>JAFBJR010000086.1:1442909-1490640 GCA_016785285.1 Brachirus orientalis
TTTCGGATAAAATATAACGTTTAAATCGGAGTTTAACATGTACTGTAGAAAAATTTATGAATAACGATATTGAAATAAGTCAAGTTCATCACGTTAAGGCGACACTTTAGGACGCACAATATAAATATTAGAGGAAATATGTGAAATAGTAAATAAATAATAACAGATCAATATGTTATAGGAGAAAACTGTCATCGATTAAAATTAAAACTGCGAGCTCGTTGACATGTTTGTGTTCGTCTCTGTCACGCGTGTGTGTGTGTGTGTGAGAGAAAGTGTGTTCAATTTCCTGGGAAAGGAGGAAAGGCTGCGACACACACACACACACACACACACACACGCACACACACACACAGAGTAATGGAGGAGTATTGAGGTTCATAGTGAACATTATGTGGCTTTATAATGTTTCCCTTGATACAGGAAACAGCCAGAGGTCTGGGACTGTGCGTGTGTGTGTGTGTGCGTGTGTGTGTGTGCGTGTGTGTGCGTGTGTGTGTATAAAATACCCATTTGAGAAAGGAAATAACGAATCACAATGTGGCTTTTGAAAACATCGAGGGCTTCATAAATATGCACATGGGAGACACACACACACACACACACACACACACACACACACACACACACACACACACACACATGTGTAATAAACTGAGTTGTACAGAAATAAACACACAGTGGAAACAACACAAGGGAACTTCTACGATTTAGTTTTTATAGACTGGAAAATTTTTTGATAATTATATTATGTTAAATTAAACAAAACAAATGTTTTTATTACAATAATAATTAAAAAAAAAAAACAGGGAAAATCTAAAGGTTGGACATACTTAAAAAAATATTTGTATTTAAAAATGAAATATTTTGGTTCAGCGAAACTACACATGAACACAGTTTCATAAAACTTATTAATTTCAGTTTGAATCAAGTTAACGCGATGATTTTGTATCATTTTTGTAGGTTTTTTACAATCATTCTCCTTTGTCTTAGTAATAATAATAATAATATTAAAACATCTACTTAAACTTGGTAACAAAAGTGTAATTATCACTCTATTTAGTAATAATAATAAAATATCATTAACTGCTGCATTAATATAGAAAACACTGTGTGCGAATGTGTGTGTGTGTGTGTGTCTCCACAGGTGACGGCTCTTTACAAGTCTCTTCCAAACTCGTTTTACTAACGTCCCATTTTCCTTTCACGCACCGCAAATTCTCTCTTTTTTTCCCCAAAACCATCTCACACACACACACACACGCACACACACGCACACACACACACGCACAGGGTTTTTTTTTCCATCGTGCCTCTTTTTCACCAATTTCCTTTGATTTAATTACGACCACATGTCGTCGAACACCAGCGACTGTTAGCGAGAAAAAATAAAGCGGCGACCAGCAGAGACACACACGCACGCACACACACACACACACACGCACACACACATGCACACACACACGGTGAAAATCATCTCGATATCCAACATGTTTGTTCCTGTTTGAGCGAGTGAGTGAGCGAGTAACATGCATTTTATCTTCCTGACACATTCTCCAGGACACAAGAGGTCAAAGGTCAAACACCTGCAACTGACAGTGATCCTGTGACGCGTTCAAGGGCAAAACGACACCATGGAAGAAAGAAAGAAAGAAAGGAAGGAAGAAAGAAAGAAAGAAAGAACCTTGGTGTGGAGCCATTTGGTGTTCTCACAGCTAATTAAGTGGTTTAATAATTAATCAATTGTTGAGGTAATTAACAACTACCCTTAAGTTTCTATGAGAGAACATTTCAGTGGGACTACTACACACACACACACACACACACACACACCTGTGATATGAGGGACAAAACTGAACTAGACTATTGAGTGAAAAACAAATTATAACTACTTACACAAAAGGCTCACCTGATAAAATCTGCACCAAGTAAAGTGTATGATATCTTAAGAATATGTTCACTTTACCTCACTATTTCCTATCAGAAAACTACACCAAATTCCATAGAGAAAATCAGCGTTTTTGGCTCCCAGGGACACAGGATCTGCTGGTCTACTGCTGCCTTCTTTGATAAGTTTGTGCTACTTCTTTAAACCCAAAAAAGGATTTTAACAACCAAAATCTCAATGTAACACATTTGGACTTAGTGATGGAGGTAGCAGTGGAGTAACCTCTCCCGCGTGCTGTGATGTAAAATCGATGATTTTCTCTGTGGGCTTTGGTGTGAGATAATGAGCAGCTTATTAAATGGCACAAACTTCTACTTCCTGTTGGAAGAGGGAACGTATCCTACACTTTACAAGGCAAAAACGTAAGAAGACGGAAGGAAGCGCTGTATATCGCCATGTTTATTGCATCTGCAATAATGCTGCTGTGACTACAGGACCTTACGAGCAGCACGGGTCCGACAAAGAGACGTTTGAGACGATGGAGAAGAGGATGAGGGAAGAACGAGCGAGAAAGACAGTCCGTGTGTTAGTGTGCTGTCACCATGTGACACACACACACACACGCATACACGCACAAACATGTTCTCTCAGCTGGTATGAGGGCAGTTGGCCCGACAGCCAATTGAAACACCCGTTGCAAGGAACGCAGCCAATGAGACCTGCACTCTCTGCGGCAGCCAAGCTGTCGGGGTGAGAACGCCTGTGACTACACACACACACACACACACACACACACACACACTGCACATTTGCCTGAACATGTGACTAAAAGTTGTTTTTTTTTTTTCTTTTGTCTCTTCTGTTTTTGATTTTCTTTAATCACTTCTTTTTAATTTTCCTCCCCTCGTCATCATTTATGGGTTTCCACCTCTGATGACTTGAACTCTTTACAGTCGTTATGTGAGGCTCCTCTAACGGTGGCCTGCGTTTGTTTACCGGCCGCGTCTCTGTCTCTTCTTTTATTCTGCCTTTAATTTCCGTTCGGCCTTTCTGTTTCATGTTTTCCCCGCGACTTGGCCGCCGTCCACGCAAATAAAGCTTCATGAATAATAAATAACGAGTGTGCACATAAATTAAAACAATGGCACGTACAGTCATGAAGGTCGTGAGTCCAACACGTGTGCGTCACCTCGGATACACGCGGCACGGCCAGCTCGCCGCGTTGCTTTAAACAACAAACTCTGCTGCAAAAATACTAACAGATGTAGAAACAAACGAGTGTGTGTGTGTGTGTCTTCTAAGATGGCCGCCGCAGCATTTCAATCAGCCTCCAAATCAGAAAGTTGGAGTGTCACAGTGCCACCGACGTCAGCAGAGCACTGGGTCGCAGGGACCCCGTTGCCTCGGCAACGCACCGGCAGGCACCCTAAACCAAGCCAAAAGCTAAGATGGCTGCCGCGGCATGTAAATCATTGAAGAGGGTGCACAGACAGAGAGAGAGAGAGAGAGTCAGGAGTCACGGGAACGACTGCCAGGTCACAGTGATCCCGTTGCCACGGTGATGCAAGCTGGCAGTGGCCGCCAGGGTCTCATTCACCGTGGCGACGTAACATGGCAACCGCAGCATCCGAGCACAAGCAGCCACCCAAACCTAAACCAGGCGCTAAGATGGCCGCCGCGGGGGAGCGAGTGCGCGAGCGGCGAACACCAACACCAACGCCTGCTGATCAGAAAATAGACGACCGGGTTTTTAAATAAAAATTCGAATGATCAATGAGAAAAGCCACAAAGGTTTTATCTGTGCCATCAAAAAGAACAAAAAAATAAGGAAGTGAATAACAAGTGTGTCACAGCAGATTTAATCAATATTGTTGATAATCAATGAAAGCAGTGCCCAGTTCATCAATTAAACTAGCTCATCAATAAAAAACTGAGTCCAGTTTAACAGTTAAACCACCTAATCAAGAAAAATGGACTCTAGATTATCAATAAAAATAGACTTATTTTCATTTAAAAAAAGACTGACCCTAGTTGTACAGTTAAATCAATAAATACAGCTAATCTATAAAAACTGACTAGTTTATCAATAAAACTAACTTATAAATTAAAAATATGCTCTAATTTATCAATAAAACCAGCTAATCAATGAAAATGAACACTAGTTTACCAATAAAAGTAGCTTTTCATTAAAAACAGATACTAGTTTGTCAATAAAACCTGACTTTATTTTGTCAGTTATACCAGGTTAGACTTCGTCAAGAAGATTATAGATTGTCACTGAAACAGATGCTGTCTTATCAATAAAACCTGACTGTAGTTTATCAATAAAAGTAGTAATTAAAAAATGTATTATTTACATTAAATAAACAAAACATGAAGCTGAGATAAAAAAAAATGTTTTGCAGCTTATGAATCAAAATGAAAACATTTTAATTTGGTCATTGATAGTAATGTTACAGTGAAAACAGGAAACATTGACAGTGAGCGACTCTTAATCCCTTATCGTTTTGGCTCTCAGGGATTCTCAGGGAATTTTAACCTTTAACCTCTCCGTGTTGAGATAAGCTGAGCCACCATTAGACCGTCCAGTCGCCTCCGTGTTAACATCTCCACGTGTCTTTATAACATGTTATAACATGTCTGTTCAGAAACATTAACTACATTATCGTTCTGCCATTCGACAAACTACAAACTGGCCAAGTTTCAGCAAGAAAACAACAGTAAAACAGTAAATAAAAGCCAGAAAAGACTTTTCCCCTCTTCTCCATTTCATGTTCAGGCGTTAGAGGCCGTCGCAAGAGTCCAGGAGTTTAAATCAAACGCACCTAAACCAGTTCAAACGGAGCAGGCGGTTTCTCTGAACATCTGATTCTGATCCCGCTCGGCCTAGTGATCCATTAAAATGTTAATAAGGATTAAAGGATCGGTCTCCTGTGTGGACGGGTTCTGTCTCCACTGGGACTGAAATGTAGACCGGAACAATTTCACTGTGGTTCATTCCAATTTCTTTTTTTTTTTTTATCTTAGTGAAGATTTAGCACAACAATCAACCAAGATACTCAGGATTTGCTAACAACTGGTCATATTACACTTTTTCCCAGCATGGTGAAGATAAAAGGAGACAGGAAAAAGAATCTTTTTTCTACTTTACCACGCTCTGTTCCATTGCTAAACTTATTCGTGTTTATATACTTCCTGTGAGGAGGTCTCATAGCAGCTAGGAGCTACTGTAGCTGCTAACTGTGGCATTGGTGTTTGACATTTAGCAGCTGCTAGTCAGTACATGCTAAAGTCAAACTCAAATGCCACACTTCTGGCTACACTAGTCCTGCTCACATCAAATACTAATATCATAGCAACTAGCCACATTAGCTTCTAAAATCAAACATGCCATGTCTAGTTAATAGCTGCTTACATCGGTGTTTTTTAGCTACAGTAGCTGCTAGCCATGGCATTGGTGTTTAACTTAATTTTCTGCCAGTAAATAAATGCTAAAGTCAAACACTAATAGCTGCTAACATTAAACACTGCCATGTTTAGTTACAGATGCTGCTAACCATAGCATTTGTCATATTTTAGCAGCTGCTAGTCAGTAAATGCTTATGTCAAACACCAGTGCCATAGCGTCTTGCTAGCTCTCCTAACACCAAGAACTGATGCCATAACATCAAGCCACAGTAGCTGCTAATGTCAAACACTAATGCAATTTAGTTACAGTAGCTGCTAACATCAAACATAAAGCATATGTCTAGTTAATAGCTGCTAACACCAATAATTTTAAGCTACAGGAGCTGCTAATGTCAAACCCCAGTGTCATTTAGCTACTGTAGCTGCTAACTGTGGCATTGGTGTTTGATTTTAGTGGCTGCTAGTCAGTAAATTTAAAGTCAAACACCAATACCACAACTTCTGGCCACAGAAGCTATGCTATCCGCTCACTCACTTATCTTCTACCACTTTATCCTCCATATAAGGGTTGCAGGGGGCGCTGGTGCCTAATCCCAGCTGACATGGGGCGAAAGGGTACACCCTGGACAGGTCACCAGTCCATCACAGGGAGACACATAGAGCTAAAGTAGCTGCTAAAATAAAACACCAATGCCATCTTTAGCTACAGAAGCTACAAGCCATACGCCACAACCTTTAGCTACATTATCTGCCTATGTTAAACAATGTCGTGTCTAGCTAGAGTAGCTGCTAACATAATAAAACAATGCCACAATGTCGGGCTACAGTAGCTACAGTAGCTAGCTCCTAGAATGACATCACCAGTTAAAGATGGCTGTGCTCTACTGGTCTTCAAAGTAAAATGCAATTTTGTTTTTCTCAAGTTTGATTGTTTTGGCTAAACCTTAATTTTCCAAGACAAAACTAAAGCAAACCACAGTTTCATTGTTTACTCTCTGATTTAAACAACAAAACGAACATGTGATTAGCTGTTATTACATCACAGAGGAGTGTAAAAAAAACATAGGTTTGTCCAGTAGGAGGCAGGAGAGAGACCAAGTGGAGGTGACGTAATGTCTGATAATTAAAAAAAATAATGACGTAATGTCAGAGATTTTTTTTTGAATCATTCAGAAAATAAAAACCCTGTAGTTGTTTACTGTAAATGAAGTAAACAAAAGAATGAAAACACAAAAGTCACTGTGGTGAGTAACTTTAAAGACTGATAAACACAAACCGGGCCGACAACTTTGTGTTGGGCTAACATAACAGCTACATCCTACATCCTTTACTTGACCAGGGCTGGTCTGCCCTTAAAGGGACAGTTCAGGATTTTTGAACTGTGCCAAAAAGCAGTTCTTATTTCAAACACGGTTGTCAACTAATCACTAACTAAGCCACTCACTCCCACACACCAATGTCCTCTGAGACAATCGGCATTGCATTTTTAGCTGAAAGGACACAGAAAGGAACTGCCCTTCACACACTGGAGTGACCAAATAACACAAGCGAAGTCACCGATGGAGGCAGCAGTGTATCGACGTCAACCAAGATCGCCATCGCCATGGTTACAGCGTTCCAACAGTGTGAGTGTTTTAAATCCGACTCGGCACACGCAAACTCTGAAGGAAACGAGTGAAATTATGTTTCCTGCAAATGCAAAGACAGTCACAATAGGGTGTTGTGATGGGATGCCAAACACACACACACACCGGTTTCCATGACTTCAGAGGACATTACACTGACTTCCATTCATTTCCTGGAGACTTACACTAACCTTAACCATAATTACTAGTGTCCTAACCCTGACCCTAACCTTAACCTAACTTTAAAACATGTCTTCACCAATTTATGTTATGGGGACTTGATTTTTGTCCCCATAATGTGACTGTGGAGACAGATTTAGGTCCCCGCAACATAAGGAATACCAGCTAAACACACACACACACACACACACACACACTGGGTGGTGATCATTGGTGTGCCATGCTGAGAGGGCTGTTGGTGCGATGCCCATTTTTTTTTTTTTGTATGCTGGTTCTGCCACGCTGTATGCAAATAGGTCACACACACACATGCACGCACGCACACACACACACACACACACACACACACACACACACACACACACACACACACACAGTAAGAAATGGGGAACAGTTTGTATCACCAACCCCAGCTGTCAATTTGTTACGCTTGACAGACACACGGGAAGCTTTAAAGATAAATTATCTATCTATCTATCTATCTATCTATCTATCTATCTATCTATCTATCTATCTATCTATCTATCTATCGCTATGATGGTAGATACTGTACAGCTTCCATACGGTGCTGGTTTGAAAGACGATTGTGTGTGTGTGTGTGTGTGTGTGGGGGGGGGGGGGGGGGTACCTGGGGGGGGGGGGGGGGGGGGGGGGGGGGGGGGGGGGGGGGTTACCTGGCCGTACAAAGAAAGAGAAAGAGAGAGGGAGTGAAAGACAACAAAGAGCGGTAAAAGATGACATAAACAGAGAACAAACAGAGAAGAATCCTGCTTCAGCTCTGCAGTACTGAAGTAATCAGCTCTTTGATCTGCCTCCTTTATTATTCCAGTGTGGCTGGAATAATGCAGTCCTGATTGTGTTGCTGGCAGACGACGAGCTTCCATATGTTGGCTATTAGAGCCTCTTACAGGCTGCGTCTGCATGCCGCTCGCTGCTGAAAACGCTGCTTCCTCTGCGGCCACTTTTCAAAAGGATCACTTCTTTCTTTTCTTTTCCCCCCCCCCCCTCCTTTCATTAATTCATTTCAGTATACGATCAGACAATGTGATATCAAGTGGTTTCTTTTTTTTTTTAAAAAAAAAAAAGAAGAGTGGTTGTAAACTCTACTCGAAGTTAACAAAGTCTTTTGTTTTCACTTCTGTTGGTTTGTTTGTTTGCGGGATTATTGGAAAGACTACGTAAAAGTGGGGAAGGCGCGACATTTTTACATCTCGTCTGCACTTCCATGCAGATATTTCTGACTAACAAGACCAGTTTCCCATCTAAATTAACGGGCAGGACATACAAACTCTATATATGGAATCATCTGTAACATCTGAATTTGCCCTAAAATAAGATTTTAAACATCCAGTGTGTAATTCTTTTGTAATATTACTTTCATTTGGCCGGAATGGAATATAAAGATAATTATACTGATGAATTATTTTCACGACCTCACACCTTAATGGACAAACTAAACATGTTTGGAAGGGAAATGTGAGGTGAGAGACACTCAGCGGCAACATGCAACTCCACCAGTAGATGTTGCTAGATCCTACACACCGTACCTTTAAGCATAGTTTTAATGGGCTGTTCTTCTACAAGGTTTTATGGCTAAATCCAGAGACACGATGCCCTTAATTTTCACCAAAACACAGTGCTGTAAATAGTTCGAGCAAAGTTAGCTACGGACTTTTCGCAGGATTGATTTTCCTCCAAGTACCACCAGAGGAAGCTCGCGTACCACTGGTGGAATACGTACCACGGTTTGAGAACCATGTCACTAACAGATTGGTACACATGTCCACCATGTGTACAAACAATGGGAAAACTCAAATGAGAGCTGACAATGCGATGCAGTATGATCACGATATTTAAGTCACAATATGATATTTTCACAATATTTAAGTTGCAGTACAATATTATCGTTTTTTTATTATCGATATCGTATTGTATAAGTCACAATACGATATCACAGTATGATAATAACACGATAATGAAGTCCCAATAAAATATTATTCCTGTATTTAAGTCTCAATACGATATTATCACATAATTTAATTCCAAATACAATACTATCACCACATATAAGTCACGACACAATATCACAATATAATATTATCACGATATTTAAGTCTCAATACGATAGTATCGTGATATTTAAGTCCCGATATGATATTATCACAATATTTTAGTCACAATACAATATCACAATATGCAGTTATCATGACATTGGAGACCCGATACAATAAATAAGTACATAAGACCCAATAATAACACACAATACGATATCAAGATGCAATATTATCACAACATTTAAGTCCCGATATTTAAGTCCTGATACAATAATACCATGACAATGCAAAAATGCTAAGTATTATGAAATCATACTGCGATATACTCAGACAACAGCTTGAGTTAGAGTAATTGTCACCATCTAGTGAACTGAAACATAAACATTTTTTTTTCATGCTACTCTACCAAATGTTAAATGTAGCTGTTGTTGTATCAGCTATACAATATGTTAAATAAAATAAATACTTGGTTTCTGAAAAGCGATATAATATCGGCACGCAAAATGTCGCGACATTTCACGGTATCGATCCCCACCCCCCCACCCCACCGAGCGCTAAGAGAGTTAGCATGTTAGCCATCAGAGCTTCGACTCGGCTCCTCTGTTCTGCTGCTGCAGTGTGTCACAGTTTTGTTGTCTTGTTGTTTAAAGTGCGACAGCTGTCCAGCGTTTATCGGTGAATGCATGCAGCCTCCCCGACAGCTCACCGCAGCATGAATGACCCACTAAGACACGCGCACACGCAAAAAACACGCGCACACGCACGTAACAAAATGACAACCGCCCCATTTTCCACTTTGATAATGAAGACTGGGGTAGGTTTTATGTGTATGTGTGTATAAGCAGAGGCTCAGCACTAAACACACACACACTTCTTTATTCTCTTGCCAAAAATGTTAACTTGCTTAAGCTAGCCTTTCTGCTGTGAAGCCTGTGCTTAGTACATATGAGAATAAGCTTAAACACACACACACACACACACCATTGAAAATTACCAGTGTTCCCAGCATTAGACATGTAGCAGCCACATCCTCCAGATCACGGCTGACACAAAGAAAAAGAACGCAAGTAAAGAAAAAAGAAGCAAAGTTGGTTCACACCAGTTTTAGCCGAGACTCAGGCTAAAACTGAATAAATGCTAAATGCTAATGTGAGACTTTCTCCTCTTTTATGTCCTTCAGTGAAGCCCAAACACACAATCAGTCCATAGACTTTTTCAACGGCGGGTTTTTGCTTCTCATTCGCTGCCTTATTTCACCACTACACATCTGTTTTCAGCGAGAACCTGAAGCCTGTTTTGCTTGGCAAACCACTCACTCTCCCATACCAAAGTACATAGAGAAAATCGTCGATTTTACATCACAGTACACCGTTTTTTTTTAAATCCACTGCTGCCTCCATCAGTAAGTTCGAATGTGTTATTTTGTGACTTCTGTGTTTAAAATCCTTTATTCGGATTAACCTGAGTGACACAGACTGACCTGACAAGGCAGCAGTAGACCAGCGGGTCTTTTGTCCCTACGAGCTTAAAACACTGATTTTGTCAATGAACTTTGGTGCAGGAGAGTGAGCTGCTCACAAACTCCAGTTTCCTGTTGGAAAATGTTGTCTATCAACAAAATAAAGCAACATAACATACCCATCTTCCAGAAGTTGGCGTTAAGTTGTGCCAGTTTGCACAAAACATCACAAAATCAGGCGATTTTTTCAGTTTTAGCATTTTAGCTGAGTCTGCTAACAAGCGAGCTAATGTAGTACATTTTAATAAACATATTTAATAGGATTTTATGCATAACATCAGTATAGCAGCATGCAGCAACACTGACAGTATTGATTTGGAAACCTGGAAGTGTGACTACTTCCTCACTAAAACTAAAAATAATGTTCAAAACTTTAAATAGAATAACAACTGTATGCTAGTTTTTACTGGCAAGCATTATGGCAAAAGTAAATAGTAAACAAGCAGGTGTCAGTGGCTCTTATTTTGAAAGACGGGTTGACAGGAAGTGGTAAGACTGGCTGAGTGACTGTTATGTATGAATAAAATAAGGTTGGCCTTATTTTGCCTTTTGCATCTCTTTTCTGCTATCTGTAACTTAAAAATGTGTATTTTATTTTAAAGGAATAATGGCTGTAAAAGCAGGTGTCTCTTATTTTGAAAGCCAGGTTGAAAGGAAGTGATGCTTCTGACTGACTGGCCAGCTGAGTGACTACAGTTTATGAAGAAAATAAGGTGACTAAATGCATTTTATTTTCTCAGAATAACTACCAAAACTAAAATGGTAATAAAACATGTAATGCTATTTAAAATTGAACGTGCCATAAATTGTTTTGACAGGAAGTAGCCCACAATAATTCCCATACGCATAGAACAAAATCAGAGGGCGCTACAACTAAAACCTAGTAAATAATGACTTTAAAATACAACAGGAAAGTAAAAACAAATGAGGAACGAGCCAAAATGCCTCCGGTCTGCAGGTCACAGTTTTGCCTTCATCTCCAACATGGCTGCCAAAGCTCTGCTCGTACGGCAGCAGATAAAAAGGCCTCTGTGCCCCACGACGGTCAGTGCAGGTCTGCAGCCAGACAAGCGTCCCGCTCAACCACCGCGTGCCAGCTGATGTCCACAGGTCTGCTCTCACAGCTGGCAGACGCTCAGTCAAAAAAACGCCGGGAATCAAACCTGCGGCTCAGACACAGACGGCCACGTTTCCCACACACGGACGGGTCGGGGTGGAAATTCCCAACTATCCAAAGAATGCCGACCCATTCTGCTCGACTGCGGCCCGGCTACACACACACACACACGGATGACTCAGTGTTTGACTATGTGTGTGTGTGTGTGTCCACACCATTTTGGCAGCTGAGACTTTACATGTTAAGGTCAAGGACTTTTATATATATATATATAATAAGAAATGTTTCCTCACTTATTAAAGCCTCTAAAACTCAAATCTGTCAGCACCAACATCCCAGTCAACTCTGAAAACTCACAATACAAATACACGAGTCGGTAAACTGCTGCCGAGACACTGAAAATGACGTTGAATGTGTTAAAATTATACACATTTTCTGCCAAAAAAATTCATAAAAATGCCATTTATAATTTAATATCCTCCAACTCTGACATTATTACGTTAAATTGATGACGTTAAAGGCCGGACAGACTGAACAATAGCGTGTTTTCTGATGAAAAGTGCAACAAAATATGTACATCACGTTTATGATTTAACTTTTACGGTGCACTTATGCTATAGAGCTGCATCTAATCATTGATTATTAATTGATTATCAGCTACTAAATAAATATCCAGCTATTTTGAGACTGAATGATACTTCAGGACTCTGCATTGACTTCCATTCATTTGGATCACCTAACCACAATTCAAATCTTAGTCCCAGTTTCCTTAGAAATGAGTTTCTGCCTCATTAGGACCAGGTTTTGGTCTCCACGAGGACTACTGGCGCTGACAAGGTCAGTGTTTACGACAGAAAATGTCCTAAAAAGGTAATGAATACAAGAACACACACACACGCACTGACATGTTAATTGAGCACACAGTCCTGTGCATAAGTCTTAGTCCACCAGCTGCTTTGTTGTTTTTATGTCACTTTTGTGATCGTTGGCGTTCAGATTGAAAAGATGTGACTCAAAGTCAGTCTTCTACTATATGATCAACCTGTCAGTGAGTTGAACTTGTGCAACATGTGTATGTAATGCTCCAACATGTCTGGAGTAAACCAGGTATAATAGACCTTTTTCACAGCAGCTATTTGTTGGCATGAAATAGTAGGAGAAACACAGGTTTGACCAATAACATTAGGGTTCCATTCCAGGTTTTAAAGAGCCATGGTTGTGTTATTGTTCAAGTGGAAATGTAGCTCACACTAAATATTTGATATTATACAAGCATTTTTGTTGTTTGTTGTTTCTGAAAAAGATGTTATTTTCAAACTGCATACGTGTTTCTCCATATTTTCAGGATGTGTTCCAATAAAGTGATTGAGAAATAATTTAGCGTTGCTAAAACAACAAATCCGATGGCGGCCTAAGACTTTTGCACAGTAGTGTAGATGAAGAAAAGTGTTCAGAAACACACGCACACACACACACAAAGTGCATCTATATATAAAGTTATAATTGCATAACACGCTGTGCTCTAATTCCAGCCCACTGAGCAGACAGGATGTCCACACACACACACACTATTCTTCCTGTTTAACGCCAGCATTGACACACAAAGATACACATTTGCATATTTGCAGATGAAGGTGTGAAAAATAAGAAAACATGTCACCAAATTCCAGTATTTAAGGCCATTTCTATCATTTCAATTTCATTTCATCAATTATTCACAAATCCTCACATAGTTTTGACGCTTTTTTTTCGGATTTGAGTCAACACTTTATTCTTGAAATGAACCAAAAAACAAAATCACAATAAATTAAAAGCATGCTAGCTTTGACCTTTGACCTCTATGCGGCCTGGTCTGTGAAGTGGCACCTGCTCTTCCATAAAGTTAAAGTGTAAAATAAAAATTGTGGGGGGGGGGGGGGGAAATCAAAGCAGTAAGTGTAAAAAAAACAAACAAACAAAAAAAAAAAAAAAACGTATTTATATTTTCATGAAAACGAACATGTGGTGTGATTTTTAAATTCATTGATGATCGAGAAGAACCATCAATCACACTGCTGGATTTAAAAGACGAGTCATTAATTCTGGTGTCGGAAAAAAATAAAATAAACAGCAGATGAACAGAAATGAGAGGTTTTTTTTTTTTAAAGTGTTGAGTGTGTGTTTCCCACACACACACAGTGTTTTTGGCAGCCGTCTTCAGGACTCTCCTAATTAAAACTTACTGAATATTCAAATGCAGCGTTAGCATAACAATAGCCGGCTGCCTGCGCCGCTGTTTAAATGAGGCCTTTTGTTTTAGCCGCAGCTTTTCTGCTGCCTCATTAAGCCGCCGTCGCAGCTTAAGTTAGCGAGCCGACAGCAGCTAACCGGAGCCCAGGCCTCGGCCCTCGCCCTCCTCCTCCTCATCTTCATCCTCCTCTTCCTCAGCTCTCCCCACCCACCCAAAATAAAGGAGCCCCATCGGTTCGGCCTCTTCACCACCGTGTGGTCTCACCGGGGCTCATTCGCTCGCTGCTGCTTCTGCTGCAGCCGTGATTCTGCCGTGACCACTTTGGCCCAGTTTCCACTCATACATGTAACCCCACAGCACACGCGCGCGCACACACGCACACACACACACACACTGTGTGTCCTGTTTCCACAGTGTCACCAAAACGCGCCTTGACCCAGCCGCTCAATAAGAAGCGTGATACGGAAATTTTAAACAACAGTTCTGATGATTTTCTTCGGGTTTCTCTCTCGGTGTCTCTTTGACATGAGTGTAAACAAGCTGTGACACACACACGCACACACACGCACACACACACACACACACACACACTGAATCTGCTTCCACAGTAAAAACACCTCGAACCAGCTGCTCAAACAGCACACGTGAACCGCGATACGTTGATTTTAAACGACCTTTCTGATGATTTTCAGCAAGTTTCTCTCTCTTTGTCTCTTTACCAAACAAGCTGTGACACACACACACGCATGCGCACGCACACACACACACACACACACTGTGTCCTGCTGCTTCCACAGTGTCACCAGAACACACCTTGAACCAAAAAGAACCGCAATATGTAGATTTTCAACATCAGTTCCTGTGATTTTCTGCATGTTTTTTCCTCTCTCTGTATCTTTGACATGAGTGTAAACACACACACACACACACACACACACACACACACACAGAGTGGGAAAAATGGGGGGAGGTTAAAGTGAAGACAGAAAAGGAGTTTGGCACCGGATCAACACCGTCGGCACATCCAGCAGCCGCAGCCGCTATTAAAACAAAGCCCGGGCCGGTGTCACACCGAGGTCCTGCAGCTTCTAATCCAAGAGCAAAAAAAAAAAACCAAAAACAAAAAACAACCAAAAAAAAAACCAAAACTTTAGGCTGATACCACGAAGGCCCCGAGCTACGGCTAGAAAGAGGGGACAAACAAGAGGAAGAGGGTGTGATGGAGCCGATGGCAGCCGCACGGAGGAGCCGACACAAACACACGACACATGCTGTTTCCAACCACGGGGACAGAAACAAATTAAATATGAGGTTTGGGAAATAAGGAAATGATGTCAACGACGTGTCCGAAAAAATGTTTTAAGGTAGATATGAGTCATATTTAAAACACCAAAACAAGCAGAAACATGGTGTTTCTCCATAAAGAGACAGAAAGGGCATTAAAATGTTAAGTATTTGTTAAATATATATAGATGTAATAAAATCACTGCATATAATCCCTTCTAATGTTTACATGCTGTATAGACATATATTTCAGTTACTATACTGTATATTATACTGCATCTTGTCTTAATTTTTCTATATTGTACATTTATAGATGTGAAAAATGCACGTTTTATTCATTTATTACCTTCACTTTTGGTTGTTTTTGCTGCTGTAACGCTGTAAATATAGCCATTATAAGTTTAATATAGGATTATCTCATCCTATGTCATATGATATAAAACCGTAATGTTTCAAATATGCATGTTTTTAGCTCATATGTATTTTAAGCGTATTACAAGTATTGAAATTTAAGGCACTAATGTACATATTTATACTTGCGTGAAGGGAAAACTGATTTAAATCAAAGGTGCGTATGGAAAAAAAAAAAAAAAAAAGGTTTAAATCTGCAAAATAAAGCCAAAAATTAAATCCTTTTGATGATACTTAAAGATTTATTTCTTTGAAAAATAATTATATTAAATGAAGTCATTTTTATATGCCGGCACTTCATTTTCTTTTTCATTTAAAATCAGTGTCACTGTTTTGTTTTTTTTTAAATTATATTCCAGATTGAAACGCTGCTCGTCCTTTTCCCTCCGTCCTCAACAGTCATGAGGAGTCAAAGGTCACACACACACACACACACACACACACACACACACACACACACACACACACTGACAGGTGGACGTGTAGGAAATCCCACTTTTTCTGTTTTCATTTGCATCTGCAAACATTTCTGCTTTTTTATTTTCCCCTTACGAGAAATTCTTCTGTTTTTTTTATTCACCCTTTCATTGGTGTTTCACAGGTGTGTGTGTGTGTGACACACAGGTTCACAGAAGGTCAAACATTAAAGCGTCATATATGAGCCACATTTTTTTCCCCCCCAGGTTCGATTCCGTGTTTCTTCTGATTTAAAGTCCGAAACTAGAGTAAGAATCTTACGTACTACACCTTTACGCAGACACACACCGGCTTTACCTTTATTTTTATTTTTTTTTATTTTTTTTCCCCAAATATGATGTATTTATAAGATTAGAAAAGAATAAAAACAAAGGAATAAAATTTGGTGTTAATCTCAGGTGGTAATTGAGGACATGGTTATTTTACAGGTTTACTTTAAGCACAAATTTGTCAGAGATGAAGTAAAAGTATTGACAATTTAACGTATTATGATGAGAAATGCTAAAGAATGACACGTGAAAATAAAAGCACACTGGCATCTTTTTTTTTTACACATACCTTTAAAAAGCTGCATGCGTTTTGCAATTTAATGGTTTTCATGTTTCATCTGTGAAGAAAATGGTTTCTCCTGCACGTGTGTGTGCGTGTGTGTGTGTGTGTGACAATAAATAAAACTGTTTAAGAAAATTTGGAGCAATTGAAAAAAAAAAAAAAGATGAAAATAAATGGAAAAAGTGGCACATGTTAAGAACAAAACACAGCATTTTTATTTTTTTCCCCACTTGAATTAACCGTAAATTAACGGCTGCGCTCCGGTCACGTGCGCGTGATGTGCACGGCGTTAACGTTCAGTCGGTGAAAGTGTGTTTTTAAAGGCGAATTTCAATTTCGAAGCGTCTGACGCGCAAAAGCGGCAGGGAAATGGGAAGGTTTGAGGTTTTGTGGAAAACCAGCTGAGGATTACGCACGCGCGCACACACACACACACACACACACACTGTGAACACGCACGTTTAGGAGAGTCTGTCCACACACACATACACACACACACACCTTTTCTTTTCCAAAAATAAACACCCGCAGCTCACGCTCCGTTCGCGCTTTTGACGCGCGGCAGCCGCGGAGGCGGCGGCAGAAGCGGCAGAAGCGGAACCGACGCGCGCAGCTGAGTTGGTGCGTAAAAGGCGACAACTCTTCACTTTCACACCTCTCTCTCTCTCTCTCTCTCTCTCTCTCTGTCTGTCTCTGTGTGTGTGTCTGTGTCTCTCTCTCTCTCTTACCGCTTTGCCGTTGTAGTAGTACATGAGTGAGCTGCCTGTCATCCCAGGGATCGTGTACGCACAATACATCTTCCCTCTGATCCACAGGAACACGCACAACTCTTCTTCTTCTTCTTCTTCTTCTTCTTCTTCTTCTTCTCTTTCCGGGTTTCTTCTCTTCTTGTTTATGTTGTTTGTTTGTTTGTTGTTGTTTACGCTCCCCCCGCCCCTGCTCCTCTTTCTCTCTCTCTCTCTCTCTCTCTCTCTCTGTCGTCTTCCTCTTGTTTCAACTTCTCGCAGGTTTGTTATGGTCTCAAACTCTCGCCGCTCCGGTCGCGTGCTCCTCCTGCCTGCGCGTTTTTTTCCCCGCCGACAATTCCTTCAGTTGCATTTTCCCATATGGCCGAGCCGAGGCACGCGGAATATGCAAAGTAGAGAGAGCGAGAGAGAGAGAGAGAGCCCCTCCCATTCTCTCTCTCTCTCTCTCTCTCTCCCTCTCTCTCTGTGACACGCACCCTTAAGCGCGCGCACGGAAAATCAAGGACGGAGGCTGCTGGGACGCGCGTGCGCGCGCGGTCGCCGACACTCTTTCAACTTTCCACAGTAAATCTGGAAGCCATCCCTCTCTCTCTCTCACGCGCACGCGCGCGCGCGCTGCCTTTGAACTGAGCCGAATATTCACTTTTTCCACCGCTCTCTCTCTCCTCTTTCATCATCCTTCTTCCTTCCCTTGTTTCCTCCATCCTCCTTTCCTCCTCTTGCTTCCTCGTCCACGTCCGTGGTTCCTCCCTCCTCACGTCCTTTCCCTCGCTTCCTGCCTTACCTGTTTTCCTCTCTCCTCTCTACCTCTCCTTGCCTCCTCTCTCCTCCCTCCATCTTGCGACCACATTTCATCACCTCTTTTATCCCCTCACTCCTTCCCTCCTTTCCTTCTCTTCTCTCATGTCTCCTACACCCCCAGTTTCCTCATCCCCTCCCTTGTTTCCTCCCTCCTTAAGTCCTACCATTGTTTTTTGTTTCCCCCTCTTCTCCCTCCATCTCCTACTTCATCACCTGTTTTATCCCCTCACTCCTTCCCTTGTTTCCTCCCTTACCTGGTTTCCTCCTCCTTTACTCCCTTCTTCTCTTCCTTCCTTCCTTCCTTTCTCTCCTCTGTAACAAAATGTCCTCTGATTAAACAACGTGTGGCTTCACAGGTTTGATTCTGTGACTTTTTTTTTTATTTTCAATGGACTAAAATCTATTTTCTAAATTTGGATTGTATATAAAAATGTTTCAAAACCACAACCAAACTTTAAATCAGTGTCAGTACACCACGTGTTTTTCCTCTAAATGTATAAAAATATGCACAAAGGTTTGATGATCTGGAGGATCCTGTAAAAAACAATCCACAGCTCATGATCGATTTAAAAAGAATGGAGCACAATATTCAAGTTAAAAAAAAAATAGGTTCCCATCATTAATTAATAATCCGAGAATTAAGCATCATATGTGTTTATTTTCTTCTCCTCAAAACAAAGAACATACTGTGTTTCAATGATTTTTTTTAGTCCAGTCTGAGTCCACCTGCAATACCGACAATGTCCACCAGTGGGCCACAGCCTACACTTAAGGAATAACTGGTATGGACTGATAAGTCAAGTCTGGACTATTCTGTCAGCAGGAAAAAATATATCAAAACAGCCATTTTCATATATTATTTTATGACTATTTATCTTATTTTTCTTTACATCTTCTTCACCAGTTGTTTCTCTTCAATTAAGATGAAGGAATATTTGTTTTAAATTTTAAATTAGAATTCATCATATGTGGCAGAAGCTGTTTTAACAAAGTGAATATGATTCTCTCTCCGTTCACTTAAATTAAAGTTCATTTCAGAACTTACATGCTGTATTTTCTTGAATTAGGGGAACGATTAAAGAATAAAGTATGATTTGGACTCATATTAGTAAATAATTAAACTAAATAAAAATCCTCCGTACAACAAACTGTGGGTTGCTATGGAAACCAAAGAGCCCACCTGATGGTCCAGCAACAACCGATGATCAGCATTTTTTTGTTTTTGTTTTTGTTTGTCGCACATTAAATACAGTACGTGACCGACTAAAGACTCAGTTAGACTCAGTTACGCCCAGTTAAGACAAGGTAAATAAAGATGTGTCCACCTCCGCTACGCTAGGTGGCAATAAACCCTTTTTCAGCTTGTTAGCGTCAAGCTTTTTTTTTTTTTAGCATGGGGCTAGCTGCTAGCATGTCTTCCTACCATCGTTTAACTTGAAAATGTCCACTTCTTTAAGCGAACAGAGCTTAACATCAGTAAAAAATGATCGTGCAGAATTTTGGCACATTATTATTGTTATTATTATTTTATCGTAGTTGTCTTGTGCTTCTTTGTAGCCACTTTTTTTTTTTTTTGTTATTTCCGGGGGATTAGCCCCATGGAACACGTGTAGTGACGGAACGTAAACATGCAGCAGTAGCTTAACCCCAAATCTCAGACTAACATGTTTACATGTATTTTTAAAAGTCTGGTTTTAGTCAAACTAAGGCAATAATTTGTGGTTGTTTTTTTTTTTTTTGTGTGTGTCTAATGTCATGTAAACACAAATGAGTGTAACTTTAAATCCGACTGCGATTGTTTGATGTGGACTTTGATAAAAACGCCTTTGTGTTAAAACAATAACACGAGCAGCTCCTCCACTGTTTGTTTGAACAGGACTAAAGTAAATGTCACTCACAGTGTTCAGATGGTGTCGGGGAAATTAAAAGTAAACTTCCGAACAGCACAGAGGCTTCGCTGTCATGACGAGCTGTCACTTTTCTGGTCGGAATTCAAATTAAATTAAACTTTTCAAAACAAAAGTTGACGGAACGTAAACATGCAGCAGTAGCTTAACCCCAAATCTCATTATCTGTGTGTGTGTTATCCCGACTTTGTGAAATTGAATTGCCAATAACTTTCAGTCAGACTAACATGTTTACATGTATTTTTAAAAGTCTGGTTTTAGTCAAACTAAGGCAATAATTTGTGGTTGTTTTTTTTTTGTTTGTGTGTGTCTAATGTCATGTAAACACAAATGAGTGTAACTTTAAATCCGACTGCGATTGTTTGATGTGGACTTTGATAAAAACGCCTTTGTGTTAAAACAATAACACGAGCAGCTCCTCCACTGTTTGTTTGAACAGGACTAAAGTAAATGTCACTCACAGTGTTCAGATGGTGTCGGGGAAATTAAAAGTAAACTTCCGAACAGCACAGAGGCTTCGCTGTCATGACGAGCTGTCACTTTTCTGGTCGGAATTCAAATTAAATTAAACTTTTCAAAACAAAAGTTTGAATAGCATTTATACTTCTTTTTGGTTTTGTTTTGTTTTTTTCAACATTAATCCAGTGAAATGGACCAAATATTGCTGTATTTTAAACCAGTCGTGAAAACAGCTAAACAACTAAATTTTAGTGAGAAATTTCACTACAATGACTAAAAACCCAAGTACAAGAGCTAATGCTAATAAGATATTTTGGTTTTGGTTTACAATTTGCAGTTTCGCCATTACATTTCACCGATTCTTACACAATGGATCCAAAGTTTTGTTTGAAAGAGTCACAAACTTGGCAAACCTGCAACCAGGTCTCTATTGGACGATACCAGCTGTCAATCACACGGATGTCCAATCATATGTGTCGTACTTTATCGAGGTGAAGATAATTTACAAAATTGACATCAAACAATAGAAGCTTATTTTCCTGTAAATATTTATTCAAACTGAGCCCTTTTTTTGCTACCAAATGAGACGCCCCCTGGTGGCTATACAATATATTCTTACTTCCTGGTTGGCCTCATCGAGTAAACAAGAAAAACTGTTTATACACGGTATTATACACTTGGGAAATATAAGGCTCTGGGGCCAGATGTGTCCCACAAACCAGTTTTATCCGGCTCATGACATTTTATTGAATGACTGTTACTTTTATTAATGTTTTATGTGTTTTTATTATTATTTTTTTAGATGTATTTTATTGCCTCATGTGTTAATTATTATTGTGCACAGCCCTTTTGTGCACTGTGGTTGCTGTAAAGTGCTTTACAAATGAAGTTGAAGAGGTTAATTAACACTGTAAATCGCCTGTAGGTGTGAATTTGAGAGTGAATGGCTGTTTTGGTCCCTGTGATGGACCGGCGACCTGTCGCCCCATGTCAGCTGGGATTGGCTCCAGCAGCCCCGAGACCCTCATGTGGAGGATAAAGTGGGAGACGATGGACGGACATTAGCTTTGGTGATGACAGAGCCGTAGCTCCGATGAGACACAGCGACGGAAACAGAGGAGTTGCCTCGGAATGTCGTTTTTTTTTACTCAAGAGTGGACACATTTTAGACATTCTTTTCCACAAGAGTTGGTTTAAAGTCTGATCAAAACGAGACAGAGCTCGGGATCTGTGTTTTGCACCGTTTCATTAACAGTGTTTACACAACTGGACTTTTATTTTGAAACAGTCACAGGACACTAGTTACATGTCACAGCTAAGAAAAATTGTATTTTTTTACAGCATTTTAACTTTTAAAATGTAAATGCTTATAAGCATGTTAGATATAAAAATGGGTTTAATGATTATTATTGACTTTAAAGCCTTTTATTTGTGGCCCTTCTCTTAATTTATGTCAGTGTGGCCCTCTGGGGGAAAAAAAAAAAATAAAAAGTTGCTGCGGTGTCACCCAAATGGCTGCCGTCGTTTGGAGACAGACTTTCCTAGAGAGACTCTTCCAGGTTCTACTCACAGGACAGTTACAGTTCATGGAGTTTCACGGGCAGAATTAGTGGAATGTCCCTTTAAAAGGACACCGGGGACCTCAGCAGTCAGACAGACAGACGGTGACTCAGTCTCCAAATTTCATATTAACAGTGTCATTATTCATCCTATTCAAACAAATAATAGACTCCAAAACAAGAGCGCAGACCTCTCCGAACTCTGTCTGTCTGTCTGTCTGTCTGTCTGTCTGTCTGTCTGTCTGTGTCTCTCTCTGTCTTCTTTCGGGCTTTAATTTGATTAAAAAGCGAGCTGCAGGAAGAGGAGGGAGGACTGATGCACATCTAATAAGTGGACCATCTGTCTGCAGCGCTGGCTGGCTCCCAGCATTGTACCCAACCAGACTACATGGGAAATGAAAGGATAGAGGGATGGAGAGGGAGAGAGGGAGGAAAAAAAAAAACAACAACATCGAGCCCAAAAAAAGAGTGACCCGGTTGAGGCAAAGAAGCAGAGGCAGCGTTTTTAATTTGGTCCACCGCGTGCTTGGTCAACAAACCTGCAGGAGGCGACGAAGAGGAATGAAGGGAGCGAGGAGCGAGGAGGTGAGGACGGAAGGAAAGGAAAGGAGGATCCCATGTCCTCTCTGTTTAAGGTAGAACGAGAACAAAAAAAAAAAAAAAGCTCAGACCCAGAGTTCAGAGGTCAAAGGTCACACATATCCTTGCTTCATTCCCTTCTTTCTCTTCTTCTCTCTCCTCCTTTTCCATCTCAGCTGTTTTCCACTGCCACATTCCTTTTCTTCTCTTCTCATTCGTCCCTTTTTCATTTCCCTTCTTTTCTTCCAAGGAAACATTTCCCATTTTTTTTCCTTCTACACGCCCCTCTCCCTCTCTTCCTTCGTCTTTTCTGTCACTCTTTATCTCCCTCCACACATTTCCTTCCTTCCTTCCTTCCTTCCTTCCTGTCTTTCTTACTTTCCTTGTTTCCTCTTTCTCTTCTCCTGGCTCCATGTTTTAACTTTTACAGTTTACTGTTCATTTCTTTCCTTCCTTCCTTCCCTCCCTCCCTCTTTCCTTCCTTCCTTCTTTCCTTCCTTCCTTCTTTCCTTCCTTCCTTCCTTCCTTCTTTCCCTCTTCTGACACTTCAGCCCTAAAGGCCATAGTTTTACATGTTTGGATTATAATCTCCCATTTTGTCCTGATCTCACACCAAATGGATTTCCTTTGACATTGTGACGCTCAGTTTTCAGTCTCTCGTTAACCCTGACCTTAATCTTAATCTTAACCTAACCCTAACCTCAGCCTAACTTTAAAACATGTCTTCACCTTAAAATGGAGTCATTTATGTTATGGGGACTTGATTTTTGTCCCCATAAGGAAGACAAGTCCCCATAATGTGAGTGTGGAGACAGATTTAGGTCCCCACAACATAAGGAAGACCAGCTACACACATTCCCTAGGCCCTTACCCTAACCCTGACCTAAACCCAGTTCTAACCCTAACTCTAAAACCAGGTCTAAACCCTGAAAAAGCCCTTTAAAGGAGTGAGGACCAGACAAAATGTCCTCAGTCTGTAGGTTTATACAATTTTTGGTCCTCACAAAGCCACAAATACAAGAAAACACACACAAACACTTAACGCCTAGCCTTAACCCTTCACCTAACCCTTAAACCCTCAAAAAGCCCCTTAAAGTTTTGCCCAGACAAAATGTCCCCACAAAGATATACATACACACACACAGAAAAGTTTAACTCTGGAAATAAATCTTCACTATTAATGTGACACTGGATTACACTGAATTAAAATGATAAAATAAAGTTCTTGGCTATGTTACAGTCTTAACAACCTGTGGATGAAACTCCTGCGTACTGCAGCTTTAACACACGCATGTCACGTGACTACAACACAGTCACGCAACAAATGAATGGGTTTCATATGAGTGATGATGAAGAATGATTAAAAAAAACACAGCGTAAGAATAAAGTGTGACATGACATGTCAAGAATCAGAGCGAAGAGAGAGACAAACGAGGAGAGTTCTTCATTCTGTCTGTGCGTAATCAGGATTTTAAATAAAGAAATAAAGAAAGTGACATGGCCTCAATACTGACATCGAAAAATCAGACGCTAATTTTCCTCCAAAACACAAACTCTGTGTGTGTGTGTGTGGGAGAGCGAGCGCTGTTGCACACTAATTATGTATGCATGATTTAATCTGCGACTCAATAATATGCAAATATATTCATATGTTAGTTTCTTAATTAAAAATGCAAAGTAGCCCTTATGGTGATTTTTCTATGATTTTTTTTTTTTACTTTTCAGCCTAACAAACAGAAGATTTGGAGAAATTTAACAAATTGGAGGGAAGCGTTATGGTTGGGTGGGGGGGGGGGGGTTACCAGGTAACCAAACAACAACAACAACGTCCTACTTCAACTTCCTGGAGTTGCAGAATAAATGAGTTAGGGGAGGAGGGGCTAAGTTGTTGGAGAAACTCTCTTTAAGGTTATTTTAAGTCGTTTCCATCGTGGTACGGTTCGGTTTGGTACAGTATGGTACAGTTTGGAATGGTAAAGCCCTGGGTCAGGCTTCTGTTTGGACACTTTCGTACCTTAACTTGGCAGGCGAGGTACGAAAGTGATGCTTTTCTGTTGCCCCATCCGCTGACTGTTGTGGGCGGAGCCAGTCTAGCTCCACCCTGACCTGACCGTACCATTTTACTGTGGTATTCCTAATGAAAAAGCAAAACAAACAAACGAAAAGCAAAAAAACATACTGTACTGTACCAAACCGCTAGTTGTAACATGACGTGGAAATACTTCATGGACCAGACCATCTCATTTTCAGCCTGTGCAGTTTACAGTGCTTCCACTAAAGGGCGCCAGTCTCCTTCAACCACTTCGCCAGCCTTTTCAGCTGTGAATGAACCTTCCTTGTGCAGGTGGACCAGTGTTTTCAAAAGTCTCTATGTCATGGACCAAGATGGTAAACAACTGCGATACAAACCACAATAAAAATAGCAAACTTGTGTAAAATGTAGCGACTAATTTACAGCCATTTAATTTTTAATTGGTCAACAAATCTTTTCCAAGAGATGTTTCTAAAAAAAAATAACAAAAACTTTATTTTATACATGTGATTTAAACCATTTACTCATTAACTAAAAGGTTGGGGAAAATACTGCAAATTTGTTTTGGGAACCCAAAAAATCTCCAACGACCCATTTGTGGGTCCTGACCCAGTGTTTGGAATCAATGGGGCAGATTAGACTCTTCAATGGGCAACTAGGAGAAGCTGCTCATTGGATGTGACCAGCTGTATTTCTAAGGTCATACTGTCCACATGCCCTCTACCAGTTTTGGCAGGTGGACGTAAAGCTAACAACCATAAGCTCATTTCCTGTTGGAGTCTTCATGGACCGCACCACTGACTCGAGTACAACACTTTCCAGTCGGGTTGTTAGCGCGTTCCTGTTTTGGTTGAAAGAACCAGTGAAGAAGACGGTTACCATGGAAACTAGCTTGAGGCTGTCAGGAAGTCCAGCAGTACGGACCCTTGCCAGAACCCATGCTAAGCTAACATTAGCACATTGACAGTCTGGATTACCATCAGTCACAGTCCGACGAGTCTCGAGAGTGGGAGGAGTCAGCATTGTGACTCCTCCCACTTGTTTCATTATAGTTGAATTGGTAAGACTAGCAGAAGAAAAGAAGGAAAAAGTCAGAAGTTTCATTCCATCACGTGATCAACCAACATGGACCTCTACTTTAACCAACCTTTGTTTCACCCATGACTTTTACTCTAGCGCCACCATGCGGTAAACACTTTGTGTTCTTACTGAAAGACACTGCCACAAAACAGTCATAGTTCTGAAGGATTCCCGGACAAACGTGACGGAGCAAAATCACTTCTTCAGCTGATAAAACCAAACAAACCAGTTCCGGTGTCTGTTTCTGGAGAATTCCAGCATCAGCCATCAGAACCTAAGATCTGGTCCTTGCGTCTGATTCGGGTTTGTGTGACGAGCAGGTATATTTCACACAGAGCGTGCTCAGAATGAAAACCATGATTCAAGATGAAGCTAATCTGCACCACCAGCATGTGTGTGTGTGTTTTATCTCTCTCTGTGTGTATTTTATGAGGATGATATTTAGATCACTAAGACGCAGGCTTTGTTGAAGCCTGTGATCTCATTAGAAAAAGGGTTTTAAAAAATAAAGCAGCCTGTTGTTTCCTCTTTCTTTCTTTCTTTCTTTCTTTCTTTCTTTCTTTCTTTCTTTCTTTCTTTCTTTCTCTTTCTTTCTTTCTTTCTTTCTCTCTGCTCCTTTTATTCTGTATAGCGCGCGTCTCTTCTGTCCTTTCTCTTCGAGCATGTCCTCAAATTCATTTCTTAGTTCTGCTTTAAAACAAAGCAAAATGAACGAAAAACAACCAAGAAATGTTTAGACTAGCTCTTAATGTTTCAAAACTCATTCTGATTGATAACTTGCAGTAAAATCTTAAGTCTGTAATGTCTTAAGAATATTTGTTGGTGTCAAGACAGACTTTTTTTCCAACAGAAAACAAAGTTTGTGCCACTTTATAAACCGCTCACTGTCCCACACAAAACTCCATAGAGAAAAGTGTTTTTTTTCCAACACAGCACACAGGAGTTATTGATCCTCAGCTACCTCCATCAGAAAGTTCAAAAGAATTATTTTGTGAATTCGGTGTTTGAAATCCTTCTATCGGATTAATATAAATAACACAAAATTACCAAATGAGGTTGCAATAGACCACTAACTCCTGTGTCCCCATGAGCTAAATCCACTGTTTTTCTCTATGGCATTTGGTGTGGGAGAGTGAGTGGTTTACAAAGTGACCAAAAACTTCAGTTTCCTGTTGAAAAAGTCTGTTGAACACTTAGATAAGGCATCAAACATATTCTTGAGATATTGTACTCTTACAGAGATTTAGATTTTAAAGATGAGCCTTTTGTTAAATGAATAAAATATGTTATTCCTGGTGTTTTCCCTGCTATACCTTTGGAAAGTACAGGTTGGAATTATCTCTTTAAGGCCACACAGCAATGAATCACTCTACAAATAATATTTGGTGATTCATTTAAGGATGATTTCACATCAGGAAAATTGCAAACAGTTGAAATAAAATGACAACAGTAATGAAATATTTAACACAAAAAGCACTGCTGTCAAGAAAATGGTGCGGAAATAATGATCTGCAGTCCATTATCTGTCCTTAAATGCATCACATTTCACTGTGGAGGATCATCATCACCTGCTCAGTCATGTTCACAGTGAGTAATACGAAGTTAACACTTTACAAGCAAAAAAGAAAAGCGATGTCACTCACAAAAAGAAACCAAATGCAAAAGGCAGGAGTGAGTTTGACATTTCGATGCAGTCGAAGTGAGAAATATTTAACACATTATAAAGCAGATCTGTTACCACATGTAGATCTACAGGCTGATGTATGTGCATATGTGCATGCATGTGTGAGATAGAGACACAACATGTGATATTCATTGTAGCCTTGGAGCAAAATCTGTGTCGCTCTGCTGCCTGTTACTGCAGCCAAATATTTGGGCTCAGGAATGCACTGGGGAACATTCACATCTGCAGCAGGCATTCAGTGTGTGTGTGTGTGTGTGTGTGTGTGTGTGTGTGTGTGTGTGTGTGTGTGTGTGAGGTCTTTGCAGAAGCCAAATGTCCTCACAAGGACAGAGCAGCCGCAGGCATCTTCAGGCTGAGGTCATCTTACATTGTCGGAGCACTAAGAGGAAAATGTGACTCCTTCGTGCAGTAATTCAATTCAGTCTATTCAATTCAATTTTATTTGTATAGGGTCAAATCACAACATACATTATCTCAAGGCACTGTATATAGTGAGGCCAAAGCCTTTACAATATGACAGAGAGGAAAGAAACCCAACAGTTCACACAATGAGCAAACACGAGGCATCAGTGGAGAGAAAAAAACTCCACCAGAACCAGACTCAAAGATGTGTGGTCATCTGCCTCGACCGGTTGGGGTGAAAGGAAAGTGGGGGCCAGAAAGGAAAAAGAGGGATGTGAGGGAGTTGCGTATTTTTCAAATTTAGAATCAGTTCTGTCATGTTTATAGAACTACGGTGTCATTTATACAAGCAGCAGCAGAGATCATTGACAATCAATTATACTGATGAACTTTTAATCAAAGCATAATAACATTGACAGCAGTATTATTGTTAGTGATGATAATAATAATAATAATAATAATAAGGTTGCACACTGGGTATCAACGACTGAGCGGAAAACCTCGCTAACACGTGACGTGCCTGATACGCTCCAGCATAAACCATTATGAGCTAACAGAGAGCTAGCTAGCATCACATCCTTAAAGCTAATAGGTCAGAACTGGGTGTCGCTACCTGATTGGTGCATGTGCAAAAGTACTACTTACTTTAAAAAAAAATAAAGTTATATTATGGTTTCTTTTTTTTTTATATTTTATGGCAGGTGGAAACCACAACTGTAGTGACAGGAAGTAGCCACATTTGGCACATGTGTAAAAGAAGAAAAAAAAAAAAAGTGTTTTCAGTACATCTCGAATAGTGATACTGAGACTAATCTAACTTAAGTGTCCACCAAATAATCGGAATAATAATCTTGCAGTTACTATTTCCATCACAGTTAAGTCCCCCCAATTAGCAAGTTAATGTAGTCCATTTGATGTTAACAGAGTCAAAATAAATAGCATAGCCACGTCAGGTCTACAGACACCGGCAGGACGCTAATGTTGGTTGTACTAAACTGGACAAAAGAAAGACGCACGTACTCAGAAAAACGTCCAACTGAAACACCCTATAGCATATCAGCAACGCAGCAGGGCAGCAGCTAAAATCCTGTATATTTGACGGGTTAGCATAGCCCACTCATCCAACGAGAGGGAAGTAGTTGTAGTAACAGTAGTAGTCATAATTGGGGTATTAATCTAACAGCAGCTAACATGGCGGAAGCTAAAGCTAAATGTATTTCCTGTATTGTCATAAAGCATCTAAAACCAACAACAGCTAACAGTAGCTAGTAGTAATACTTGTACTAGTAGTAGCAGTAGTAGTTAGCCAACCTCCTGATAAGAGAACGGGGATGGGGTAAAATATACAATTTCACTGTTTTACAGTAGTATCTTAAAGCAACAACAGCTAAAAGGTAACCATCTAAATAACAACATTAATCTCTCAGCAATACAAAAAAAATGGGACAACATTAGTTAAGTTGATTAGTTGTGCTGCTACACTAACATTAATCCTGTATCAGCTGACGGGTCACAAAGGCTAGCATAACAACAGCAAAGCATAAAATCAAACAAAAGCTAACACTGATAGCAGAGCTAAACCTCAGTCAAACAGTGGGTGATTAGCATTGATGCTATGAAACTATATTTTTCATGGTAAATTTGACAGAATAGTAATTGTAATTTTTAGGGATAGTGAATTTGGATTGAACTGGTGATCGTCTGGTTACAAGCCCAATTCCTTTGCTCTTGGCCATGGGCTGAAATAAATTTAAGGTTTTCTACTTTAATTTCTCCTCTTATTTTAGTTAAAGCCACATCCAATAAATAAACAACTAAACATCTATACTGCACTCAAGTTGTTTACTTCTAAATAAACATCTAGATGCTATTTTAAAGTCCTCACAATTAAATTAACACATTTTTCCCAACCTGTTTCTCCGAACATGTATGTACAGCAGCTACTGTATATACACCAATGTGTGAACATTCACTATAAGGGAAAAAAAAAAAAGAGGCTCTGCACGAACAACGTGTACTCACACACACACACACACACACACACACACGTTTACACTCGTGTGCAGAAATACACACAAACGATGCCTTTGTGATTCAATTAGCAGTTTCCCATCTGACACAAAATGGCGGCCGCGGTGCAGCCATGTGTGTGGGACAGCGTGAGCCAAGTACATAGTTAATATGCACGCACATGTACACAAGTACACACACGGACACACAGTCACTTACACGACTGTGTGTCACTCCAAACGGAACAGCAATATATTTTTTTATCAATCAACAGTCCGATGTGCAATTATTTTAAATACTATTTATAATTGTGTACAATGATATCCTATAGAAAAAGGAACTAAAATTAGACCAAAGTATGTGGACTGTTTAAACTCCTTAAAGCAGAGGTATCAAACCAGCGGTCCGCGGGCCACATGCGGTCCTCTAATCAATTTCATGTGGCCTGCCACTCAATACCAAGTTATAATTTTAGGTTATTGTCTTGTTAGTAGACTCATTTTGCCTCACAAATGTGTTTATTATTGTGATCATGTTCACAATGTGTTCAAAACCGACACTTTTATTTGGAAATCTCCAGGAAATATTGCCACAGATATTGTTTATGTGATGTCATGATGGAACAGCTTGATATACTTTCAGCTAATATTGGCCACCCCAAAAAAACTTTTTCACTTGACCAGCCCCCCTCCAGAAGAAACTAGATGTTCAGTGGCAACCAGGTCACTTTCAGTTTGAGACCCCCTCTGTCTTAGTGACTGACCTTTAATAAAAGCTTTTATTTGGAAAAGTTTCACAAATAAATCATTGTCAGCTAATTTTCAAACGTGTCTACCTAAGTGATTTCTGGCGTCCATATTGATCACGATTGATAATATTGGCTGTTTGGTTTCACAAGGATCTGCCGTTACCCCTCAGTGGTTGCATGGTGGGGGGGGGTCCTGTGGCTCCTCATGTGGTACATGGAGTTGCCTGCAGGGGGCAGTAGGGCTCACCAAAGCACTATCCTGGACCTTGACACCCTCACCACCACCACTCTCCATTCCCATCCCTCCTCCACCATCAGCCTACCGGGGACTGCTGGCTCTCCTACTGTGCCTTCTGCAAGACCTGGCTTAATTTAATTAACGCTGTCAACTTTAAACAAAACCACATCTGAGGAGAAAGAGAGAGAGAGAGAGAGAGAGAGAGAGAGATGGAGCAGATCGCTCCCCACTCATATCAACAGAGGATTTTAAGGACTCAGGTTTGAAAACATTTCACTTTTAAATTTTGCTTCTTTAATTGCACGCCTCCGATGACTGACACCAAAACACTTTTGGATTCTCTCAATTAAAAAATTAAAATATAAATAATAAACGGGGAAAAATAAATAAATAAAGTGATTATTTGAGGGTTAAAAAAAAATGTCTTCCTGGTGGTTTGGTGTTTTGAAAATAAAGAATTTTCATCACTTTGGTTTAACGAGCTGCTAATGAAGACATGAGCACAATGTTCTCCGAGTTGATGACTCATTATTTTCCAGGAAAAAAAAAGCATCAAATTGTGGATTTTTGAGGCATTTTAACAACCTGTGTTTTGCTTTGAGAATACTTTATCAGTGTGATCACTGCCAGAGATGATAAAATATGATTCTTAGTCACTTAACAACATGCTAACCTAATAAAATCTGTCAGCTAAGTTTTATAATATCTTATGAATATATTCACTGCTTTATCTTGTTGTAAAATTGACTTTTTTTTAACAAGAAACAATTTTAAACTGCTCACTCTACCACACCAAAGTCCATAGAGAAAATCAGCGATTTTACTCCCTTTGGACACAGGAGCTGCTGGTCCACTGCTGCCTCCTCTTGTTAGTTTGTGTCACTGAGGAAAATCTGATTAACAAATTTCAAATACAGAAATTGCAAAATAACATATTTGTACGCACTGATGGAGGCAGACGTTGATCAGTAACTCCTGTGTACCATGATGTAAAAATGACTGATTTTCTCTATGGACTTTGGTGTGGGAAAGTGAGTCGTTTATTAAATATCATAACACTTCAGTTTCCTATCTGAAAAGTCTGTCTAACAGTGAGATAAAGTAGTAACCATATTTTTGCTGATATAGATGAGTCTTTTGTTCAGTGATGAAATTTGGTTTAGCTTGTGTTGCTAGGGGGGGGGCAGTTAGCAATCAATACTTTATATAGCCACCCTTCAAAACACATGAAATACCCCTTTAATGCTGTTTATCTACACTGCACTTCATTAAAAATCCAAATTAAAAGTTTTTCTTCACACGTCACATATTGATCCATCTTCAAAGTTGAAGCCAAAGTGTTAAAAAAGAGAAAAGAAAAGTACAAATGTAAACATTAAAATTTTTCATTCTGACATTTTATTTAATGGCTTCATTTTCCTGGTTTCACTGTGACCATTTATTGGCGAGATAATCTTGACAAATCCAGTGTGTGTGTGTGTGTTTTGTTCAGTCTCTCAGCATTAGCAAAGCTCTGAGGACCAGACAGCGACTCTATCAGCCTGAACAACAAATGAACTAAATCATTGATAATCCCACACCAAAAAAAAGCTGTTATCCTCCCAACACCAACAAAGAAGAAGAGGAGCGAGACGGCACTCTGCAACCTGCTAATGTTAGCAACTGATGCCTAATTTCCTTTTGATTACACAGACGTCCCACGCTCTCCTCTCAAGTGACGTTTAATTGTTTCTCAAAGTAAATCATCAACTCAGCAAACTAAATTTGACAAATAGCAATAACAAACTTGCAGCGCAGGGAGGCAAGAAGGACAGAAGGGGGGGGGGGGGGGGGGAAATTAAAGGACAGAAGGGGGGGGGGGGGAGAAATTAATTAATTAGAAAAAAGAGGGGGGAAAAGAGCCGTCGCCGCCGCCGCCTGCGGTGGATGTGAAACACTGATGAAAGCAAAGAAACAAGACTTTTAAAGGTGGCGCATATGGAAGGTTAAAAACAAGGAAAACAGACTAAAACATGATCAAGTGACACTGGAAATCTACATTTATCCTCCCAAAATAAAGGAATCACTGTTGTTCAGCAAAGGTCACCCTTTGGTACATACTTTACAATAAATTAACCTTCCGAAACTAAGAAAAATACAAGGAATACAAACTAAAACAGAATGAAACGCCACGGGAAATCTAAATGTATCTCAAAACATAAAACTGGTGTTCAGCAAAAGTCACCTTATTGTACATACTTTACAACAAAATAACCTAAAAACTGAATAAAACTGGAGGAAATGACACTGGAAATCTAAATTTATCTCAAAAAATAAAAGTCTAAACGATCAGTCGTGTTCTTTACATTCAAAAATTGCTACGACTATACAAAAAGATGACCTTCACTTAATACTTTAAATGTACTAGAATTAGCATGCAAGTTGCTTGGCTACATTTTGGCTAACTTCCTGTCTGTGAAATGACACGGGAAATCTAAATTAATCTAAAAATAATAATAATAAGGTTTGTTTGGTAGAGGACAAATAAGTGGTTTTATGTACTTTAAGTTAGAGAATTGCAACCACTTTATAATAACCTGATATTTTTAAAGGATTTATCACAAATTGCATCACATATGTCACATAAACCCATGAGGGGAACACACTGAATAATGTGGAAATGACACTGGAACTCTAACTCCATTTCAAAAATAAAAGCATAACTGTTTTTCAGTAGAGAAACAAGTGTCTTCATTTACTTTACGTCAGATAATTGACCTTCATAAAGGCTTTTAAATAGCTTATAATTAGCTTATGCTGCTGTCAGGGATGTATTTTGGCTAACTTCCTGTCCGTTGTTACTGATCACATCCTCTTTTACAATGAGTTTACACAATTTAAATCACATGATAATGGGCCATCAAATTATTTTCACTTATGTAGTGACATAAATTTATAAGAAGGTCAAACAAACAACAACAACAACAAAAAAAAAGAAAAACAAACTAAAACATGAAGAAATTACACTGGAAAACTAAATCCATCTCAAAAATAAAAGCATAGCTATTGTTCTGTACAGAAATAAGTGTCTTCATATACTGTGCATCAGAAATTTGCTGGCACTCTACAAATAATCACCTTTATAAAGGCCTTACAATAGCTCATAATTAGCTTGTGCTGCCAGTGATGTTGTCATTTGGCTAAATTGTGGCTAACTTCCTGTCCGTTCTTACAGCTCATCCTCCTTTACTGTGTATCCACGCTAACTGTATCACATGTAGCATGTTTTAACAGCATTTTTTTGCAGTTTGCATTTGTTGCATTTGCTCGTGCAGTTCTGCCAGGAAGAGGAGAAGCTGCAACTATAAAAACAGCAACAACAACAGCAGCGACAACAAAAATAACAACAACAACGGCAGCAACAACAAAAATAACAACAACAACAACAGCAGCAACAACAAAAATAACAGCAACAGCAGCAGCAACAAAAATAACAACAACAACGGCAGCAACAAAAATAACAACAACAACAACGGCAGCAACAAAAATAACAACAACAACAACAAAAATAACAACAACAAAAATAACAGCAACAAAAATAACAACAACAACAACAAAAATAACAGCAACAAAAATAACAACAACAACAGCAGCAGCAACAAAAATAACAACAACAACAACGGCAGCAACAACAAAAATAACAGCAACAGCAACAACAACAACAACAGCAGCAGCAGCAGCCAGACATTTCTCGGATTGTAAGTAGAGGAAGGTTAACTAGAAACATGTGTTCTTGTCTTTGTTGCAGAGTGAGGACCAAAAAATTGTATAAACACCAACAGCGTGAGGACATTTTGACAAAGTGAGGACATTTTGTCTGGTCCTTACTTCTTTAAAGGGCTTTTTCAGGGTTAAGACCTGGTTTTAGGGTTAGGGTTAGAATTGGGTTTAGGTTAAGGTTAGGGTACGGGGCTAGAGAATGTATTATGTCTATGAGGGTCCTCACTCTGATAGAAGCACAAATATATATGTGTGTGTGTGTGTGTGTGTGTGTTAATGCAAATACAGTTTCCTCCCACAAAGAACCTTTATTTGTGGCCATAAAAAGGCATGAACACACACACTGGTTTCCATAACTTCAGAGGACATTTGCATTGACCTCAATTCATTTCCTGGAGACTTACTCTAACCTTAACCATAATTACTAGTGCCCTAACCCTAACCCTGACCCTGGCCTTAACCTAACCCTAACCTCAGCCTAACTTTAAAACACGTCTTCACCTTAAAATTGAGTCATTTATGTTATGGAGACTTGATTTTTGTCCCCATAAGGAAGACAAGTCCCCATAATGTGAGTGTGGAGACAGATTTAGGTCCCCACAACATAAGGAAGACCAGGTACACACACACTGCATATCTGTGTCACTGTGCTTGATAATATGTAACGTCCACCAACATCCTTCAAACAACACTGCAAGAAAGATTTCATGCAAGTGATCCTTCCTTCCTTCCTACCTTCCTACCTTCCTTCCTTCCTTCCTTCCTTCCTTCCTTCCTTCCTTCCTTCCTAGCTCTATACCACACAATGTGGTTCAGTAAAAAGAAAATAAATCCCAAATCACATGTCCTGTATCAAACTGCAGGTTGAAGGTTTGTTCATGTGATGCTGAATTATCAGGTGATTTTAAAATGTTTTACCAGTAAATTAAAAAAATTAAAAAATAAAAAATTATCGGATCATGAAATAATATAATCAATATTCAGGTATATTGTTTATGTAAAATAATACTGTTGATCATAAGTGGGAAATAAAAGTGACAAAAGACATAATAAATAAAGTATTTAACATGTGAAATTTAAAAAAAAAACCAGTTGAATCCAAATAAATGTTTGATCAATATAATTTTATAATCTCATCCATAAAAGCTTCAGATTATGATCTAAATCAATTTCTGTTTGTAATCTACTTCTCTCGCACAAAACTGTTTACATCAAGATGAAAATAAATAAAGTTTAATGATCAATAACGACAAAAGCAACAAAAGCCTAATCCAGCTTTAACTAACTGACAGGGCAGGTTTGAAAACTAATCACATTAATGTCTTATTAATTGTCAATATTTGTATTTATCATCCTCCATTTTACCTCCACATGTACGTGAGCACATAAATGTAACATCTAATATACGTGTTTAAGTGAAAACTGAGCAAACACATTATTCATCTGTAGTTTTCACTTCATCCAACCTTAAAACAAACATTAAAAAAATAACATTTAATGCAGTGAAAGTTACTTTCCAGCTTAAAAAAATATATACATATCAGTGCTAATTTCATAATAAAATAACGCCTCACTTCCTATTGTCCCACAGGAAACACACACACACACATGGGGAGTGAGGCTGATACAGACACAGAGAGGTGGGGTGGACGCGGGGGACACAGCGGGCCAACCGGCCGCAGAAAGACGGACTCCCGCCGAGCCAAAGACGCGGCCGACACCACGCCGCATTCAGCTGCCATTAACAGGCCATTCATGAGGTCAGCGTGAAAGAAACCTCGACATTTAATGGAGATAAAAGCCAATAATCTAAAGAGCTCCAAGTAAATATAGATTCAACTGATACAGGAAACAGAAAACCACAACGTCATCAAAGAAACAGAGCGACGCGTCGCTGCTGTCCTGTGAACGAGACCAGCAGAGACACAGCAGACGAGCGGAGGAGGACCAAAATGTCCATCAACTTAATCTGCGTCTTAATCTGTAACTGTCCTCATGAGTCACAACAATAGGACTCCAAAAAAAAAAAAAAACACTTGGGGTAAATCTACGGCATCATCACATTTCAGTCGAACAAAAATGTCTTCTTCCCAGATCCATGAACTCCACAATCAGCTGATTAATCAATAACTGTGATCAGCTCCAACGTACTCACATTTGTGCACAGACCGCGCATAACTCATTATACCGAATATAGATAAAGAAAAGCATTCCAAACTGAGTTAATTCAAAAATTAAGCTCTACACTTAAGTGAAGAAATGAGTAGAAATGGAGGCTACAACTCAAATTAACACGTGACATGAAATGTTGTTTCCAACAGTTAACAGGTTATATGAAACTGTGTTTGTTTACGATAATTCATTTGAAATTTTAGCTGTGAAACTAAAAGTATTGCGTTAAAATAAACGGGCTTCCTGTAACTTGCATGTGGCGAGTTATAGGAAGGTGTGTTGATGTGACTTGAGTGTGTTTGGAACATGAGAGTGAACATACAACTGTGTTCGGGGGAACTACAGTAAAAAAGCAAAATTGTGTTGATGTAGCACGAGTTGTGCGCAAATGTCTTTGCAACCAACATGATGGAGAAATGATCATTTGTGTTCATGTGACGAAATAAATAGTTATAAAACTGAAATTACTGTCACACGAAATTGCGCTCACATAACTAAAATTTGTTGTATAAACTAAACAAGTTATGTGCAAATCAGTTTAGAGTAACATGCATTTGCATTTTTGCAACTATTAATAACAACTTACAAACAAAATTCGCATTTGATGAGGTTGTGTAACTTGAGTATATATATATATATATATATATATATATATATATATGTTTTATATAAATATTAACTAGTAACATGATATTGTGGTCCTATAACTAAAAGTGAAAAATGACAAAAATCTGTGTTCACATAATCAAAATTAACAAGTTAGGTGAAGTTGTGTTGATATAACTTAAGTAATCGCGTTAGAAGGGAATTATTTTAACTTAGATTTAATTATATTAACTATAACTTAACTTATATTTTAAAAAAAAGTAACATGAGATTGGGCTTCTATAACAAAAATGAAGAAATTATGTGAAGTTGTGTTTGTAAAGAAGCTATATGAAAACTTAAAAACCTGAAAATCTAATTCATGTAACTTGAATCAACTCGCAACTGAATTAACTAGAACATCAAAACTACAGTTTTGAATCTTGTCTGAGCTCAGAAATAAAACAGGAAGTTGGGATCACGGTCCCTGTGAACGGCGGCGGCCATTTTACTCCTCGCGGCGATAATAACCGTAATGTGATCACTTACTGAGGACGGCAAGCCGGGAGGGACCTTCCGTACTTTTTTTGTGTGAATCTCTGAAAGAAAGAGAAAGAAAAGAGACAATGCATGAGGCCGATTAAAGGGGCTTTAAAGGGACATTCTGCTTTAATTTGTTTGAATGGACCGGGTCGGAATGGAACGCGGGGGCCGAGGACGGAGCCGGGACACTGTTTCCCACCGACGGTGTGGATATTTCCTTTGAGTGAAAACAAGCTCGACAGGAAGGAGCGATTTGTTTTTCTTTCTTTCTTTTTTTTCTTTTTTTTGTGTTGTTTGTTGGATAAAAGGAAGACGGAAGAGCAGCTTCTGACATGTTTGTATTATTTTTCAGGGTTTTCTCTCAAGGGGAGTCAGGGAGCGTTCCATTAACCGGGAAGGTGAGACTTTGATGGAAAAACGAAAGAGCAGTTTTTATTTATTTATTTATTTATTTATTTGGGAGGGAGGAAGATTGGACCAGAGGCCTACAGTGTGTGTGTGTGTGTGTGTGTGTGAGACGTCTCAAGGCTAATGCTACCAAGGCTATGCAGTCGCCATTGTCCTGCTTTTTAAAGACTTTCCTGTATTTCTTTTTCTAAAACTCCCCTTTGAAAACACACACACACACACACACACACACACACTCAGTCAGTCAGTCAGTCTTTGGCCTTCTGAGTCTCTGTGTTTCAGACGACGCAGCTAAAAGGCTGTGAACCTTAAAAATCCTCCCCAGCCGCTGTGAAAAAGGTGACAATCGTCTTTACTTAAGCTGTTTTTTAGTCGCGTTGAATCGGACCTGAGAGACGGTTTCGTCGTCAGGGCGCTTTATTCAGTTATTAATATAAATAATGCGTCCATATGTTTCGTCTCCGTTTGCTCCTCTTGTTATAAGAGTGAATATCTGCAGTACAGTCATCTTATTTGCGAACGAAACCACAAATCGGTTCTTTTGATGAAATACTTGTTAAAGCTGCAAACCAAAATTACTTTTAAAATTACAGGTTTAGAAAATATTGTTTCAGTAAAATGATGTCTTCCATGACTATAAATGGATTATTTTGTACACTGTGAAGCAAATTTCAATTTCATTTGGTACAATATAACATTTTGAATTTCAGTTGTCTAAGGCTAAATCAGTTTATCTATATTATTTAAAATCTCTATGTATTATAATAATAATAATAATTATAGCTAATATTAAAATAGTTCCTTGTTCAGTGCAGTTAATAAAAACTATATGGATAATTTCTGGATTCTTTCAATAAGCATTTCTTCAGAGGGCTGTTGTTCGATTCCTTGTGTGTGTGTGTGTGTGTGTGTGTGTGTGTGTGTGTGTGTGTGTGTGTGTGTGTGTGTGTGTGTGTGTGTGTGTGTGTCTCACCCATACTGTCCATCGGCAGCGTTCTCCTCCGTGGGTTGGAGCCGTAGTGCTGGTAGTACTGACCGGCCGACTTGGTGGGCGACGCTGCGCCCGGACTCCCCAAACCCAATTCACCGCCCAGTATGGACTGGTCGAGAGACACAGAGACAAAGAGAGAGAGAGAGGGAGAGAGAGAGAGAGAGAGAGAGAGAGTATTGATCAGACAGAGCAGAATCATGTGACCATGTGGCTCCAGTTCCAATAAAAAGGAAAAACATCAACAAGAAAATAAAATTGGAAAAATATCTGAGGAAGGAGAGAATCAACACACACACACACACACACACACACACAAACAAACACACACAAACAAACACACACACGCGTGTTTGGCCTATTTTCCGCGACAAATTCATACATTTTTCATGCTAAATATCGACTAATTTCACTTTAACGCGTAACAATGTATGGAATATATGGAAGAATTTATCTGAAAAAAAAAAAAGTCCAACATGTTCAGGATTATGTGGGTTATTTTGGATTATTATTGATTTTTAGGACGTGACTGCTAAAATGATATAAACAGAAAATGTTCATAAAACTCATTAACTCAACTTTGAATGAACTTCATTGTGTTTTATGAAGTGAAGTCTGTTTTTTTTTTCATTTTGAAACTTTGGCGGCCATGTTGAGGGTTTCAGCAGTAATATTATTCTACTGAGAAGCAGGATTATTTAATCTGAAAATGAGGGATGATCAGTTGATAGATAGATAGATAGATAGATAGATAGATAGATAGATAGATAGATAGATAGATAGATAGATAGATAGATAGATAGATAGATAGAAAATAAATGGTAACATTCCAATTAATGAATTGATTTCAAACTATAGTAAAAACATGGTCTTCCCAGAACTTGCAAAATTTACTTTGAATTAACTTTATACAGCACACACACTGTAGGTGTTACACACTGAAGTAATTTTACATTTTTATAAACATTTTTAGCACCATTTTCAGTTTTTTTTTTACCAGTGTAGATAAGATGACAGTACAAAGGCTCCTTAAAAACAAACGACAATAAATAAATAAATCCACGTGACTTCCTCGAACCTCACGCACTCCGACCCCGGCTCGTGATGATGATGATGACGATGGCGATGATGGATGAAACCATGACTACGATGGTCTTTACCTCATGCTGCTCAGCGAGGAGAACGTCCTCAGCAGCTCCATCACTCCTGCTCTAAACTTCTTCTTCTTCTTCTTCTTCTTCTTCTACTTCTTCTCACTGTAGCTGCTGCTACTTTTCCCCAGTTTGTTTTTTTTTCTTCCCACACTGTGACTCTGTTTACGACTCAAACTTGGTGAAGGAAAAAAAAATAAACGCTCGTACATTGTCCGCGTTAATTAAGTTCAGTGATGTGGCGAGCAACAAGTGACACGTCTGGGTTCAATCGGAGAAAAGAGACGAGGAGGAGGAGGAGGAGGAGGAAGAGGAGAGGGTGTTGTTGTTTTTTTTTAAGTGGCACAAAAAGTTAGCAAAGAGGGAAGAGGTGAAAAAAGAACCCCCCCCCCTCTCTCACCCCCACATATCCTCACCCTCTCACCCCCATCCTTTAAATGGACTCGACCAGAACCCATCCAGCTTTCTCGTTAAGTAATTAGTGTATTTAAAGCAGAGGGTGGAGGAGAATGGGGGGGTGGGGGGGGGGTCTAATCTGAATTCACATCAGCGCGTCCATCCTCTCTGAGGCTCAAAACAAAAGTTAGCTTGGCACTGCCAGGCCAAAGGGAAGGCTTTTCTCATGCTAAGCAGGGCCTAAGTAGGCCAATTACAGGGCCAGCCTCGGTCTCTGAGCCATTCTCCGGCTTAAAACAAAAGAGCCCTTGTCTTAAATAAAGTCAGTCTCACACACAGAGTCAGACACAAAGACACACACACACTAACTGAGTCCTGTGTCTGTGCATGTGTGTGTGTGTGTGTGTGTGTGTGTGTGTGTGTGGGGGTAAAGGGGGGTTCCCACTAAAACAAAAAAGGGTCTCATTGATTGTGACGCTTTTCTTTCTCTTCTTCTTCTTCTTTCTCCTTTTTCGTCCGGCACTCGAGCATCGAGCCAGCGCCAGGCGGTCGCCCCGGCAACCGGACGAGCACGAGGCTGAAGACAGAATACACTGTCTCTCTCTCTCTCTGTCTCACTCGCCGGGTCTGTCTTTACCTGTTTGTCTCGCCGTCTCGGTCACATTTTAACTTCCTGCACGTTTATTTCCTCACAACTTAGAGTCAGAGGTGATGAAGAGGAGTTCTAGGAATTTACTACGTTACCTGTTTTCAAAAGTTGTTTTATTGTTTCTTTTATATTTATAGCTTTACTTTAAATTATTTTTCACTTATTTTAATATTTTGCTGTCTTTTATGTGATATATATATATATACTTTTTTAAGTATTAAAGTGCTAGCAGTAGTGAAGTGCTACATTAGCAACTGGTGGCCTGTGGTCCGGCAGATAATTTCAAAAAAGTTATTTGCTATCGTCACAAATGCAAGTCCATACAGAATTCAGAGCTTTTATTCTGAAAAAATATGAGCTGATTCAAAGAAATTCGGTTGCCTGAATTGACAATTAATGTCTGGTTTAAAAAAAACCAGACACTGCTGTTGTGTGTATATATATATATAATTTTTTTTGTCATTTTATTCTCACACACTGGTCAGTTTTAGTAAATAGGCCACTATTTTTCACTTAAGGCAAATTAACTTAAGACTTTTTTGAATTAAAAACGCAAACAAATATTGTACAAGATTGGACAGAAAAAAATGATGACGATTTTCTTAGATATTCAGTTTCTTAAACATTAAATTGGCCTGAGGCCAGACTTATTTCAATAAAATAATGTGTACCGCTTGTACTCAAAGGCTTTCATTTTTGGATTTTGGATTAGAACGCCCCCTGGAGTTGACGTTCCAAGTCATACTCATGCCCCGAGTTCACAATTCAAGATGGCTGCCCGGAGCATCAAAGCCAAAACCAACTTCAGACAAATCCAAACCTAATGCAACAAAAGTGACTTGTTGTAACCAGATCAAGAGGAATTTTGTTTCTGGAGCGCGAACTGTTGTTGAGACATGGGGACAGACATGGGGACAGACATGGGGACAGACATGGGGACAGGCATGGGGACAGACATGGGGACAGGCATGCGTCCACTGTGACCTACATTTACCCACAATGCCCTGCTCTGCACAGATGCGGGGAACATTTTTATTTTCATCATCGCAGAAGTAAAAATCCAGCCTCGATGATCGTCAAGTGTGTGTGCGTGTGTGTGTGTGTCTTCCCCTCGCGCACGCATGCACACACACACACACGTGCGCGCGCACACACACACACACAAGCAGAGGTCTGTTTCTCACAGAGCTGACTCTGCCTTGGATCCCAGCTGCTCACAGAGACTGTATTAACTAAGATAGATTACCAGAGAGAGAGAATGTTGACTCAGAGTGATGAAAAAAAAAAAAAAAGAAGAGCAAAAGAGGAAGAACATGAAAGATTGAGTTCTGTCCACAGCAGTGAACGGTATCAGGGTGTAACTTATTCGTTGTCATGGTAACAAATGAGGATGCTGGTTTACAAAACATGCGATAAAACATGATAATTATTGACGGAGTTTCAAAAAGTTGCTGCTAGCTTTTGTGCCATTGTTTGTTATTCAGTCTTTTTGCCCTAATTTCAATCTTTTGTCTCATTGTTTTTGCTAATCTAACCTTAATGTTTGCCTTTTTGTGCTCTTAACATAAACTAAGCAAACTGTTTTCCCCTTTTCTATTCTTTAGGTTAAGTTAACATAACTATTGCTCTTGTTCACAGCATTTTTTGCTATGCTATGCTAAGCGTTACCATTTATTTCTGATCTTTATGATAACCCTAGCTAACTGTTTCCCATCCTTTTTAAAGAAATTAATTTTCAGTCTTTAAGATAAGATAACTATTTACCCTTGTTTGGGTCTATATGCTAAGCTAAACACTTCCCCGCTGTTTGCTAAGCTAACCAGACAGTTTTCCCTTGTTTCTGGGCTGTTATGCTAGGCAAATTTGTTCCAAACAATTTTAGGTTTTTCTTGCAAAGCTAAGCTAACCAGATCCTGACTTCTATGGGAAGGTGGTCTATCAGTCAGTTGTTGTCGTGATCATAAAGAAAGAAAGCAAAATATTTCCTCAAGGGTTTATGAGCTAAGTTAACTGTTTCCACTTATTTCTGTTGTTTATGATAAACGTAGCTAACTGGTTTCCCCTGTTTCTGGTCTTGCTAACCAGACTGTTTCCCTTTTTTTCTGGGCTTTAATGTATACTTGGCAATTTTTTTCCCCGCTCTTTCCTTTTTCTGTTGCTATGCTAAGCTAATCACATCCTTATTCTTATGAGAGAGGAGGTCTATCAATCTGTTCTTGTCTTCATCATTAAAAGAAAGAAAGAAAATGTTGAAACAAGTTTATCAGGGGTTTATAAGCTAAGCTAAGTAAGTATTTATGCTATGCTAAGTTACCCCTTGTTTTCAGCCCCCTTCCTCTGGTCTTAATGATGAGCTAAGCTAATTGCTTACCTCTGTTTCCTTTTTTTTTTGCACTAAGCTAAGCTAACCACATCCTGACATACAATATTTGTGAGCGAGGTGGTCTATCAATCTGTTCTTGTCACCACTGGAAAGAAAACAAACAAAATGTTGAAACAATTATATCAAGAGGTTAATGTCAAAGTAAATAAAGTCACGTGTCATCAATTTCCCAGATCGCAAATATCAGAGAGAGGGAGAGAGAGAGGGGGGTGTGGGGGAGGGGAGGCAGGAAGAAGTCATTAATTACCAGGAAGTGCTGGCGAAGCAGCGCCGCACCTGTATGCCAGCCTCACGCCAGCTGACACACACAAATGCATGTACGTACACGCACACACAAGCACACACGCCCTGCTGCACTGCATTAAATGAGTGACCTGCCGATTCATACCATGTAATTCAAACTAAGATACGTCACCCATTGATTTACGTGTTGCATCGTTACACTCATCGTATGAGAGTAACGATGCATTTAGTGATGCATTTATACACATTCCAGGAAAGTCCTGGAAGTGCACTATGTCTTAAGAACATGTTTCCTGCCTTATCTCATTGTTGCAAAGCCTTTCCCAACTGGAAAATGAATTTTGTTAAAGGCTCTTACTCTCCTGAACCAAATCCCATAGAGAAAAGCAGCGATTTTACATCCACAGCACACAGTTGTTGTTGATTCACTACAGCCTCAGTCAATAACATTAAATGCCTTGTATTGTGAGTTCGGTGTATCGTATACTTTATTCGGGTTTACCTCTGTAACATAAACTCACCAAATGAGGCAGCAGTAGACAAGCAGGCCCTGAATACCTGCAAGCTATAAACGATGATTTTCTTTATGGAATTTGGTGTAGGAGAAAACAAAGTAACCACATTTAGAAAAAGCCAAAACTATTCCTTTAACATGAATATGTTTAATCATCACTTTGAGGTTTGGGAATCACAGTTTTTCACAATTTACTGATACTGTATTAACGAAACGACTAATTGATGACATATTAATCGTAACATTAATGGTAACAACATGGGACCACTGCACTGCCAGGGTTAGGGGTTCGATTCCCGACTGGTAACAGAGAGTGTGCACAAACATGGCAGTGTGTTGCAGGTTGTGATAAGAGGTTGCACTCGAACGCACCACACTATCAGAGTTGGAGAGCGGGGCAGCCAATCAGGATCCAGCAACGGCCGTGAGAACACAAACACACAAACAAAGCCGCCATTGACACGAGCGCACGAGCCTGTGAAACACCTGCTCGCTCGCTCTGTGTGTGTGTGTGTGTTTAAAATGATGTCAGTGCAAGAAAAACCACAGGGACACACCAAAATGAACACACACACACACACACACAGAGCAGCCAGGGATCGACTACCCAAATGACACTTCCTCCATCTTCTAACAGCTAAACACACGCACACACACACACACACACACACACACACACACACACACACAGAGCAGTTCAAAGCTTTTTTCCTTAATTAGCGTTCAACGCTTGGCTTGACAAATAAATAGCGATCATTTAAGAACACTTAGAGAGAAATCAGACAGCACATTACACCTCACTGTATCTGCCAGCTTCCTCCACACACACACACACACACACACACACACACACACACACACACACACACACACACACACACACACACACACACACACACACGGGGGGGGGGAGGAAAAAAGTGAGGGAATGAAACTGTGCCTCTGATGGAACAAATGAGAGAAAGGCATGAAGGAAGGAAGGATGCGTGATGGAAGTCAAAGTGAGGATACGAGTGAGCGAGCAACAGTGGTGGGGGAGATGGAGGGGAGGGAGGAAGGAAGGAAGGAAGGAAGGAGGGAGGGAGGAGGGAAAAGAAAAGTTGGAGGACGATGAGGGAATTAAAAAGGGAGAGAAAGAAAAAAAAAGTAAGTAGTGGGGAGGAAGAAGGAATGGTGGAAGGGAGCAAGCAAGGGAAGGAAGGAGGAAAGGAAGAAAACATGGAAGGAAGAATGGAAAGAGGCAGGGAAGGAAGGAAGGGAGGAAGGAAGGAACAAAGGGAAAATTAAAGCAAAAAGGAGGTAGGGAGCCAGCGAGTGAAGGGAGAACTAAACTTAGAAAAGAATGGGGAGGGAAAGAAGGGAGGAAAGGAAGACAGCGTGAAGGGACGGACAGAAAGAAGAATGGACAGAGGTAGTGAAGGAAGGACACAAGGAAGGAAGGGAAAATGAAAGGAAAAAGAATGGAGGGAGGGAAGGAAGGAGGCAAAAAGGAAGGTGGGATGAAGTGAGGGAAGGGGCAAGGAAAGGAAGGAAGGAAAGAAGAATGGGAGAAAGAAAAGAAAGAAAGAAAGAGGATGAGACTGATGCTGCAGCGATGAGGAGAAAAGAACCAAATGCAGAACAACAACAGATGAGTGGAGAGAAAGAGAGAGAGAGAGGAGGAGGAGGAGACAGGAAGTGAATGAATGATAGATGGAGAGACAGATTTATATTTGGAGATGAAAGGAAGAATGAAGAATAGACTTGACTTCCCTGCGGTGCCATCTTGAACTGATCATTCCCATCATGCCTCACTCCCACATGACTTCACTTTACTCATGAGAGCCACACACACACACACACACACACTGAACACGCTACAGGTGAGAACACAACAACACGACACGCAAAACATGCTCAATAATAACACGACTCAGCGATAATTAAGATTTTTTTAACCACTGTCGGACATTTTCTTGCTTTGACATTATTCTTGAGCCAGTTAAAGGGATAGTTTGGATTTTTTTGGGGGGGGGGTTACCACAGCCAGGAAACCCTAACCCTAACCCTTCAGCCACTTAACAAAAGAGCATCCTAATAAAATCTGTCATCCTAAATCTATGATGCCTTCAGAATGTGTTCACCACTTTGTCTTAGTGTTACGACGGACTTTTCTCCCTCTCCTGCACCAAAGTCCATAGAGAAAATCAGCATTTTTAGCTCATTGTGACACAGGAGCTGCTGGTCCACTGCTGCGCCGTGTGGTCAGTTTGCGTCACTGAAGTTAATCCAAACAAAAAAAATTTAAAAACCAAAGTTACAAAATAAGACATTTGAACTCACTGACGGAGGCAGCAGTGGATCAGCAACTCGTGTTTGCCGTGATGTTAAAATTGACGATTTTCTCTATGGGCTTTGGTGCAGTGGTTTACAACGCAACACAAACTTCAGTTTGGGGGGGGGCATTAAATTAATCTAAATAGAACGACGTGTTTGGGGAATAGTTGAATATGTTAAAGGCAGATTGAGAATTTTTGCATTATTTTATTTTACCTCATTTCATTTCATTTTACAATTTGAAGGTTAAAGACCTTCAGGCTTTGGCTTCATGTGCCACAGATAAGAATCCAAAAGAAGTGAAGGAAAATATGAGCTACCTTCACACAGCTGACTGCATCAAATGTGTGTGTGTTCTTGTATTTGTCACCTCTTTAGGACAGTTTTCTGTCATAAACACTGACCTTGTCAGGACCAGTAGTCCTCATGGAGACCAAAACCTGGTCCTAATGAGGCAGAACCTCATTTGTGTGGAACTGGTTAAAGTTCAGGACTAAGATTTGAATTGTGGTTATGGTTACAGTTAGTGATAATGCTTTGTTTAGTCTGTTTAAATGAATGTGAGTTAATGCAAGAAGAGTGTGTGTGTGTGTGTGTGTGTGTGTGTGTGTGTGTGTGTGTGTGTGTGTGTGTG
>JAFBJR010000086.1:1490789-1501411 GCA_016785285.1 Brachirus orientalis
GGTCAGGGTCAGGGTCAGGGTTAGGGTTAGGACACTAGTAATTATGGTTAAGGTTAGAGTAAGTCTCCAGGAAATGAATGGAGGTCAATGCAATGTCCTCTGAAGTCATGGAAACCTGTGTGTGTCTATTCTTGTATGTTAACTTTTCAGGAACTTGACAGGACCAGTAGTCCTCATGGAGACCAAAACCTGGTCTTAATGAGGCAGAACCTCATTTCTGAGGAAATGGTTATGTTTAGGACTAAGATTTGAATTGTGGTTTTGGTTAAGATCATTGATAATTTCATATTTAGGCTGTTCAAACTCATGGACGTCAATGCAAAGTCTGAAGAAGAATCACTCCACAAACCTGCCTGTGTGTGTGTGTGTGTTTGTATTTATATCTTTCTGAGGTCCAAAACCATACGGGACATTTTATGTGGGACCCACAACTTTAAAGGGTTTCTTTCAGAGTTAAGACCTGGTGTTGTTGTCATGGTTAAGGTTAGGGTAAGGGGCCAGGGAATGCATTCTGTGTCCGACGTGTCCTCGCTAATGCATAAAAAACAGGTCTGTGTGTGTGTGGGCAGCGGTTCAGGCCGCGACAGCTCGGTTCTGTTCTCCGTCTGTTAGCAGCTGTTGTTCTTCGCTCACAGCTCCCCGCTCCGCCTCTCTGAGGCCCGACAGAAACGCTCCGTCCACTGCGGCGAGAATCAATCAAATGGTTTGACCCCCTTTCACAAACTCGACCCAAAAATAACAGCCAGTGAGAGTTTCTCCTCCCGTCGGCGTCAGCAGTAGCCTTCAAACGTTCGTCATGCGAGCGACAACGGCACAAGGACAGAAAATAAAGGAGTCCGACCTCAAAGTAAAGTGTAAGGTAAGTTAGGTTTTTTACATTTTTATTTACTTTATTTTGAGAAAAATTAAACAGTATGTTAATTTAAATAGAAACTGAAAAGTTACTGGACATTAAGAAAAAAATATGTTAAGAACAAATAATAATAAACTTGGCCACAAAAGTACAAAGAATTCTACTTCAGCATCATTTAAAGTTAAATCTTCAGAAATTTCTAAATGAATTGTTTATTATTACTGTTTTGTTTGTCCGTGTGCGCCCCCTGTTGGTGGTGTGAGTGGTCAGAGAGGTCGCACACCTCAGGTTCACTCCAATAAAATGATTTTTTTTTTTTTTTTTTTGGAGATTTGGGGTGAAATGTTCACTGTGTTTTCTAATTTGATTTTATATAATCTGTTTAAAAATGCAAGGAGCATCTGTCCAACAGTTCGCTTGGCAGAATTCAAACATCGTCGGGCGACTTACTGAGGTCACCAGCGTGTGCGGCACCAAATTTGAAGTCGTTTGTAAGAAATGTAGGATATATCAGTAGCCAGGTGACCGATATTTCACTGAAGGAACCAATCTGGTCAAGTTTTACTGCTACACCCTTCTTTTGTGACTTTGACTTCAATACCTAGTCGGACTCAACATCACGCACGCCGCAGTTCACGCTAAAACTCGCTATTAATACTTGAAGCCTGTACAACAGCGACAAAAACACGGCGATTTCCAGGCTGATACGTTTGTTGAGCGACGAGAAAACACCTTAAATAATTAGATATTTTACAGTTAATGGATGGTAGGAGGCCTCCGCAATGCTAACAACAACAACAACAAAAAAAAAAACACATAATATTTACAAGATTAAAGTGGGTGTATCGCCACCTAGTGTACGGGAGGTGGACACACTTTATTCATTAAGTCTATTCCTTACAGCTGTACCTGGATTTAACTGTGTAACATACTGACTGATTGTATATATACATATATACATATATATGTATATATACATATACATACATATATATATATATATATTGGACATCATTCCAATTATATATATATAATTGGAATGATGTCAGTAAGAGCTGGTCTCATAAATTAGCAAGCTGTCAGTGAGCTGAGCTCATAAAACATGTGCGTGCAATGCTCAAACATGTCCTAAATAAATTATATTATGTATAAATAAATATTTGTCAACATGAAATGGTAACATTAATGAGGCTTCTGCTCCAGGTTTAAGAGAGCCAGGGTGATGGTGCTGTTCAAATGTACGGCTAATTCACACTAAATATTTGACACTTTAACCTATCGAGGCAGTTTGTATATTCTGAATATTGTGTTATTTTAAAACTGCCTATATTAGTTTCTTGACATGTTTCAATAAAGTGATTAAGAAATGATTATACTTTATGGTCATTATAGCATTGCTAAAACGACACATCTAATAGTGGCCTAAGACTTATATATATATATATATATATATATATACAGTATATCAGATGCTTCACTATACACAGACTGTTAAAATGTAAATAAAATGCTTTTATTTCCTCTTTCTGGGAGAATTATGTCTTTGAAATGACTCGGCACAAAATGTGTTTAAAATTCATAGTTTAAAATTACTGTATCAGACTGATATCGATATCGGACATGGACCCAAAAAAAGTGGCACGGTGCCATCTCCAGTTATAATAATGGCGATGATGATGTTTTTAATTTAAACAGAAATTACTGATTTTACTGAGGCTTCGAAACACAAGTTGCATTTCTCCACAACTATGCAGATTTAAAGTAAAACAATGAGTTCCATCAGGACATAATGGGTGGTCCTGTATGTACATCACACGCGCACACACACACACAGGCTGCTGTCAGAGCTGATGTATTAACGTACACATAGTATAATGAAGCACAGCAGTGTGTGTGTGTGTGTGTGTGTGTGTGTGTGTGTGTGTGTGTGTGTGTTTGCGATCGATAGTTAAAACAAAAATAAAGCGTCGATCTGTGCGGCCGGCAGATGAGACTGAACGACGGCTGAGAGTCTCCTGAGAGCAGCCAGCAGCTGGATTGTGTGTGTGTGTGTGTGTGTGTGCGTGTGTGTGCGTGTGTGTGTGTGTGCGTGTGTGTGTGTGTGTGTGTGTGTGCGTGCGTGTGTGTGCGTGTGAGGGTGTGTGTGTGCGTGTGTGTTCAGAGCTGCTGGATAGCAGCTGTGAGTGAAACATCTCACCACACACAAAAAAAGTTGTTTCCATTTATTTGAAATTACTTTGATAAAAAAAAAAAAAAGTCCACTTTTAAACCAACATTATTTCGGCAACTTCTTTCTCGAGAAATTTAATCCAATTCATAATTTCACTGCTCATCAATCTGCTGTCCTTTTCAGACAAACCTATTGATTTTATCCACCCCCCTCCCCCGACGCCCACCACCACAACACCAAACTCCATAGAGAAAATCAGGTATTTTACAGCACAGCACACATGGAGTCGTTGATCCACTGCTGCCTCCACCGATAAATTCAAATGTGTTATTTTGTGACTTCGGTGATAGAAATCCTTCATTCTGATTTACCTCAGTGACACAAACTGACCGCACGAGGCAGCAGTAGACCAGCAGCTCCTGTGTCCCCCTTGAGCTTAAATCACACATTTTCTCGATGGACTTTGGTGTGGGAGAGTGAGTGGTTCACAAAACATAAAACAGAAATTCTTCGTGGTTTTATTTTCTGTCTTTCTCTCTGGCTTTAACCACACTACATTTTAGATTAAAAACACATGGATTTCTCTACACCAAAGTCCATAGAGAAAATCAGTGATTTTATATCATAGCACACACGAGTTGTTGATCCACTGCTGCCTCCATCAGTAAGTTCAAATGTCTTATTTTGTGACTTTGGTGTTTGAAATGGTTTGTTCATATTTACCCCACTAACACAAACTGACCACACGAGGCAGCAGTAGACCAGCAGCTCCTGTGTTCCTGCAAGCTAAAAATGCTTATTTTCTCTATGGGATTTGGTGTGGGAGAGTGAGCGGTTTACAAACTTCCTTTTCCAGCCTGTTTAATGGGGAGACAAATCAGCTAAAATATTCCTGAGATCAGGTCATACTTCTGTACGGGTCTGTGTGATGTAAATATTACCATCCCCTTTGTGGACCAATCCGTGCACACCTCCAGTTTGATTCTGCATGGACCGTAAACTTTTGTGTCCAGTTTGTTCGCACGTTCTTCTTTGGACCAAAAGAGGCAAAGAAGACGACGGTAACCATGGAAACTTGCATGGATTTATTCGAGGAAGTGCAGTGGAAACCACAAAAATAAAACTCAGCACTCAAACAACACATGGAAACGCAGTTGAGGTTACGATTTCCTGGTAAGAAACAGTCACTACTTAAATTGACTATAAGTTTAAGTGTGACCTGGTCCTTCGTCAGCGTTGTAATGTAACGAAGTACAAATACTTTGTTAGTGTACTAAAATATTCATGTATCTGTTTTTACTTCGTTAAATATATTTCTAACAACTTTTACTTTTACTCCACTACATTTACCCCAACTCTCTTTGTTACTTGTTACGACCAAATAAAATTAGTTAAATGGTCTGCGTTTATACAGCTCTTTTCTAGTCTTGATGAAAACTCACTGCTGCTTTACACCACTCATCCATTCACACCGATTCACTCACACATCCACATTCATACAGCACGTCTACATATGTGTAGCACATCTCCTATCAGACACCATTCACAGCAAAGGACACATCGGCATGAGCTGGGAATCAAACCCCCAACCTTCCAGTTGAACGACGACTCTTTCTACCACTTGCTCAATTCTAACTCCTCACTTTTTTAAAAAAAAAAAAATGTTACTTTTACTTCTAAAATTTAAGTCCATTTTATATCAGAAAATTACTTTTCATACGTAGCTACAGTACATTTTATTTTATTACACATTATGTAAAACATATAAAACTGTGGCCTTTTTTTGTATTTTGGAGTCAATGGAGGATTATAATGAACGTGTCAGACATGTTGGAGTCTGTCTTAAGCTGTGCTGTGATTGGTCAGTCTCTGTTCTGGGGGCGTGTCTTTGCAATTAAGTGGACATAAGTTTGGCCTGACGAATCAGAAATAAAATGCTTTGTGAGATTTTTTACACTATGTATGTGTGTGTGTGTGTGTGTGTGTGTGTGTGTGTGTGTGTGTGTGTGCGTGTGTGTGGGTGGGTGGCTCAGACTGTTTAAAGGGACAGTTCAGCTTATTAAGGATGGACGAAGAGTGAAGAGGAAGATGAACCTGCTTCTGCTGCTTCAGCAGGTGATGGAAGTTCAACACGGAGTCGCAGCTTTGAATGATAAATGACATGCGAATGTTTATGAGTCACATTTGTTTGAAGCTGAAAACTGTTAAATCGTCTGAGTGAAATTCAGCACTTTTTCACTGACTGATGTGTGAAAGAGTGTGCGTGCGTGCGTGTCGCATTCCACCAGAACCTCACATTGATGCCGCTGTCCACCGCTGCCTCAGCGACTAACCTACCGATCTGTGCGCTGATAAAAAAAGATGACAGTCACACTGTGTGTGTGTGTGTGTGTGTGTGTGCTTTGGGACCTAAATCTGTTTCCACAGTCACATTATGGGGACTTGTCTTCTTATGGGGACAACAATCAAGTCCCCATTCCTACATTTTAAGGTGAAGACGTGCTTTAAAGTTAGACTGAGGTTAAGGTTAGAGTAAGTCTCCGGGAAATGAATGTAAGTAAATACAAAGTCCTCTGAAGTCATGGAAACCAGCGTAGTGTTGAAAATGATGAAAAACTGTCAGATAAAAAGATGTACTGTGTATATTGTGGTTAAGGGAGGGGGCGTGCAACAGTAACATATAGATACAAAGTGCTAATGAGGGAGAGAGAGAGAGATGAGGGAGGATCATCGTCCTTCTTCCTTTCATACTATAGATGCGGATTTTTCTGCTTATATAGACAGAATGTCCCTTTAAATGGCTTTAGATATCACACGTGTGTGTGTGTGCGTGTGCAGCTGTATATTATACGACCCATGAGGCTGGTTCTCCTGCGGTTATGGGAGTTCAGGTGATCCTCTCAGCAGAAATCCCCACAATTAAAGAATAAACCCAATAATTTAATGATTATTCAGCTCTTTTTAAGCCATGTATGTCTGTCCCTAAGGGGGCGCTAGAGGAGAAAGGACTGTTTTCATGATCAGTGAAATATAGATATAGGAAATCTATGTTTTTTCACGTCAGATTAAGCTTGGATTAGCTTTGTCCTCGTCATGAAATCGAAAACATGGATTGTTTCCGACATGTGATTAAACGGCGGATGTCAATACTTTGTCCAATGAGGACAGTTTCAGCCTGTGTCTGTCTGACAGGTGTAAAAATGCTCCTGACGTGCGATAACTGGGCTTTAAAGTGACTGTCGAGTCAATTACAGCGTGAAACTCAGCTGCGGCACGTGTCAACAAAGCAGCGGCAAACGACGGGTGAGAAATGACAACTGCTAACAATCCTTCACTAACAATGTTGCTTCCATGGTGGAGAATTAAACTTCATCTTGAATCTACAGTTACACAAAACGTTCACACATCGGCGACAACTCACAACTTTCCCAATGAAGTTCATCAAACGGCTACTTAAAAGCTGCAGTGTGTAACTTTTGAATATAAACAAATGTCCGAATTAACCATGAAAAACCACAGCATTCTGATAAATAAATTAAGTTTCAATAACTTTTCCCAGATTTTATCCACGAGTGATAAAGTGAAGAAGACGTTTCTGTGGTTTTCATGTCTGTGGAGACACAGAGTGATGCGTTTTCCATCATGACTGAAAAATGAAGCGTAACACACAAGACGAGACATGGACAATATAGACTATCAAGATTATAAAAATAGAATCAGGTACACAGTATATACATAAAACTAACTAGAGTACGAGATGGCAGCAAGCTTTAGGTTAAGGATGTAACCTTAGTTCTCTGAAACTTCAGGGTGGTAGAAAGAAAGACGATTTAAGGTTAAGGAATTATCTGGAGGAAATATTACTACAACCAAACATTTGCATTAAGCTTGGCATTTCTTATTTACACCATCAAATGGTCACCTCCTACTGCTACGCCACCTACTGCTCATCTCAGTGAACTAACTCCCAATATTCACTGAACACCAATGGATGTAAACATAAACTTAACTGTGCTATTTTCTTGTACAGAACTTTTGAAAACTTAATTAAAACCTACGTTTTAAGCACTCGAGTTTATGTAACAATGCTAGTCATCTAATGTTAGCTAGGTAGCTAATGCTATAGCCAGCATTTGTAATGTTAGCTCAGTTGTGGCATAGTGTCGTGTTTTAAACCTCTTGCAGTAACACACACAAAGAATCACAGGCGACCTGGTTCTAATTTGGATTATTTAGCGCAAAAATGTACAGAATGTCCCTTTATTATCGCTAACTTGACCTGCGCGCCCATAAAGCATCTAAACACACAGCTGGGGAATCACGCTGAATCATGCTAACGCTAAATCGCCTTGCTAACGACACATGCTACACGAACAACAGCTCAATGGTGTATTTACCTTCTTTACTCACAACGGATACTGAAACAAAGGCGAGTACAACCTTAACTTTCCTGTCCGTCACCATAATTTGAGATTGACAGCGACGTTCCGCTGTTAGCACACGATTAAATGGTCAATAAGCTTAAAATCCTGAAAACAAAAGGGACATTTCAACAGCATAACTCGTCACTAGTCAGTAATTTACACAGTAATTACCTGTATTTTCAGATGTTTTTCAGTAATAATTTTCTAAATGTACTTGCTGCGAATGCTGCTAGTCCACTCCACATTTACACAGTTTATAAAGTAAGAAATGGTTGTAAATTCAAATATAACCTAGTAAAAAAAAAGTCACATGGACTGAAACAACACATTCTCCATTCTTTGAGTTGGGAGTGTATTCATGCCTCCTTCTGCCAGCAGACAATAGCCTCTTTTGGGGGGGTTTGGTTTGGTTGTTTTAGGGCGCAGAGCTGCTTGTAGGGGGGTTTGGGCTCATACCTTGGCAGGAGGCCACGCTTCCCTGCCCCCAACCCTCATTCAGAGCCAGGAGAGGTTCAGTGCCAACCCGACAGGTTCCCAGTTCGGCCCCTGATACAAACACCACAGCTAAAGACAAAACAGCTCAGCCGTGCAGACGATTCACACACAAGTGCTGTCGCCGTCAAGGCGGTTAGAAGACTTTCTGTTTGTCCATTTTCAACTCAAAAGGCAGAAACAGAGACGTGCTCAAGGGTGTCACAGTGAAAACATGCAAAATAAAACAACAACATATTTACATCTATTTTTTTTATCATATCACACTGTAAAAATGTCTCCTGTAAAATAAAATATTGGTTCAAACCTTATAAAAGTAAAAATCTTGAATAATATTAGTTTTAACGTAAGCTTTCTGATGTGTTGCGATTCATTTACAATGAACTTAATTGATCTGTAATTTGTTAAATTAATAAATAAATATGACTAAAAAGAAAGGTCTTTCGTCTCTGTGTTTAAGTTTACAGCAGTTTCTTTTCCAATTACGATATTGTGAATTGCAAATATTTTATATATCCCACAACTAAATTTAACTCTTAATGGTTCTTTCATACTTAAACTCAAATGACACAAATTTCTCATGTGATGAGATTACATGTAATGCTGAGTCATGAAAAGGTGAGGTGGCGAAAACTGCAACTTTGCTGTATTTGCTTCCTTTAATAAGAAAAATAATGCAATTTGACATATATGGGAATTTAGGAACAAAATCGTTGCTGGTGTTCACATTGCGAGTGACACCTTGTGAAAAAGTAGAGGGGGCGGGGCATAAATTAAGCAAGACAATTTGACCACATGCTAAATACTGAAAAAATACAGTATACTTGTGCGTTACGTGACTCAAACTGTATTTTTCTCACATGAAGAGATCACACGTAAAGGTACGTCGTCGTATGACGCAAACGAAAAAGCTAATGGCAACTTTGCTTTATTTGCCTAATTTGTTTAATTTGGACCAAAATTAGAGTTGGTATTTACATCCTGAGCGAGTGGTCACACTTTATTATAATCAAAGTTAGCGCCGTAGCATTAGCCCCAGGCGAGTATTTGCAGGTTGCATTTTACTCATGCGCGTAATGCAATGTGACAATTTGCTGTAGAATAACCTGTCCTCTCATACAGAGCTGAAATAAACAGTCAGTTCTGCAACATTCGGAACTCAGAGTTTTCAGATGTGTGGTTGCTGTGGCACACAAACCTAATTATGCGTTGGAAATGTAAAACTTGCCCACTCTGACGTAAAAACCGGAGCCAAAGTGTGGAAACAAAACCTGAATTAGCTCAAATCTCCAGTGGTAGAAATGTGTTTGGACTGGTTAGAGACTGCTGGAATAAAGCAGGGTCAGAGAAAATCTTCCTGCTGTTAGTGTGAGCTCGTCCTCCCTCTAAGTGTCTCTCTCTCTCTCTCTCGCTCTGTTTTGTTTTTTTTTTGTTCAGCAGAAGATGAAGCCAGAGGATTTTGGACTTCAGCCCAGCCTGTTAATTCATCTGCCATTTCCAAACAATTTCCATCAGGAACCATTCAGACTGTGCAGCAGCATAATTTGACAGCAGCCCGGTAGGAAAATGGCCAGTGAGGCAGTAATGTTTGATTTATTTCAGATTTGTGTCCTGTGTGGTTTGTTGTAGCTGCTCACAAAGACCACAGCTGGATATGAGACGGAGTTACACAGGAAACATCAGTGAGTCGCTGATGGGTGGATGGATGGGTGAATGGATGATGGGTGAATGGATGGATGGATGATGGGTGAATGGATGATGGGTGAATGGATGGATGGATGATGGGTGAATGGATGGATGAATGATAGATGAATGAATGATGGATGGATGGATGGATGGATGGATGGATGGATGGATGGATGGATGATAGATGAATGAATGAATGATGGATGGATGGATGATGGGTGAATGGATGGATGAATGATGGATGGATGGATGGATGATGGGTGAATGGATGATGGATGGATGGGTGGATGGATGGATGGATGGATGGATGATCAGTGAATGGATGGATGGATGATCAGTGGATGATGGGTGGATGGATGGATGGATGGATGGATGGATGGATGAATGGATGGATGATAGATGAATGAATGATGGATGGATGGATGATGGGTGAATGGATGGATGGATGAATGATGGATGGATGGATGATGGGTGAATGGATGATGGATGGATGGATGGATGGATGGATGGATGGATGGATGGACGGATGATCAGTGAATGGATGGATGGATGATGAGTGGATGATGGATGGATAGATGGATGGATGGATGGATGGATGATCAGTGAATGGATGGATGGATGATGAGTGGATGATGGGTGGATGGGTGGATGGATGGATGGATGGATGGATGGATGGATGGATGGATGGATGATCAGTGAATGGATGGATGGATGAATGAATGGATGAATGATAGATGAATGAATGAATGATGGATGGATGGATGATGGGTGAATGGATGATGGGTGAATGGATGGATGGATGATGGGTGAAAGGATGGATGAATGATAGATGAATGAATGATGGATGGATGGATGGATGGATGGATGGATGGATGGATGGATGGATGGATGATGGGTGAATGGATGATGGATGGATGGATGGATGGATGGATGGATGGATGGATGATCAGTGGATGATGAGTGGATGATGGGTGGATGGATGGATGGATGGATGGAT
>JAFBJR010000086.1:1501477-1768977 GCA_016785285.1 Brachirus orientalis
TGGGTGAATGGATGATGGATGGATGGATGGGTGGATGGATGGATGGATGGATGGATGGATGATCAGTGAATGGATGGATGGATGATGAGTGGATGATGGATGGATGGATGGATGGATGGATGGATGATCAGTGAATGGATGGATGGATGATGGGTGGATGGATGGATGATGGGTGAATGGATGGATGATGGATGGATGGATGGATGGATGGATGGATGGATGGATGGATGGATGGATGGATGGATGATCAGTGAATGGATGGATGGATGATGAGTGGATGATGGGTGGATGGATGGATGATGGGTGAATGGATGAATAAATATTTAGAAAACCCCATATAAACATGAATGAATGGGTTCAGGTGGAAGGCTGAACCAAATGCACAAATAAATATAAACTGTGTATCTTCAATGAACAAGGAATTAATGAATGTTTGGAAAGAAATTATTTAGAAACACCTAACTTTGGTGAACAATGAATGTATGAATAGTCAGATGGAAGAAAAAGAAACAAATCACCCAACATGGATCAACTGCGGCAGAGACAATTAATGAATGAATGAGTTAAATAAGGCCTACTATTTGAAATAGATGAGCAGATACATGAAAACAAATTAAAACTTGAAACCACCAAATGAGCAAACAAAGTAAATGGGGATCTTGTTATAATAATAAAAAATAAAATAAATAAACCAACAGACATTACTGAATAAACCTGTGACTAAATGAAATGGTGAATGAGTCACTCAAAGGACAATTCAAAGCGACTTAAAGTCAACCAACAGCTCTATTTATACTGAAATCATCTGTGAGAAAACTATTCCAGTACAACTGACACATTTGGCAGGAGGCAAACATGACAGGCGTGTGCGTGTGTGCGTGTGTGTGTGCACGTGTGTGTGTTTGTGCACGTGTGTGTGTGCATGTGTCAGGGCCAAACCGTTTCCCCAGGACAAAAACAAAGTCAACACAAAACGTGAGGAAGGTCTTTCTTCGCTTTTGAAGTCCCAGAACTGTCCTTCAGGAGCCAGACTGGTGTTTTTGTTTGCCTTTACTTTCCTTCTCTCCACCTCCTGCGCTCACTGTGTTATTCACGAGCAGCGACACAGACAGTAATAACTGACCAGCTGCCCCTGGAAACCACACTGGGACCCTCTGTTGGCAACCACTTCTCCATAAACACATATTTGAAGTGTTGCTCCACAATGGCTCACCCATTCATTAGGTGTGTGCGTGAGTCGCAGGGTGACTCCTGATATGTTGACCATATCATGACACCAATTTGGTGATAATCTACATGTCATAAGCCAGGCATTCCAGCATACAGCACAATATCTGTCAAACTACACAGCTGTCAAAACTTCAATTTCCTTCCTGTTAACCTAATTCCAGTCATAAGCACCACCTTATGAAGTAGAGTTGAAAAGTTTTAAAATTTAAAAATTAATGTTTAGTATCTGATAAAAACATATTTCTTGTGTATGTAATAACTGAAAAATGTTATGTCATGATAATTCCACTCTCCAAGATATTAGAATTTTTGTATTATTCAAAATCAACTTTTAACTTAAATAATATATGTATATGTAAATCATATTTCTGTGTAAAATAATAGATAAAATAATTATTTTTTAAGTTTATAATAATAGGCTCAATAATTCACAATAATCTTGATAGGGTTAGGGAAATCATGATGCATGATAAAATCATAAATTCATAATGACTTTACTGATATACTGTTCCACTCTTACGATAACGATACATAACAATGACAACAAAGGTATTATGATTAAAGGTCGACCGATGCATCCCAAGATTTGCATTTTTTTTTAATTTTTTATAGGCAAATGATTACAAATTTTTGTTCTCAGAAACTTGAAGAAACTGTTTTATGTATTAAATATTTAGTTCATACATTATTTAATATTGTATACACTGACATAATGACATAAAATGTAGATTGGAGAGACAATTAGTGTCGTTCAATAACTAGTTACTGAAGTTAAGCAATTTTCTGTATCATTTGTCATCATTTAACTGTTATTTTTATCAGATAGAGGAAGAAAAGAAACTTAATATATAAAACTGTTAAATATATGAGCCAAAAAAATCTTCCACAATTTAAAAACAATCAGCATCGGCCACAGAAGAAATCATATTGGTCGATATTAATTCTACCATTCGTCTATTATAATTCTATTCAGTGATCAATCAGCTTTCATCTAATCAAAAACTGAACAGTCTTCTAATATACGTATTTTAGCATAACTTTGATTTTCATATTCTCGTATTCGTTTGATAAACTTTAACTAACAGACGTTGGAGACTGAAAGAAAAATAAATCCTTAAACATCAGACTCCATCAACAGGTCCGACAACCTGTGCTGGAACGGAACGTATGTGATTTCAAAAATGTATCAAATTACGACGAGCACATCAAACCTCTCGCTGTTTAATATTCCACCGGCAGAATCAAACGCCAACATCTGTATATTTTTTTTTAATCACCGACGTGCATCCTCTCGTCCATCCATATGGAGCGGGAGGATTTCACAAACCCAAGTCCTAACAACACCTGCTGATGACACACAAATCCCCTTTACAAGTATTTATTCAATAAACAATTAACCAACAAAGTTTAAAAAAAAAAAGTTAGAAATAAAAAAAAATGTTATGTTGCTAAAAAATGTTAAATTTAAATGACTCTCCAGGAAGAAAAACCCTACAGAACAGCTGTTGTTTGTTTGTTTGTCATAAGGATGACTGACACATAAGAATTGAAGCTTTTACTTTTATTTTTTGCAAGATTTAGCAGAAATGTCAAACTTCATATTCTACTAGATTTGATAAAAACAAACAAATTTCACTTTTCCTTTCAATATTGCTGCCATTTTTGCAAACTATTATAGGTGTTTAAGTCAAACATCGACTTAAAAATGCTCAACTTGAAGAGCTACTTTATCTGCTAAGGTCAAAGAGCTACTTAAACTGCTCAAATTAAACAGCTACATTAGCTGCTAAAGTTAAAGAGCTACTTAAATTGCTCAAGTTAAACAGCTACTTTAGCTGCTAAAGGCAAACATCAGCTTTTAAACTCTCAAGTTAAACAGCTACAGTCAAAGAGCTACTTAAAACACTCAAGTTAAACAGCTACAGCACTTTTGTCGCTAAAGTCAAAGAGCTAATTAAAAACGTTCAAGTTAAACAGGTACTTTAGCCGATAAAGTCAAAGAGCTACTTAAAAACGCTTGTTAAACAGCTACTTTAGCTGCTAAAGTGAAAAATCAACTTTAAAATGTTCAAGTTAAACAGCTACTTTAGCCACTAGAGTCAAAGAACTAGCTTCACTGTTAAAGTCAAAGAGCTACTTTAGCTGCTACAGTTAAAGAGATTTAGCTGCTACGATTAAACACCCCTTTTAGCTGCTAAAGTGAAAGAGCTACTTCAGCTGCTAAAGTTAAACAGCTACTTCCGCTGCTAAAGTCAAAGAGCTACCTTAGCTGCCAGAGTCAAACATCTATTTTAGCAGCTCAAGCCAAAAAAGATACTGTAGCTGTCAAGCAGCTACATAGCTGATAAAGTCAAACATTAGCGGCTAAAGTCAAACAGGTACCGTAGCTCCTGACGTTAAACAGCCATTGTTGCTGCTAAACTAGCTGCCGCTATAGCAGCTGCTTTGTCAGCCATTTTGCTGCTTTTACTGTAGAAACTACAACGCTACATGCTAATTAAAATATTTTTGAGCATAATGTAAGGAAAGTAGCCACATGCTAAATGCTGACCAATCCTCACTCATACTATTGCTTGCATCCACATAAACACATCAGAAATAATACACTGTTCATGTGTGTTTAAACAGGAAGAAGGTTCTCTCCTCTGCAGTAACTGTATTTCAGAGAATTCTGCTACTGAGAAACAACAGTGGTGAAAATGAAAATGTAGACGTATGGATGTGGCTTATGAATGTCAGGTTTTTTTTTCCACCAGCATGAATTTTCGAAGTTAATGATGTTAATACCCGTCTGAGAAGAAATCAGGCTCTTAAATCCTTCATGTGCTCAACGTCACGCACAACACCACAACCACATTCAGCCGGACACAAGAGCGCAAACACACACAAGACGTCACTGTAAGAGTTCAGGCAGACTGACCTGGTGACAGTGTGGGTTGGACTCTCTGCTGTACGAGTACGAGCTCCTCTCTGCTTTACCTGCAGGAGAAAAGAAAAAGAGACCTAACACAGTTAGTGAAGGGAATTATCCCAACAAAAATAATCCATGCATTGCTCAACCTGTGAGGCCAACGGAATTACAAACATTAACATGCCATCCATTTATCCATCCGTCTCATACTTCAATCATCAACAGTCATGTAATCATACATAAATATTAATGGTAAATAATACAATTGTTTTTTTGATTTTTACACTCAATAAAACGTCTTTGTGCAATTACTAAGAGTAATTGTACCTGAATTTGCAAGTTAGATAATTTTCATGTTGTTCCCTGGCGGACAGGTTAGGGTTAGGGAACACTACAACATTATAAGGCATGTAAAATACGTATAGACTATTAGTATGAATATTACAGTGCATAAGATATTTATGTACTTAATTAAATTCAAGGTTGTCATTGATTGTTGCCAGTTTTCTTGTGGATTTTAACCAGAGGTTGAGTTTCCTTTCAAACACTGTGTAGCTTCCTGAGAAATAACACATCAGTATCATATTTAAATGATCCGTCCACCCACTATTCATGTCTTTCCACAGCAAAGCTATGTTTTAATCTTCTTTTCATATAAAGAACCGTTCATTTACATTTTGTCTGTTTGTTCTCCCTGCAGGATTTCTATACTCGCTGCTCTTCTTGCACAACAGAGAAGACACGTACTACATCTGCAATGTATAGATCCACACGGGCATAGACACACGGGAAAAACACTTTGTTACATGATCACATACGGCACTTTCATTCTACACATTTCCTTTTATTTCACTTCCAAACAACATTTCCTACAGGTGATGTTGCAAAACACAAGTTGTCTAGTAACTTGCATATAGAGTGTGGTGGTAAAGTACAAAATGAGGGTGATGATAATCATTTCTTCGTTATAAATGTATTTAGTTTAATGCACAGAGAATAAACAATTGATAGGACTAGAAAAAAATCCAGATTTTTACTCAAAACATTGCAGTATCATCTGCATAAAAACATATCACAATATAGGAATAATTTCACAACATCGTCTGCATAAAAACACATCAGATTATCCTAATAATTTTGCAACATAATCTGAGCAAAATCATATCCGAATGTCCTCATAACGTCGCAGTATCATCTGCATAAAAACATATCACAATATAGGAATAATTTCACAACACAATCTGCATAAAAACAGATCAGCATATCCTCATAACATCGAAACATCGTCCGCATAAAAACACATCAGAATATCCTAATAATTTTGCAACATAATCTGAGCAAAATCATATCAGAATGTCCTCATAACATCGCAGTATCATCTGCATAAAAACATATCACAATATAGGAATAATTTCACAACATAATCTGCATAAAAACAGATCAGCATATCCTCATAACATCGAAACATCGTCCGCGTAAAAACACATCAGAATATCCTAATAATTTTGCAACATAATCTGAGCAAAATCATATCCGAATGTCCTCATAACATCGCAGTATCATCTGCATAAAAACATATCACAATATAGGAATAATTTCACAACACAATCTGCATAAAAACAGATCAGCATATCCTCATAACATCGAAACATCGTCCGCGTAAAAACACATCAGAATATCCTAATAATTTTGCAACATAATCTGCGTTAAAAACACATCACCATATCCTTGGAACACTGAGCAAAATCATATCAGAATGTCCTCATAACGTCGCAATATGATCTCCTTTAAAACAAAAGTAAATAGCATATCCTCATAACATCGAAACATCATCTGCATAAAAACACATCTAAAAATTCTCATAACGTCGCAAAAATTATAAGCATAAAAACACATCAGAATATCCTGATAATTTTGCAACATAATCTGCGTTAAAAACACATCACCATATCCTTGGAACACTACAACAATCCATGACAAATCTTCACAAATTTTTTCTAAAATTTCTCATTTATTTCTTGGCAAATATCTTGAGAATGTACGTATAAGCATTTCATCAATTTTGTCCAGGTAATCGACATAATTTTTTTGTGACATATTTTGATGTGCCACAAGGGGGAGCCTGCATCTCTCTAGTCACTGCACGACCTCATGATTTTATGATTTTAAGTTTTCCTACTTAAGAATGTTGTTTTTCACTTTAAAGAAATGCACCAAAAAATGGCAGTTTGAAGCATATTGTTATAATAGTGACTATAATGTCACACAATGTTTTTTTTTGGGGGTCAGGATTGTTGAGATATGAAACCTTCCTACTGTACAACATATACATACTGTATGCTTGACAATAGCAACTGGCTAATTTACATATGTAGTCCCTAAACAGGTTATTGATGACACAAAAACAAAAACTAACAAATTGTTTCTTTAAACAATAACGTATATATATAACTCGGGTTGCAACAGTTGCTAAAACAATTATTAATAGTTGAAACATGTTTTTCTGATTTTTTTTCTTAAATGTGAATATTTTCAGTCATTTTTTGCTCTATTTAACAAAGAAATCACTAATACTGAATAATTATGTTTGTGGACAAAACAAGATATTCAAGAACACCATAATTTAGGGAAACACCAATTAACATTTTCTGTCATTTTATGGACTAAACCATTAATTGTTTGATCAAGAAAAATCACTGTTATAAAATCCATTAATATAACATTTAAAGACTATTTTCCATAAACAGTGAACAGAGAAGTAAAGGGAAAAAAAACATTTCCTTTTGTTTATGTGTTTACATTCAAAGTCTGATGTGACATATGTTTGTTTTCCTGTATTTTGTGCAGGAGTCTGTCGAATTAACCTGCTGTAAATATGAAACACAGGCGTCTTCACTGAACCAAACGCCTTTAAATGTCACACATGTTTATACAAAAAAACGTGCCTTTGACTGAAATGAGACGCCTGAGCTCTTTTCGACTCAGGCCAACGCCTGATCAGCGACAGGCAGGTGAAACCAACGCATCGTTTGAACGCACAAACGCCACGAGTGTCGGGTTCTTTTTAAAAAAATGTTGCGGCACGACGGTCGGTCCGACAACAAAGCTCATTTCCTCTCCAGCTGCTGCTGCTGCTGCTGCTGCTGCTGCTGCTGCTGCTGCGGGGCCTATTTTTAACCACATGGACCTTGGTTTTGGGATAAAAGCCTTTAAATCTTCAGCCAGTCTAAATATCAAACCGCAGTGAGTGTGTAATTACATTCGGCGGCCGCTCACTGCAGCCGCGTACGAGACGAACTGGAGGAGTTTCACAGCAGAGGGAAAATGAAGCGTGTATGTGGTGAAGGGTCTGAATCAGGCGAGTATAGACCCACGCTGAATACATGCCAACATGGTAGTCGATGCAGAAGAGGCTGATAATTACAGCCGTGTGTGTGTGTGTGTGTGAGAGACCAACACAGAGGCCTCGGCTTCAGCTACGACTGATGCCAGCTGGACTGGTTTGGCACATGCACAAAGACACACACACTGGTTTCCATGACTTCAGAGGACATTTGCATTGACTTCCATTCATTTCATGGAGACTTACTATAACCTTAAACATAACTACTCGTGTCCTAACCCTAACCTTAACCTAACCCTGACCTCAGCCTAACTTTAAAACATGTCTTCACCTTAAAATAATTTACAAAAGTTATGGGGACTTGATTTTTGTCCCCATAGGGAAGACAAGTCCCCATAATGTGAGTGTGTAATCACATTTAGGTCCCCACAACATAAGACACTGCTATTCTTCTTAGGACACTGCACTGACGCCCATTCATGCAAACAAAGGCTAAACAAACTTTTACCGTAACCACAATTCAAATCCAGTTCCCCAGAAATGAGGTTCTGCCTCATTAGGACCAGGTTTTGGTCTCCATGAGAACTGACAGTGTGCATGACAGAACAGAACAAATACAAGAATGCACACACACACACACACACATGATAATGATGTATTAAAGTATGGCTTTAAATAAATGAACATACAGTATTTAAATGTATATACTTTTATTTTGTAAAAGGGCAGCGCCTTCTGTCTGAGGGCTTCCTTCACACACACACACACACACACACACGCGTGTGTGCGTGGTCATCCCTAATTCGCACACAAAAAATCTGCATCTCTAATTAACTAAAATTAAAATAATAATAATAATTTAATTTGGGATTAATCAATTACTCGGTTAACCTGTATTATTTCTTCTTTTTTTTTGCTCCATATAACAAAGAAATCATTAAAACTGAATAATTGTGAAAATGTCATCATTTTGAGTTTTTAGTGACATTTTACGGACCAAAAATGATCAAAATATAAATCAATTATGAAAGTTAGTTATGCTAGTTACAGGACTCATTTGCAGTAAATGCACTTTCTGTCCATTTGAAGTCGATTCTACATCTTTTAAAAGGAGATTTGGCTTCATTCACAAACACGATGGTTCATCCATTCATTCACAAATTTCCTTTGTTTGAAGAATCTTGAATCTATGTGCTTTTTTTTTTTTATTAAACCGATAACGATGAAAGAGAAACGTGACGAGGTGAAGCTTCTGTTTTTAACACAAACACGGCTTCAGTGTGACACACTTCATGTGCCCTCTCTCTGTCTGTCTGTCTGTCTGTCTCTCTGTCCACATGACGCCGTCCATGTGGACGAGTCCCAAAAAATGGAGGACACCAAACGTTTAAGGGTGTTCTGTCTCCTCAGCAAATAAAAGAGACATCACTAAATAAAAACAAACACACACAGTATACTGATGAATTTTAGGCCTTGAATCAGATTTTAATATTTTATTTCCTTATTCTCCTTATTCCTTATTTTATTTCACTATTCATATCATACCATGATTTTTATCACTTTGCTTGTTCTTAAATTTCCTTTTCTTTTACCTTTCATGATATTTCTCTTTTTCTTAATGTTTTTTCAACTGATGTCCATGTCTCGTTCCTTTTTTATTTTGTTTTGAAAGGTGCTCATTATATATTTGTACATTAAGTAAAATTTAAAGATTATAATTTAACTGTACAGTTAACTTTGTATTACAACATTGGCATTTTTACAGTGTGGCCATATTTTGCAATTTCACATTTCAACTGTAAATGTATTTTATCTGATAATTCAATATGCTTTTTTCCCCCATAAAAAATCTTTTTATTTTTCATGATATTACATTACTCTATACTGCATCTTATAATAAAGTTGAAAACATATGTACATTTTGAATTGCAGGTAATGCAAATATCTTAACTGTCATTAGCTTTACATTTCTCAACACAATTTTAATTGTTTTTATTTAGATTGTTATAATACGTTACAATATATCAATTTAAAAAATTCACCCGTGTTGTTCATTTGTGTGTATTTTGTCTAAGTTTATTTGTACATAAAGTGAATAAATGTAAATGTTTTCGGTCGTATTAACGTTTTTCACCACACATTGAACACACACACACAGATAAGAATAACACTCAGTATATGTCATAACAATAAAAACCATTTTGAATCATATTTTAGGTGGATTATTCCTTTAAAAGATGCTCTCATTTCCTCTCAGTTATGAAACATGATTCCTGAAAACTTTTGCTTTAAAAGTAATCTAAAGATTTCTCATCTCTGGCTGACTTGTTTGTGAATTAAAAAATTGACATAATTCTGGACATATAATCAAATATTTAAAGAAAAAAATGGTCCAGCCAGATTTTGAGGAGTTAGTAAAGTTATTGCAAAGTTAACTCTAGTTAGTTAGAAGTTAGCGGAAAGCTAGCTAGCAAGCTGATATCTAAAGATGTCATGTCATGTTCGGACTGAACTGTTTTTTAAATAAAATAAACAAAAAAAAAACATACATATCCGTTATAATCCCATATATAAATGAAGAAAAAGTTAATGAGGTTACGGTAATGTTAACTCTAGTTAGTTAGTTACTTTAGCGGCAAGTTAGCTAGCAAGTTCATATCTAAAGATGTCTCAGAATTGTTTCTTGAATTAAAACATAAATATTGGCTACAATTCGGGTTGCAAATTAAGATTAGAAGAAAAACGTAATGGCCAGGTTTTGAGAAATTAGTGAGGTTTTGGTAACATTTAAACCAGTTAGTTAGAAGTAAGCGACAAGCTAGCAAGGAAGACGATGTGTCATGTTCTAGTTATTTTTTTTATTATTTTTTTTCATATATAGAAATTACACAACCAATGTTATTGTAGTTCTGGACTTACAGACCTATGACATCTTAAAGCTCATGTTTGCAGCAGGAAAATTAAATTTGTGCCACTTGAACCGCTCACTCACCCCACACCAAACCCCATAGAGAAAACCATTGATTTTCACATCACAGAACACAGGAGTTGTTACTCCACTGCTGCCTCCATCAGTGAACTAATATGTGCTATTTTGTGACTTCAGTGTTTGAAATTCTTTGTTCGGCCTTAAATAAGTGACTAAAATTTACCAAACGAGGCAACAGTAGACCAGCAGCTCATGAGTCAGTGCAAGCTAAAATCGTGAATTTTCTCTATGGACTTTGGTGCAGGAGAGTGAGCTTTTATTTTATTAAATAAATTTAGCTAATTTAAGTCCTGGGTGACTGACTTCTCAGTGGGCTGTACACAGCAGAGTGGGTTGACCTCCCCTCCTCCACCTTCTGTACTTGGCCACACGCTCACTCTAACAAGCGTCGCTTCATCTCAGGGTCCTTCTCTTTTCCACTCAGTCTATTTAGGTTCGTCATCTGGGGAAAATGTCACAGCAGGGTTTCCACAGAGATCGGGGAGAAATAGAGATGAGGTCAGAAACATTTCTTTTTTGTTGGTTCATTCAAAGATTTGGGACGGTGTCCCTGTGGTACTGTGTTTTTATTCTGACGTTGGAGATGAAGAGTGAAGATTTAGGGACAAATAACATGAGACGTCAGCGGCAGTGACGTAAATCTGATTCACTATGTTTACGTGATTTCATTTAAAGGTCCAGTTTGGGGAAAAATGTGTAAATAATTTTAACTGACCAGAAACTGAGGATAAATTCGTTTTCTATCAGTGTACAATGATGTGATAATATGATTGTTGTTTTTTTATTACCAAAGAATAACCACTTCATATTTTAATGCCGCTGAGGCGGCCATTTTGGCTCAACATGGTCAAACTAATGATTTTCAGATGCTAAGTGAAGGTTACATAGTTTCTCCATCACACTTAAGGGTGAGGTGAGGAATAATCAGCTGAAACATGCACCTTCACTAATAAATAATGATACATTTTACACACTGGACCTTTAAGACAGCCATTTGCACATTTTGTTGTTGATCACTGACTCTGAGAAGCTTTTATTTTGAAGAGTCCACCAATAATTTACACATTTCAGCTGCTGATAACATCTGAAGAAGAAAAGTACCCAGATTTTTTTAATTACTAAATTATGTTTTTACTTTTGTTTGTTTGCTTTTGATGGATTTTTTCATTATAACCAAATAATGTAATGTACATTTTTGACAGCTACATTAGCTCAGGACCAGAATCTGGAATTTGGCTTGGCATTGCTTTTGTCATAAAGTAAATAAAATGTCTTCATCCTTTTTTCTTTTTTTTTTTAATTTTTTTGTTTATTCATCGCATCATACACAACAGATGCAGGTACTTATTGATTAATGTATTGTTAAGCTAATACACTAATGATTTATGTTTCTTAAATGTGAATGAATTCTTGTTTATTTGCTCTTTAATGGCAGTAAACTTTAGTTTGTTTGAGGACGTCGTCATTTTGAGTTTTGGGGAAACACTGGCAGACTTTTTAATGGGCCGAATAATTAATCGATAAATCAAGAAAACAACATGTCATTAATGGAATTTCAACGGTTGGTTTCAGCCTTATTGTGATGTCAGTGAGTGACGGTAGGTTTGGGCAGGATTTAAAAGTAAATAAATAATAAAGAAAGCAAGAAAGAAAGAAACGAGATGAAGATGTTTGACAAGATGTTGCTTTCAGGGACACGTCAAAGCGTCTTCTGTGTGTGTGTGTGTGAAAAGTGTGTAAAGACGAGATCTCCTCTGACATCCATATAATGACTCCATTTTCATAAACTATGTGACTAATAGTGCGATTTGACGAGGACGGTGAGATGATGAGAGGGAAGAAAGACAAGAGAGAGAGAGAGAGAAGGGGGGAGGAAGATGGATAGAAGAAGGGTTCAACTCCCTCTGCCTCTTCCTGCATGCTGTGTGTGTGTGTGTGTGTGTGTGTGTGTGTGTGTGTGTGTGTGTGTGTGTGTGTGTGTGTGTGTGTGTGTGTGTGATGGGGGAGGGTTGGACCGCACAGACATGAATCATTCTGAGTGATTCAAGCGTTTCCATGACACCACTGGGCACCGGTCCAGAAGTTTCTACAAAGTCTTAAAGGTGCTGCACACACACGCACACGCACACACACACACACACACACACACACACACACACACACAGAGAATATGAAATAATCTATATATTTATTCATTCCGTTGTCTCCACGTGTAAAGCGTAACCCTCTCTTTCTTTTCTCGTCTGTTAAATTAACAGACGGCAGTCGATGAGTAACTGGACCCCCCCCCCCCAGTTCCAAAACTCCCAGCAGGCATTGATTTCTTGGCAGCGAAGCGAGCAAATACACCAAACAACAGATGAAGGATGAACGAACGTATACGAGCGACGACGGCGAACGACTTCCAGGGACGAAGCATCACTGACTGGACCACAACTGTGCTCTGTTTACTGTCAGACTTTAAGAACAATCGTAGTAATAATAATAATAATAAAGTGTGTACTGTGTGTGTGTGTGTGTGAACATGTGTGCTCACGTATGTAGTGCGTTTTATTTAGGTTACACCATTAATTTAGTTGTAATGTTTTTGTAAAGTTTCTCTTCTGTGTGGACAAGACAAGGTCAGCTAAGATAAGCTAAGATATGATCAGACCAGATCATTTGAGTTAAGATAATTTAAGATGAGATACGATAAGACGGGACAAGACAATTTAAGGTAATTTAAGATAAGTTAAGATAAGATATTTGAAGTTAAGATAATTTAAGATAAGATCATTTAAGATAAGATTTGTCCTTAATTAGCCCCACAAAAACACATATTCTATTCTATGCTATTCTGAGTGCACATCATTATCAGTATTAGCAATAGTAACTAATACATTATAAAAACTATAAAAATTTATTTAAACTACATGTTTAAATATGAAACATTTAAACTTTTTTTTTCTTTTTTAAAAAGACCAAAAAGAGAGAGATAAAGTGAAAAAACCTGACCTTTAAATAACACAGACTGAAGCTGCTGTAGATTTGATCAGATTAACTGTCAAAAATCTGCTTTTCCTTGTGTTAATCTGTGTCGGCAGCCACGTTTTCACTGACAGTGTGTCTCCGTGTCTTTGGACACACAGTCACAGCCGCCTTCTAAATTTTTTTAATTCATTATTTATCTCCAAATACAAGAAAACGTCCGTCTCTTAATCATATAACTGTCCAACGTTTGAGCTGACAGGACTGAAACTGGTACAGGACGCTCACCGAGGACACACCGGTGTCTGCAGGACAGACTTTGTCGTTGTTTAGATAAGAAATATGAGAGATACTGGGAGAAATGACGTTGATGTTCTGCTTGTTTCTTTGTTTTCTTTCACCACAGAGCTGAGACTTTTATGTCCTTCCTGATTCAACTCTAATGTTTATTCGGGCTCGAGTCCAAACACTAGTCGTACACTGGACGTGACCGCTTCCCCCTTACAGCGTCCAAGCAACCCAGTCAATGGGGGCAATAGGGATTGGGTGCCTTGCTCAGAGGTACCACAGCCCTTAACCTCTGGTTCTGTATTTATATTTGAAAATATATGAAAATAAAACAATATTAAATAAATTGAATTTTTTGCTATGTGATGACAATCTACAGGAAATGAATGGAAGTCAGTGCAAACGTCATGGAAACCAGTGTGTGTGTGTGTGTGTGTGTGAAGTCATGTGATGATGCAAAAAAACAAAAAACAAAGTGAGGCCTAAATAATCCCAGAACTCTCTCTCTCTGTGTTGGATTAAATTAAAATTCAGCAGCAGCCATGACACTTGGTGAACCACACACTCCCCCAACAACAACAAGGCAACAAACGTGACCGCTGAACCCCTGCTCCATCACTACGCCAACTCTTATTTCGCATTGTTGCACTAAAAATAAAAAAAATACAAATTAACTTACGAAAATCGTGATATTATTTCAGTTTTTTTTTCTACATTTCTTTCACGTCGCTCTGTTTTCGTCGAGAACAGAAATGTCGCCAACTGGCCGTTAGCGTGTGCGTGTTGTGTGTGTTTTTACATGCATCTGCGTGCGTGTGTGTGCGTCTGAGACAAAGCTGAAATGCGGCAGGCACTGCAGACTTTTGTTGGCTGGCTGACAGCGAGCGACTCGGTGCCAAACCCCGACGGCGGAAACGACTAAAAGATGCATAAGGCTGGCATTACAGCCCCAAATCTTCCCCCCTCTCCCTCTTTTCCTCTCCTCCTTCTCTTTTCTCCTCCTCTTTTCTCGCTCCATGCTGTAGCGTTTACTTTGGTCGGGGTCTGACTCGATTTGGCAGCGCAAATTTATCAATCTGTCTTTATTTCGCCGCGATCTGACGACAGGGAAAAACACGTGGCACCTGAGAAGCTGCGGGAGGTTTGACGTGGATGTTTTGGACGCCACTTTGTTTCAGTTTAACCTCCTTCCCTCCCTCCCTCCCTCCCTCATCCTCCTTTCATAAATGTTGCTGAATGAGAATTTGGGAGGATTTGATTCCTTCCAGGGTTTATGTTGTTCTCTCTCTCTCTCTTTCGCTCCCGCTGCCTTTGTCTTAAGGATTTCGGGCAGCGTCTCCACAAATACCTCGGCCACAAAAGCATCTGGAGTCACATCCACGATGCACCGAGCCCAAGTTCCTTCTGAAAAAAACAAACAAACCCTAAAACAAATGAAGCAAAACAACGTCCTCCAATTATGCTCCAGAGACAATAAAAAACAGAAAAATCTCCTGTAAAACGGTCAGGATTACGTTAGAAACTACAATCCGGCACGGTTCTGGTCTGGAGTCGATCATCGACGGAGGAAACAAAGCTGTGCATTGTGTTTTATTGACGACTGGTTCTCAGAGGTGGATTTAACGCGTTGCCTCTTGTTCTTCAGGGTTTAGACGAGAGCGAACGGCACGCGGAGACAAAGAGAAGAGGGAGAAAAGGTGTGAAAATATGAATTAGCAGCACAATATGGACGTATAGAAGCACATGAGCGGGAAACGTGCGTGTTCACTGCCGACGCCGGTTCACGTTTGCGAGGTTTTCACATGTCAAACAGGGAAAAGGGCCTTGACGGCAGCGAGAGTTTCACACCCGTGTGTCTTAAATAGATCGATGTCTGTTGTTTTTCATCAGGTTAAAGATCATGTGAAGATGTTTTTCTTGATTTTGGATACAAAAGGCCTTATTTACTGTTATTACAAGACAAGCTTATAGAAATAAAGTCCAGTTTTCTCACAGAATTCAATATGAAGCATAAAACCAGGTTTAAAAGCAGGGCTGCAACCATAAGTTGCTTTTCAATCGATGCCTAAATTAATCAGAGACTATTTGGATAATTGATTTGAGTTTTTTTGAATTTGGTTTTCACGTTTCTTTGCTCCATTTAACAAGGAAACAATGGAAAACAAATCAAATATCTTTGGTTTGTGGACAAAGTGAGGGATTTGAAAATGGTATTTTGAGGTTTGGGGAAAACATTTCAGTCGACTTAAGTCTATGTCATCCTCAGAATATGTTCATGTTGTGTCTCCATCTGACTGTTTAATAGACTTTTAAAAAAGACAAGTGACGTTTTTTTAAGCCGCTCACTCTCCCACACCAAAATCTATACAGAAAATCAGCAATTTTAGCTCACATCGACACAAGAGCTGCTGGTCTACTGCCGCCTCATTTTTGATTCAATTACTCAAATCAGAACAAAGGATTTTAAAAAGCCGATGTCATAAAATAACACATGTGAAGTTGGTGTTGAAGGCAGCAGCGGATCAACGACTCCTGTGAGCTGCGATGAAAAAAATACTGATTTTCCCTATGGAGTTTGGTGCTGGGATTCCAGACGAAAAAAAGTCAGTCTGATGTTATAAATCAGGTGAGAGAAAGGCCAATTTTCTCACAAGGTTACATAAAAAGCAGTGCAGTCGCCCCCTTCTGGAGAGCCAAGAGAATACATGTTTCAGGCACTTCCACATTGGCTTTACCTTATGGATCTGTCCGCCTTTATAAAAAGTCTACTGTTAAACTGTACATCAGCAACGCCTTCACATTTGGACACATTTTTTTAAAGGAAGCTAAAAGAGCAACCTGTCAAGGTTGTTAGCACAATAGCTAAGTTGACATTTTTGAAACAAAAATAGCCTTTAAGGGTTTTTTTTCTGCCTCAATCTGGGAGGAAGAGGATGAGGAGGAGGAGGAAGAGGCAGAGACAGAGACCCTGGAGAGACAGATGATGGGTCAGGTGCTGTCAGACTGCAGGGGTCATGAGGTCAGAGGATCCTGGAGTTCAGCATCACACTCTTGATTTTCTCCTGTCACTTTCATGGCTGCCTCTCTCGCTCTGATCATTTCTGCTCCTCTTCTCTCACAAAACAAATAATTTTCCTTTTTCTGACTTTTCTTCCATTTCTTTCCTTATTTTAATTGCATATAAAAGCTTTTCATTCAGACAGACAGAAGCAAAGACTGGAGACTGGAGCATAAAAGATAAGGGGCGATTGTTTGCCTAAAGCAACAGACAATCCAACTTCAAAGGTTTTAAAACAAAAAAAGTTTCCTGCTGATATTTTCATAATTTTTAAAAAAAAAAAAATGAAGAAAATAAAATCTGAAAGTAATATCTGTTGTCGCATAAACAGCAAAGATCAAATAACCTCATGGGAACAGTTCTGAGCTTAACTCCTGGGTGCCAGATCTGTAAAAGTCATGAAACAAAAGACTCTCCTACTCTCCAACAACAGCTTAAGTCTGCAATATCTGAATTTTTCACTCTGTTTTAAGTTAGGCAGGCTTTTCCATCATTTAAAATATCACTTTTGCACACAAAAGTCCATAGAGAAAATCAATATTTTTAGCTACAGGACCAGGGGAGCTGCCTGTCTACTGCTGCCTCGATAAGTAAATTTGTGTCATTTAGGTAAATCAGAATTAAGTATTTCAAACCCAGAAGTCACAAAAATAACACATCTAAAGTCGCTGATGGAGGCGGCAGTGGATCAACATCTACTGCGAGTTGTAAGTAAAAATTGTTGATTTTCTCTATGGGGTTTGGTGCAGGAGAGCAGATGGTTTACAAAGTGACACCAACGTCAGATTCCTGATGGAATCTGATGGAGTCTGATGTTGTAAATCAGTTGAGAAGAAGGATCATTTTCTCATAAAGTCACATTAAAACCAATGGTGTCGCCCCCTGATGGACGTTCAAGAGAATAGAAAGTGGCACAAACTTCCCTTTCTTGCTGGAAAAGTGTGCGACAGTGAGGAAAAAAACCAGCAAAGGTCTTCTGAAGACACCATGTGTCCTCACTGACAGCCATTTTAAATGAAAGCGAGACACTTGAAAACATCTGAACCGTGTCTTTGAAGATCCGCTCCAACATTAAAGCCCACGTCCTGCTCACTATGAAATCTCCTCCTCCCCATCAGTGACAAACCCTCATCCTCCAACGTCCTCTCAACTTAATCCCTGTATTTAGACAAAAATACAGCATTCAAGCACCTGGACGGACGATAATATGAGTAGGAAAAACCTAACGCTGCAGGTTCGGGGAGGAGAATCACATTCACTGATCTGCTGTGTGAGATGTCAGTGCAGCCACCTGGCTGAGGAATAATGACATATCTGCTCCCACGCGCGGTTGGATAGCCAGCGATCAGAGCGTGTCCAACGCCGCGGGGACAGACCCCACGTGACATCACACTGCGGGGGGGGGGGGGGGGGGGGGGGGGGGGGGGCATATCCTCTTTGCTTCCTCTTTGGGGGGGGGGGGGGGGTGCGAGAGGACGGGAGGAAGATGGACAGGGAGGAGATGTCGCCTGTTCATACCCGCAAAATCAGACATGACATGCAAGGCCCGTCGACGCAAATAAACAGCTTAAAATTTACATGGAAAGAGTTAAAGTACAGTACGTAACATTCAGGAGGGTTGATGAGCAGAAATTGAAAATATGACCTACAAGTATGTTTGGATAAGCGAATAATTGCTTTAGAATAAGAAATAATTTGTTTTTTATATAGCCTCAGATACGTGCTTTAGTCAAGGGCCTTGTTTTACAGAGGCCGCCATTTTGTGAAGCCATGTTTCGAAGCTTATTACGTTAAAAGAGAAGAATTTTCCGTTATGCAATGGCCACGGTAGTTTCCTGAGAAATTTTAAAGGAGTTCTTTATTTGCTGCAATCTGCAGTCTCACCACCAGATGTCATTAACCTTTATACACTGGACCTTTAAGGGCAAACAAACAAATATTAATTAAAAAAAAAATAATAATAATAAAACTAAATCACTGAAAAACAAAAAAATAGATGAAGTCAACAATTAGTGCCTTAACCACTTTAAGGTACATGTTTCTGCCAAAAAGAAAAAGGTCTGATTTGTTCGCAAACAACACACAGAGTGGTTAGCTGTAAAAACGTCCTGAGCTAAACGTTTAGAATAAAAGCCACTAAACTCCTTCACTGGACACGAGTGGACTGAATATAGATGTGAAACAAATTAACGTGCAAAAAAGGAAAATGCATGACAAAACTGCAAACACCTTATTAGACTTTATTACAAAGTAATAAATGAGTAGCGGCAGCTTATTCGCGTAGAAAGCATAGCAAAAATCTTATTAAAAATTGCAAAAATAACAACAAAAATGCAGACATCTTAAAGGGCCAGTACGTGTGAAATAATTATATATATGTTGTAGGTATGATATTTTTGACAAAATACACTTTAGCCGCTGTCTAATGTTTTTCTTTCCGTGTCAGCTGATCCACCTCAGTGGGCGGAGCTACCTTTTGAGAGCAGGTCGCCGCGGCAGATTTTGGGGCAGTTTAACACAAACAGTGTGGTTTTTCCCACTTCTTTGTCAGCTCAGTCTGTATTCAGTCAGCGCCAGCGGAGGCTCGGCTCGCTCTGTTCACACGCCACTGACATGGAAGCGTGGGAAAAAAACAAAAACCCAAAATCTAACACTTTATCCTCGTCTGCTGCCATGGCAACAGACCAATGGTCAGGACATTAAGACACAAGTGGACAGTGAGAGTGTTGACGGTCACTGTCTTTGTTTACGAGCGTCTCCTCTTTGTTGTTAAGACTCTCACTCTGGTTGGCCTTCATGACAGAGATTATATAATCTGCATGTACGATCACAGGTGTTTGCTGTCAAAGAATGTAGTTTCTTGTTGTTTTTGACATTATTTATATTGACATTGGATTTAAAGCTTTAAAGAAAAGTTAGCTTCAGACTTTCACCAACCAGCAAAATATTTGGAACTAAACATTTTAACATATGTTGCTGATTTTCACAGTGTTATGGCAACAATATATTGTGTATAAAATTTAGAATGTGTAGCAAAAAAATTTGAAATCTGTTCCTCAGTGTTCAATACTGAAGCATCAGTAAATGTCTGGATAAACCACGGTTGACATTTATTCTACATTCACTTAAAACAGTTTAGAGTAAAACAAAATTGCTCCTGAAAGTGATGCACCCGTCATGGTGGACCAGAGCATTTAAAAGTTCATGCTCACTTAGCTAAGTTTAGCCAAAATGAAGCGACTATAGTATCACGTGTGAAAATGTAGCAGCAGCGAAAAGGTAAAACACAAGCAATTCAGTGAAAGAATTATAAATACAACATGATATAAACGTGATGAAAGCAGTATGTGTGACTGCTTTAGCCAAGCTAAACTGTTAGATGGGCTAATAATAAGCATTCATAGGTTAGAAGTTAAATAAGTTAAAAGATAGACTGGCTAATAATAGCCAGTCTATCTTTTAGCAAAAGCTAATGTTTTGCCAATCTAACATTTAGCAAGGCCAACATTTAACCAAGCTAACGTTTGGCAACTAATGCTTAGCTAAGTTAACATTTAGACAAGCTAACATTTACTTACAAAGCTATTAGGCATCAATTAAACAAAAGAGATTATCGTTATTTTTCAGGTTTTGAAGACATCGGTCAACATTTTTCAACATTTTCTGACGTTGGACAAACATCCAATTATTTCATCAAGAAAATAATCATACGATTGAACTAAAGAGCAAATGTTATATATTTTTATACATTTGTATATTACAGATTTTCAGAATTTAAATTCGGGCCACCACAAGATTTTTAATTTTGTGGAAGTTTGCGGGGGGAAAAAAAATGAACTGACCAGTGAGGTCATTGTGTGTGTGTGTGTGTGTGTGCCTGGTCTTCCTTATGTTGTGGGGACCTAAATGTGTCTCCACAGTCACATTATGGGGACTTGTCTTCCTTATGGGGACAAAAATCAAGTTCCCACAATATAAACTACTCAATTTTAAGGTGAAGACATGTTTTAAAGTTAGACTAAGGTTACGGTTAGGGTTAGGGTCAGGGTTAGGACACTAGTATTTATGGTTAAGGTTAGAGTAAGTCTCCAGGAAATGAATGGAAGTCAATGTAATGTCCTCTGGAGTCATGGAAACCAGTGTGAGTGTTTGTGTGTTTGTGTGTGATGAGTGCATGTTAGGGCTGATTTTGCTTCATGATCCCTCATCCCACAGCCGAAAGCATCATCTCACACACACACGCACACACAGAATAAGCAGCAAGTTAGCGCTTAAAGCAAAACTGGGCTTCCATGGCCATCCATTATCACTGACAAGCTAAATGTACCATGGTGCACCATATGGTACGGAGAGAGAGGGAGAGGGAGAGGGAGAGGGAGGCCAGAATGAACGGGAAGGATCAGCAGAGTTAGAATGAACAGAGAGAAGCTGCAAGAAAGAGAAATTAAAAGAAGAGGAGGAGGAGGAGATATTTAAATTGTGCTTTAAAAAAAGTTCAGGCATCTAAAATGTCCCATGTTATATGATTCAACAAATATCAGCCATGAAAATATGTACATATTGTTATATATTTATATATATATATATATATATAGTGTATGATATAAATAATATAATCCATTTCTTAACCTAAGTTTTCCAAAATAAAGCTCAGAGTTCAGGATGTATGTGTGTGTGTAACAATATCTAAAATGAAATGTGAGTTCAAATTTTGTTTTTATTTATATTTGATTTATAAAAATAAATGCAGGGATAACTACAAACACACACACGCGCTGGTTTTAAATTCTTTGTGAGGACGCCCATCGACATAATGCATTCCCTAACCTAAACCTGGTCTGAACCCTGAAAAAAGTCTGTTAATCTTGTGGGAACCAGGTAAAACGTCCCCACAAAGATAGGTTTGAACAGTAGACACACACACACACACACAGGGAGTTAGCAAGGCTGTTACCTCAAATCCTCCACAGGAAACATCTGTTCAGACAAAACAGACACATTCAGTTTAGACAAAACCACAAAGAGAGCACCTACACACACACACACACACATACCTACACACACACACACCTACACACACACACACACACACCTACACACACACACCTACACACACACACACCTACACACACACACACACCTACACACACGCACACAGACCTACACACATACAGGTTCACACAGCTATCTTTTTAAGGACACTGCATTGACTTCCATTCATTTAAACAGACTAAACAAAGCCATATCATTAACCTTAACCTTAACCACAATTCAAATCTTAGTCCTAAACTTGAACCAGTTCCTCAGAAATGAGGTTCTGCCTCATTAGGACCAGGTTTTGGTCACCATGAGGACTTTACTGGTCCTGACAAGGTCAGTGTTTATGACAGAAAAAGGTAACAAATACAAGAACCCCCCCCCATACACACACACATAAGAACTATTATTAGTTTTATTATTAATTATTATATTATAATAACTGTTCTTATTCGACACTGACTTTTCACATCTTTTCATAGTGACGACAAAAACTGTCACGTGACAAAATGTCTTTACAGCGAAACAGACTAATATTAGGACGGTGGACAATTTCAAGACCTTAATTTGAAAAAATGAAAAAGAAAGACAGAAAGATATATCTCTTATTTTGTACACTGCCCTGCCTGTTCAGCTTTTAAGCTGGTTTTTGTTGTTATTACTTTTCTATTATTATTCTATTATTGTATTACATTGTACATTGTATGCATCATAATATCTTATTGCACAATTTATTTTCTTAAACTTGAATACTTTGCCACACGTTGCATTACTTTTTCAGTTGTTGTGCAGATGGAGGCTTTTTATGTTGTGTTTGCACAAAAAATGAAAGAAAGAAAGAAAGAAAGAAAGAAAGAAAGAAAGAAAGAAAGAAAGAAAGAAAGAAAGACTCTTATTTCTCAATATTTAGGGAGTAAAACATCAACAACCCTAACACATGATGTGACCAGTCAATATGTCCAGAGACAACACACACGTTTATAGCACTCATAGTCATTCAAAGTGAGGACCCTCATAGACATAACACATACTTTAGCCCTTTACCCTAACCCTAACCATCACAACATGCCTAACCTTAACCCTAAAACCAGGTCTTAACCCTGAAAAAGCCATTTTAAGGGGTGACAGAAAGTGAGGAGCAGCCAAAATGTCCTCGCTTTTTAGGTTTTTTGGTTCTCACAAATATACCCATACAAGAACACACACACACTTTGACAACAAAGGCAGAGACTGTGCCACTGCTGCTGCTGCTGCTGCTGCTGCTGCTGCTGAGCAGAGGGGGCAGTGCCACGTTGGCAAAGCCCAGGGGGCAACTACTATCTCGTGCCAACACTTTACACACACGCACACACATGCACACACACACAGACACACAGACAGAACATATCTGTATTCCAGCATCGTTGCAGAGTCGATTTGCTTTGTGTGGCTCCTTGTTCAACTCTGCATGTTCTGTTTTCCTTCTGCAGACACAAACTGTGTTAAGATGTTTAATTTTAACACGATTGTTCTTTTCCACACGTACTCCACTACAAGTTCTGTTCCACACGCTCTTCTCTCCACGTACTTTTCTACACGTATGTTCTTATGGAGTTAGCACGTCTTACATAACTCAATTTGGAGAAGGACCGCCTCTTTGGGGAGTCCTGGCTCCTGATTGGATAAATGTGCTGCACAATAAGACATGTGAATACTGCTGCTCATGATGCTCAAAGGAGAGTTCCGATATTGAAGTGCGGCTGATTAGTCATCACCGACGTTCAGCCTGAGACACTGAAAACATGGCTGCCAGCCACTCTAACAAAAGCACTGAAAGTCTTTGATATCATGAAAACGGATCCACTGCTTTATTTCATTCTTAGACAAACTTTTTCCACAAGGATCCTGCAGTTTTGGTCACTTCCTAAAGAACTCCCACTCTCCTGCACCAAATTCCATAGAGAAAATCAGCATTTTTAGCTCACAGGGACACAGGAGTGGTTGATCCCCTGCTGCCTCCATCACTAACTTCAAATGTGTTATTTTCTCACTTCAGTGTTTGAAATCCATTGTTTGGACTTAGCTAAGGGTCACAAACTTACTTAAAGCGGCAGCAGCAGACGAGCATCTCCTGTGTCTGTGTGAGATAAAAACGCTGATTTTCTCTATGGACTTTGGTGCAGGAGAGTGAGCGGTTTACAAAGTGAGACAGACTTCAGTTTACAGTTGTCTTGCAGCTCAAATCCTTTGTTTCTTTACCTGTCTCTCTCTCTCTCTCTCTTTGCCTGTCTTCCTTTTATCTCTCTCACCATCTGCCTTCCCTCCATTCTCTCTCTCTCTCTCTCTCTCTAACTCCACTCGTTTCACTTACTCTCTGTGTCTCTCGGCCCTCCTGCTCGTCTCCCTAAAAACTTGGCAGTGATCCCCGTCATGTTTTTTTTTTTTTTTTTCCCTCTCTCTCGTTTGGGGGATTGCGAATGAATGCGATCCAATCTAGACCTCGGCTAAGAGACATGAATTTTCCCTCCATTCTCTCTCTCTCTCTCTCTCTCTCTAACTCCACTCGTTTCACTTACTCTCTGTGTCTCTCGCCCCTCCTGCTCGTCTCCCTAAAAACTTGGCAGTGATCCCCGTCATGTTTTTTTTTTTTTTTTTTCCCTCTCTCTCGTTTGGGGGATTGCGAATGAATGCGATCCAATCTAGACCTCGGCTAAGAGACATGAATTTTCATTAATTACAACCTTGTCAGCAAAAGCATTATGGGAGCTGAATATGAAAATGCTAATGAGGGAGCTCATTTGCATATTTTTCTTTGTTGGAATGTCATTAATTATTACGTTTTATGATGATGAATGCAGCTGTCGATGGCTGGCGCTCCATGCCTAATTAGCTATCAGAAAATACTCCGATCAGAAAATGGACAGGGATCCCAAAACTTTACTTTTCAATTTACACATCACTACTTTCCTCTCTCCCATTGTCTCTCTTTGTCACTCTGTCACTGTCGTTCACTCTCCTCTACACATTCCCCAACTACAAAACTCTTCCCTGCATTTATTCTCATTTAATCCCTTCTTTACAAACTAAAATTTATTTTAACATATTAAAACTTAAAATTGTCTTTTTCGATTTATCATATGCTACTTTATCAACGTTTTCCACTGTTTCTACATGACTTTTGATACGGAGGTTTCGGTTTTTAGCCACTTGACAAAAAGTTCATTTAATAGTATCAACATCAGTTTAACTTAAGTAGGTCGTCGGAATATTTTTGCCACCTTATTTCACTGTTATACAGCCTTTTCTAACTGGCAACTAAAGTTTGGGCGACTTTGTAAAACACTCACTCTCCCTGCACCAAACTCCATAGAGAAAATCAGCAATTTTAGCTCACAGGGACACAGGAGCTGCTGGTCTACTGCTGCCTCATGTGGTCAGTTTGTGTCACTGAGGTAAATCGGAAAGAAAGATTTTGAACACCGAACTCACAAAATGAGCGTTTTAAACTTAATGATGGGTGCAGCAGTGGATCGACAACTCCTGTGACCTTGTAAGCTAAAATCGCTGATTTTTTCTATGGAGTTTGGTGTGGGTGAGAGATCGTTATACAAGTCACACAAAATTTGTTTTCCAGTTGGAAAAGCCTGTTTAACAGTGAGATAACCTCATAAACAATCCCTTTGAAGTGCTTATAAAACTATATATACTATATACTATATACCATATATTATAAACTATATTTTTTCAGTCTTTTGGTCATACCAAACTCTTTTTTTTTAGTATGTTTACTGTGAGGTAGACCTTTAAACCTATAAATAAAGATGATGTTGCATCGCCACTCCCTCCCAATGTTATAAAAACTGCCATCTTGTGATGATATCATAAGTCTCAGCTGTCAATCATAGCCATCAAATAACCAGTCAGAAAAAAATGATTCCATTTGATAAAAAAGTTATATAAAAAAGTTTTTTTTTTTAAAAAATTGTGTCAATGTTCCATCTGCTAACAAGGAGGTGGGTGTGGTTTACCATCTATAGCCACTGGGGGCAGTCAAGACACTTTTCTCTTTCGCGTCATTTTTAGTGTTTATGTACAGTCTGCGACCCAGTATCTTGTTTTCAGTTTGTTCTGCTGCCCCCTAGTCGTTAAAAAAATACCATTAACGCAGCTTTAAACATGTACGTGGTTACAGTTTTATGTGAATATGTCGTGGGCCCGTCCACTGAAGACATTTTTAATATATGTTGTGTCTCTTTGACGGAAATGGGAGCCCAACAAAGAAAACAACAACAACAAAAAAGCAGATGCAGAATAAAAAGTAGAATGGAGCGACGAGCAGAGAGAGAGAGAGACAGAACGACAGACAGTGTGTGTGTTTTCTGAAACGAAGCCAACTGATAATTAATGCCTCTGACATCATGGTGCTCTAATTAAGTCTGGCATTCATTAAGCCAAGTGGGGGGGGGGTTCGTTAGTGGCTTCTCCTTTTTTTGGGAGGGGGATTTTGTTAAATTCTTCATTGTTTCACTTTGTGGTTCATGGAGGGAGAGACATGGACGTTACAGGACATTCAGGTGATGTAACACTTGGACTACATACACCACAACACGCGTGCTCACACAACACATATGAAAACAGGCTGCAGGCCGTCCTGGATATTGTCAATTAAGATTAGTTAGAAAAATCACAAGCAATAAACAACAATGCTAAAGAGGCAGAAACATTCTACTTTGTGTGTTGTGTTAAACTGTTTTCCAAAATGGAAACGTGATTTGTGACTACTTCCTGTTAACAATAATGTATTACGACAATTGGGGAATTTTTACAAAAACTATAAATAACATAAAAATGTGTATTTTCTTTTAAAAGGGTAACAACTGTAAGGTAAGGATTTCGCGGGAAGTAGTAAAAGGCCGAAATCATTGTCTCTTATTTTGAAAGCCAGGTTGAAAGGAAGTGGTGCTGTGTAAGATTGGCTGGGTGACTGTTGCGTATGAAGAAATGTATTTTATTTCATGTATTTTACAAGAATTAACCGCACAAAAAAGCATATACCACTATTTTCTGCAAAATCCCTGAACCTGCCGTAACTGGTTTTGACATGAAGTCGTCACACTTCACTCAGGCACCATCACATCTGACGCTGAAGATGTTGAAGATGGCTGTAAAGATGAGGATAGTATCGTTGGTTCGTTTCCAAGTAGCAGAAGGAATTGAAGGTGAGGCTAGCTAATTTTATTAAACTTTATAGCTAATTTTAGCAATGCTAATGCTCAAACTAGCCTCCAGACTCTCAATCCAATATCTTTTTTTCCATAGTTTTCAGACTCAGTTTGCTAATTTACGCAGATACAATGAGAAAACAACAACAAAACAAATAAAAATAAAACAAGCAAACAAAATTTTCCACTCACACTGCTCGTATAGTGTGCTGGACGTTGACGGTTGTCAATAAAGATTAGTTTGAAAGCTCCAAATCAACAAGCAGTAATGCTAACGAGGCAGAAGCATGCTATGATGTTATTTCTGTTCGACTGTGTTTTAAAACCTAAAAACAAGAGACGCCATCACAGTGTGGTTTGTCCAATTTTGACGAAAGCACTGAAGGTGAGCTAACTTCTGTTGCTAACTTGATCAAGTTTCAATCCAGTGTCTTGTGGCCAAGGTTTGCATTCTCTTTGTTTGCTAACATACACAGATGCTAAAAAAAAATCAAATAAACAAACAAAAAATAAGTTAAAAGTGGGGAACATCTGATGTAGCTGAAATTCTGACTCAAAAAGCAGCTAAAATTGTGCAATATATGCATTAAAGGAGTAAATTATTGTTTTATCATATTTTATGCTCCAATTTAGTCTGACTTCTTTTGTACTACTCTGTGCCTTGCCTAAGCCCCGCCCCCTTACACAACATGTTTCAGACATTCTGAGCCGAGAACACACTGGATCAGAGGAAGCCTGGTCCTGATTCACATGGATCAGAACCACAGAACCGTCCTGTTGTATCAGTGTTAACACACAAGCCGGACCTCGTCGGCATGCGAACATGCAGTGGCGGCCATCTTAGAATCCAGTGTCGAGGTTTGCGCGGTTCCGGACGGAAGGAGCGCGCACAAAACTCCGAAATTTCCGATTTCTGGTTACAACTGGGACGTACCGTTAAGTATGGCAAACGTGGAGCAACACATTTATGAGAAGGAGAGACTGAATAAAAACAGGCAAGTTTTACTTTATGGCTTTACTGTCGGTCTGTGGTGATAAAATACATCTTTGGCCTCAGACACACACACACATACGCTGGTTTCCATGACTTCAGGGGACAATTTCCTGGAAACTTACTCTAACCTTAGCCATAATTACTGGTGCCCTAACCCTGACCTAAACCTAAGCCTAACTTGAAAACATTCACCTCAAAATGTAGCAATTTACGTTATGGGGACTTGATTTTTGTCCCCATAATGTGCCTGTGTAAACAGAGTGAGGTCCCCACAACATTAGGAATACCAGATACACACACAATAAACATACTGTTTTATGCTGCACACCTCTCTCTCTCTCTCTCTCTCTCTCTCTCTCTCACTCACCTCTTACACACAAACAAGCACTCTCTATCTCTGCCACACACACACACACACACACACACACACACACACACTGTAGCGTGGCTGGCCAGATGGGACTCTTCCACATGACCAAGCCGATCAATCAACACTGAAGGGCCCAGGTGCTACTACGCACCATTTCACAGTCTGTCACACACACACACACACACACACATAAACAGAGAGAGGGAGGGAAGACGTGCACACACACACACACACACACACACACTTACAAACACATAGCAGCAGAGACATGCAGCGATAGAAAGATAAAGACACACACACACACACTCAGTGTAACATGAATGACCCAAGCTCAGTCTCCAGAGACCTCATCTGGACGGATGACAAAACATGGAGACAGACAGACAGACAGACAGAAAGACAGACAGACAAACACTCCACAGCATAGTCGACATTCACTGTGCCGCCGTGGATTAGTGGTACAGTGGGTCGTCCTTTAAATCACAGGTGAGGGTTCGAACGTTTAAGTTGGTTGTTTTGGCAGCAGGTGGATGAATATGAAAGATTTGACACTAACAAAACAAAAAGCACTATATATATATATATATATGTGTGTGTGTGTGTGTGTGTGTGTGTGTATGAATGTGTGAGTGAATGGGTGTGAACGGGTGAAAACTGGAGTGTAAAGCAGCTTTAAAAGGTCATCAAGACCAGAAGAGTGTTACATAAATACAGACCATCTGTAAACAGCTGTACTAACACACCTGTTAACACACTGTATGTCACAGGACCATTCAGTTTCAGTGGGCAGATTTCACACTGACATTTTGCATTCACAGCCGATCGCTTGACCCACGACCAGAAAGAGCCAAACAGGAAGCGATTGTGGTAGAATGAGGTCATCGATTCTCAACGTCGTGACGACAACGCACTTTTTAGTTTCAGCGTTCCCTGACAGAGGTCTCAAACATACGGCTCCAGGGCCACATGTGGCCCATCCAATCCAGTTCATGCGGCGCACCACTTCATATCAAGTTATAATGAGTATGTTATGTTTTTTTAATGAATTAATTTTGCATAATAAAAACACTTCCGTTGTGAACAATCATTTAAGTTTGATTTATCTGTCGATTTTAAGAAGCTGAAAAACCAAAGCACTCAGTTTAAACCCTAGATAAATTGGTTTAATTCATTATTAAATTGCTGTTGAGTCATTTACCAATGGATTAAAACTGTTTAATTGTTGCAGACCTAACTCAGATCTGATTTTCTTTCATGGCTACGTAGACACAGAAAGTCAGAATTTAAAATCAGATATCAGTGTCCTCGATCAGATCTCCACGGTTTTCGCACGTTTGACTCGACCAAACAATAACGTAACAACAGGCGCTTGTGTCGTCATAATCACAACGTCGTTACTTTTATGAAAATCTTTGACTTTCACACTCTTTTACCAGAGGGAAAGAGAAGGAGAGAGAGAGAGAGAATGTAAATCCAGTGTTGTTCTCTCTCTCTCTCTCTCTCTTGCTCTTCTTCGTTTAAACATTCTGATCACAAAGATCCAGACTCAGCAGGCAGAGACAGGGGGACGACCTTGGCACCACACCCAGCTGAGGTGAGGGGCTCCTGGGGTAGAGAGGGAGACAGGTGGGGGGTGGAGCTGGTGGTCTACACGGATGATAAGGAGAAAAGAAAGTAATGAGAATAAAAGGAGAAAGCGATAAAAGAGGACGATGTGTCGAGAAAATGAAAGGAAGGAAAATGACATTTCAAGACGGAATAAAAGTCAGAGAAAACACGGGAGAAAGGGATGAAGAGAGAGAGAGAGACAGATATGTACTTCTATATAAAGTGTCCAGATGTGACCTGCACAGAGGGAGTCCAGCCTCGTGGCTCAACACTCATTAATAAGGTCACACAGAGGTGAGACAGACGGCTGACTCACTGCATTTCAACACCAAGAGGAAGAGGAAGAAGAGGAGGATTTCTTTTTATTATTCACCACATGGTTTTATTTATAACTGTGCTGCTCGCATGACACGTGACATTGGATGAAAGCACCTACCACGCAAACGTACAGTGATGATATATCATCACAGCATAGCACAGCAACATCATCTCTGATGTGTTTTTCGACAGGAAATTTAAGTTTGCGCCGCTTTGTAAACCGTTCACTCTCCTGCACCAAACTCCTCAGAGAAAACCGGCGTTTTTGGTTCACAGGGAAACAGGAGCGGCGGGTCTACTGCTGCCTCTTTGGGTAAATTTGTGTCACTGAGGTTAATCTGAGCAAAGGATTTCAAACACTGAAGTAACAAAGAAACACATTTGAACTCACTGATGGAGGCAGCAGTGGACCAACAACTCCTGTGTGCCAATGAGCTAAAATCACTGATTTTCTCTATGGAGTTTGGTGTGGGAGAGCAAAGGCGTTTTATTTACCACATGGTTTTATTTATAACTGTGCTGCTCACATGACATGTGACTTTGAATGAAAGCATCTACAAAACAAATCTAAAGTGATGATATACCCACCTGAGAAATGACATGTCAGTTTTACATGTCTTCCAGAAAACACAAGGAAAAAATGCTTTTAGCAAATTAACAAAAGGCTCACCTGATAAATGATCTAGACCTAAGATAATTTATCAGGTGAGCCTTTTGTTAATTTGCTAGAAGCATTTTTTCCTTGTGTTTTCATAGACTCTATGATGTCATATGAAGACGTTCACCACTTTATTTCACTGTTGGGCACAGTTTTTGAACAAGAAACTGACGTTTGTGCCACTTTGCAAATGGTTCACTCTCCAACACCAAAGTCCATAGAGAAAATGAGCGATTTTAGCTCACAGGGACACAGGAGCTGCTGGTCTACTGCTGACTCATTTGGTCAGTTTGTGTCACTGAGGTAAATCTCAATAAATAATATGAACCACTGAAGTCACAAAATAACACATTTGAACTCACTGATGGAGGCAGAGGTGGATCAACAACTCCTGTTTACTGTGATGTAAAATTGCTGATTTCTCTATGGAGTTTGGTGTGGGAGAGTGAGCCATTTAAAAAGCAAGAATAAACTTATGTTTCCTGTTAGAAAAGACTGTCTGACAGTGAAGTAATATGTCAAGCAAATTGTTAAGACATCGTAGATTTTATTAAATGGTAAAATATTTGATCTCAATGCTTTTATTGATAAAGGTTCAAACGACAGAGTTTCCATCACTGTGGTTGGTTTTTACCCCGATGGAATATAACTAAATATAACCAAAAACATTTCAACCCAAACAAATAAAGGAGGTCGAAGGAACGACACCGTTGCGCATCAGAAGGTGAGTGAAGCCGCATCAGATCGTTTATTTATAAAAGAAAGAGAGAAATGTGCTTACAGGCTGAAACAGTGCGGAGCTCATTTACTATGTAGGTGACAGTTAGAGCAGTGTGTGTGTGTGTGTGTGGGGGGGGGGGGGGGGGGGGGGCAATGGGGGGGGGTAACATGGCCGCCGTGCACCTGCAGCTACACACACACACACACACACACACACACTGTACAACCACATGGAGTACACATGAAAGATACAATCACTCTATGTGACAGTGTTTCTGTCTGATTGAAACACAAAAATGTAACCACACACACACACGCACGCACACACACACACACACATGCACTCTGCATTCAAGATCACTGTATGCTTTTAAGTGTGTGTGTGTGTGTGGCAGCAGATTAATCTAGTGAAGTCGGTGAGATGACACTAATCCCTTTCGCTGATTATCTAGAGCATAACATCAACTCTAATCCGATGTGGAGGGCGGTTGTAGTGTGTGTGTGTGTGTGTGTGTGTGTGTGCGTGCGCATGCGTGTGCATGTGTAAGACAAGGTTAGAGAGAGAGGATGCGTTCATTAAACGATACAGTTCTCGTTCGTCTTTCACCTTCAGTTCATCTCAGGTGAGAACCCCGAGGATAATCTGAAACATCTACAGTTACTCACAACAACAAAGCGCAAAGGATTGTGGGTAGACAGACCGACGCTCCCCGTGCTCGAGCGTCGCAGACTCACCTCGAGAGAGAGCGAACCCTCAAATTCTGACAGTATAAATACATGTCACTCCAGATTACCAGACAATCTAATTATGTCACCTTGTTGTATAATCCTAATTTACATTTCATTTAAAAGCATCCTTTACTTTTTGAGTTTTGTTGCTAACAATCCTAAACCTGCAGTCTTCAGGATCTCTGCAGAAAAAAGTGGATTGTTTGATCTCATCCACAGGTGGTTAAAGGAATACTTCAAGTTTTATTTTGAAGCGTGGACTATATGGTGTATGTCCCCCCGTCTTCCTGAGACAAACCAGCAGGGACATATACATAACAAAAGCCTCACCTGACAAACTATTAAGTCTATAATATTTTAAGATTATGCTCAATGTTTACCTTACACTCAGACAGACTTTTCCAACAGGAACTTTAAGTGTGTAAACCACTCACTCTCCCACACCAAACTCCATAGAGAAAATCAGCCATTTTACATCACAGGGACACAGGAGTTTTTGATCCACTGCTGCCTCCATCAGTAAGTTCAAATATCTTATTTTGTGACTTCGGGGTTTGAAATCTTTTATTCAGATTTACCTAAGTGACACAAACCTACCGCACGTGGCAGCAGTAGACCAGCAGCTCCTGTGTTTCCGGGAGATAAAATCACTGATTTTCTCTATGGAGTTTGGTGCAGGATAGCAAGCAGTTTTCAAAAAAAAAAAACAGGAAAAGAAGCTAAAATCAGTTTTTTGTTTTTTGTTTTGTTTTTCCTGCGACTGCCTCTCAACACAGGTTAACATACAGGTCACAGTCAATTGTACATACTTCAAAAATCCTTAACTATCCCTTTAAGAGTAGCATTCTGCTGGGAAATATGCAATGAGAGCGAGTGGTTTAATGACTATTTCTTCTTTATCTGTTTGTGTAGCAAGCATTTGTGGAGACAAAAGAGATTATCACATGTTTATAAGTGTTTAAAAAACCATCAGTGATGTTAATGAAGGCCCTGCATGTGCATCAAGGAAAAAAAAGAGAGGAAAGAAAATATATAATTTTATCAAAACAGTGTTGAGGGAGAAATTATTCTGTTTAACTGAAACAGTCACAGGTATGACACTCTGTGTGTGTGTGTGTGTGTGTTCCATATCCCCACCTGTCTCTGTCTCTTAGCGTTATCATTATCAAAGTAAATTGCGGTGCCGGTGTGCCAGATGAAAAATACAGTATTTCCATCTCTGACTGTGTGTCGCTGCTGCAGCGACACACACACACACACACAAACACACCATCATCACAACACTGTCACAACACATCACACACACTCTGGATCAGCCCGACCCACGAACTTCAACTCTGGACACTTCCATACAGTTTGCATCTGCACCTGCAACATTCACTCACATTACGCAATTTGTTTGCTATACTCCATACACTTTATTTGCACAGACAGGAATATCCTTAAAGGGATAGTTCAGGTTTTTGGTGAGAACCACTATCAGAGGAAACATGGCTGTCACCAAGGACGCCACGAAAAAAAAACCCAACAGATTTTAGCCTCTTCATAAGACGATTTGTATAATAAAATCTAAATCTACAATACCTATTTTCATTGCTTTATCTCTTTTCCAACTGAAAACTGAAGACTGTGTCACTTTTTCCTCTCCCACACCAAAGTCCATGGAGAAAATCAGCAATTTTAGCTCACATAGACACAGGACCTGTTGGTCTGTTGCTGCCACATATGATTAGTTTGTGTCATATTCGGTACATCTGAAGAAAGGATTTCAAACCCTGAATTAACAAAATAACACACGTGAACTTACTGATGGAGGCAGAGGTAGATCAACAACTACTGTGTTCTGTGATGTAAAAATCGCTGATTTTCTCTATGGAGTTTGGTATGGGAGAGTGAGTGGTTTACAAAGTGACATTATCTTCCTTTTTTCCGGCCAGAAAACTCTCTCTAATGGTGAGCTAAAGTGGTGACCATATTCTTAAGACCATGTAGACTTAAGATGAAATATCACTTTAATGTGTTATTATGCCTTTCCTCTCTTTCCTTTCCTTTTTTTCCATGTTGCCATGCCAGTTTGGATCTTCTACATTAGCACCAACTAAAATAAAGTTTGTGTGAGCGCTCCAACATCTGGACAATGTTTGATTCACCTCAGACCCATCAAACATCTGTACGGACAAACTGGACTTCATCACCTGATCTACACATGTCAGTTTAGCAGGGGGGCGGAGCCTAAAGAATGTCCCTGTGCATGTTTCCAGTGACAAACATAAAACAACAACAACAACAATTTAAAGTGTGAGAGAGAGAGATTATCTGTGTCAGTAGCCATTTGCTTACTACTGAAGCCACATCGGAGAGAGCCAGAGGCAGAGAGCATCATGGGTAAATGAGAACACACACACACACACAGACTGGCATTCACCAGAGAGTGGGACGAGAGACTTGCATGCCTGATGACCTTTCTACTTTCATGTAAGCTATTGTTTCACTAATTCTCTGCAAAAACACAAACTTGTTTTTATATATTAGTGAGGACACCTCATAGACATAATGCATTCCTAAGCCCCTTACCTTAACCTTAACCATCACAACTAAGCTTTAACCCGAACCTAAACCTAATTCTAACTAGAAAAAAAAAAACCAAAATGTCCACACAAAGATTGGTTTGTACATTCTTTGTTCTCCACAAAGATATAAAACCATAGGACTCTGCATTGGCTTCCATTCATTTGAACAAAGCCTTAACTACAACTTCAACCATTACCAGTTAAAGTCTCACCCTAACCTAAACCGAACAACAATTCAAATCTAAGTCCTGAACTTTAACCAGTTCCCTTAGAAATGAGGTTCTGATTCATTTAGGACCAGGTTTTGGTCTCCATGGGGACTAGTGGTCCTGACAGAAAAGGTCCTAAAGAGGTAACAAATACCAGAACACACACACACACACACACACACCTGTTAGCCTGGAGTTGGTGTATGGCGGTGAGAGGCTGTCATGTGACACCATGTACTGAGACCCATCTGCATAACTCTGGGGACAAAGACAGAGAGAGAGAGACAAAGAGACAGGTCAGAGGTCACGATACCTGAGGCTACATCACTGTACACTGTTACCTTTTATTTATTTGTTTCTTTTTAAGCTCCAGTGACAGTTACCTTAGAAGAACGACTTCCACCGGGCCATGACCCCGCACTTGACCTTTCCTCCATATCTGAGAGAGAGAGAGAGAGAGAGAGAGAGAGATTATAATCTCAATTTTACAGAAAAAAAACAAAGCAAAAGAGCAGTAATGGTCACTTTCAGAGATAATCTGTAGGTAAAAGGAGACGGTTTCGAAAAACGTCGGTATATTTTATGAATATAAATGTGAATTTTACATCATCATCATAGTCTGTAGAGTGACAGCACATAACAGAGCAACATACAAAGTGCTCAACAGTGACAGTCAGCAACAGAGCAACATTCAAAAATAAACAAATTACATTAAAGAGAAGAGAAGAGAAGAGAAGAGAAGAGAAGAGAAGAGAAGAGAAGAGAAGAGAAGAGAAGAGAAGAGAAGAGAAGAGAAGGATGGAGGTTCAGTCCATTTGCATGTAAAGTAGCAGAGTGAGGAAGAGGAGCGAGGGATGAAGGAGGGCAATTAATGAAAGAACCCTTCAGGATTGAGAAGTACGAGAGGAGGAAGAGGAGGAGGAGGAAGAGGAGGAGGAGGAGAAAAGAAGGAGAGGAAAATACGTTACAGCGATCTCATAAACTCTCATCTGTGTGTGAGAGTTTAAAGAGGAGGAGGAGGAAGAGGAGGAGGAGGAGGACACAAGGAGGTGTCCATGTGTCCTGCACCTGATAAGACTCCGATTGAGGACTGTAAATTACACCACACACACACACACACACACACACACACACTGGTTTCCATGACTTCAGAGGACATTTGCATTGACTTCCATTTATTTTCTGGAGACTTACTCTAACCTTACTAGTGTCCTAACCCTGACCCTGACCCTAACCCTGACCCTGACCTCAGCCTAACACTTAAAACATGTCTTCACCTCAAAATGGAGTCATTTACGTTATGGGGACTTGATTTTTGTCCCCATAGGGAAGACAAGTCCCCATAATGTGAGTGTGGAGACAGATTTAGGTCCCCACAACATAAGGAAGACCAGGCACACACACACACACAGTGCAGGTTATCTATCATCAGTTAATGAACTTAGACTGACAGACAGCTCCATGTCTCTCACACTGATCCTATTAGAAGCTGCCTGACACAAAACAGACTCCTATTAATACAGTTAGCCTCAGCGTGTGCGTGTGTGTTCTTGTATTTGCTGCCGTGTGAGGACCAAAAATCGTATAAACCCCACAGAGTGAGGACATTTTGTCTGGTCCTCGCGTCTTTAAAGGGCTTTTTCAGAGTTAAGATCTGGCTTTAAGGTTAGGTTAAGGGTCAAGGTTAAGGTAAGGGGCTAGAGAATGCATTATGTCTATGAGGGTCCTCACTATGATAGATGCACAAACGTGTGTGTGTGTGTGAAAGCCAGCTGCAGTCATCTGTGTAAAAATAAAAAATAAAAAATCTCCAAATCATTATGTTCATTTTGTGTAAAAAGTTAAGTTGAAAAATAATGAATGACTTTTTTTGAGTAGTTTGAATAATTTAATGCAGATATTCTGAAATGTACAAGGGTAAAAAACAAAACAAAAACAGAACTGTCATAATCTCTGTATCAGTGTTTTCATAATAATGAACAATTAATTCACATGAATCTGAATAATCTGAGTTAAGTGTCAATTAAAGGGATAGTTTAGGTGATTTTTTTAAGTGTGGTTGTAATCAACAGTGACTTCAGCACATGCAGCACATGGACAAGTGGAAGAAAACTGGGCTTGTAACTGGGGGGGTTGCCAGTTCAAATCCCATCACAGGCCAAGGGCTGGGGTAGACAATGACATACAAACACACACACACACACACACACACTCAGACTGTAAGAATTAAGAGTCAGATTACATCTGACTCCTTAAAGCTGCTTAAACTGTCCAACACACTTAATCCCACTGCGTGTGTGTGTTCTTGTATTTGCTTCCTCTTTAGGACCTTTTTCTGTCATAAACACTGACTTTGTCAGAACCAGTAAAGTCCTCATGGAGACCAAACCAAAACCTGGTCCTAATGAGGCAGAACCTCATTTCTGTGGAACTGGTTAAAGTTCAGGATTAAGATTTGAATTGTGGTTTTGGTTAAGGTTAATGATATGGCTTTGTTTAGTCTGTTTAAATGAATGGAGGTCAATGCAGGTTCTGTGTACCTGGTCTTCCTCATGTTGTGGGGACCTAAATCTGTCTCCACACTCACATTAAGGGGACTTGTCTTCCTTATGGGGACAAAAATCAAGTCCCCATAAAGTAAATTATGACATATTACGGCACTAAGTCTCCAGGAAATGAATGGAAGTAAATGCAATGTCCTCTGTAGTCATGGAAACCAGTGTGTGTGTGTGTGTGTGTGTGTGTGTAGCAGAGGACATGATGTAATGGTCACATTTAGGAAGTCGACCATGTCCTGTTTTGTCACTTGATTCCATTTCTCTCTCTCTCTCTTTCTTCTTTCTTGTATTTTTCAGAATAAAATGCTGAAGTTTTGTCGCCAGCACATGAATCATCGTCCTGTATCTGGACAAAGTTACTGTAAATGACGAGATCGCTGTAACGTACAGCACGTGGTGATACATGTTTCTGTCATCACGGTGAAAACCTGAGGAAAGTCACTAAAATGGGAAACGTTTGTCATTCTGAATGAAGACAAAACAGCTGATAAATGGAGGATAAATGAAACCAGAGAAAGTTCAAATATACTCGTTAGTCGTCTGTAGCACACACGTCATCTCCTCCCAAAATAAAACCACAGTTTTAAGTGAAATTGTGAAGTATTTTGTTAAAAAAAAAAAAAAAAAAAATTACATTTTTTGGAGGGAAAAGTTTAAAGAGGAAATGTGAGTTCAGGAGGTTAATGAGAGGAATTTCATTCATGTTTCTGTGTCACACACGTTCACTCAGTGTGTCTGTCAATGAAATATTACTACACACACACACACACACACCAGCATTTCCCGTCATTAGGTAGCAGAGCCTGCTATAATTAGAACATCTGGACCCAAGTAAGTTTAGTACCGGTGCCCTCACACACACACACACACACACACAAAAACTTGTTTTCACATCTTAGTGAGGACACATCATACACATAATGCATTCCCCAGCCCCTTACCTTAACCCTAAAACCAGGCCATAACCTGCCCTACACAAAAAACCCTTCAAATTTGTGAGGCCCAGACAAAATGTCCCCACAAAGATAGGTCTACATGTTATTTGGACCTCATGAAGATAGAAATTCAGGAACACACACATACACACATTCATGTGGACAGACTAAACGACGTCTTATCACTAACTTTAACCATAACCAGTGAAATGCCTGACTAACCCTTTGTCCTAAACTTAACCAGTTCCTTAGAAATAAGGTTCTGCCTCATTAGGACCAGGTTTTGGTCTCCATGAGGACTTTACTGGTCCTGACAAGGTCAGTGTTTATGTCAGAAAAAGGTCCTGAAGAGGAAACAAACACACACACACAGTGAGAAATAAGTGTGTTTTTATGGTAATCTGGTAATCTATGGGCTGTAAACCGGTCTAAACCTGGTGTGGTTACTTGTCCAGGAGATGTAATTGGAGCTGCATGGTGGAGGAAACAGCAGCCATGGTAATGGACACATTCTTGTACAGCATTCTTCAGTGAGGACACCGTCCCAATCCCCTGACCCTGACCCTAACCATCACAGCTAAACTAAACTAAACCTGAGCTTAACCTTAACCCAGTCATGACCCTAATCCTGAAACCAGGTCATTATCAGGTATGTTCATATTATCAGGTATATTCAGTGGTAACAAATTTACAAATTGTTTAATGTAGTTCAGTCATAAGTCTTTGAATATTTATTCGAATACTGTAGTTTAAAGAACACTGTGTCCATTGATAGGATCTGTAAGCAACAATTAATGACTTGAACAATTTAATTACATTAAAAAAAATTTTAAAGGATCCCAGAAAATATCCTAGATTTTTTTTTTTTTTCCAAAAATGTCCTCACAAAGACAGGTTTGATTTAAAATGTGTCCTCACAGTCCACCCCCCCCCACACACACACACACGCACACACACGCACACACACACACACCCACACACACACACACACACACACACACACATCTATATTTCAATCACTTGTTTCTCTTTTTTCTTTTTTTTTTGCTGCTTTTGTTTTTTTTTTTTTTTTTTAAATCACATTAAAGCAAGAAAACAAACAACAGCTTGGCGAGCTAATGGTACGCTAAATGAAGAGTGAGAGAATGACTCGTGTGGAGAGAGAAAGTGAGAAAGGGAGGGAGGAAAAAAAAAAAAAACATTAGCAAGTTCAAACATGGCTTTCTTGAATCAGCCGCGTTTTAAAGCGAGCTCTGAGCCCACAGATGCCTTTCCAAGAAAAGAGATTAATATTGATAATAAGAAGGCTGGTCCTTTTTTGTTTGGTTTGGTGTGTGTGTGTGTGTGTGTGTGTGTGTGTGTGTGTTCTTGTATTTGTAGCCGACTGAAGAGCAAAAATCATACAAACCAAACAGAATGAGGACATTTGGTCTGGTCCTCACTCAATTTAAAGGGCTTTTCTTTAGGGTTCAGACCTGGTTTTAGGGTTAGAATTGGGTTTAGGTTAAGGTTAGTGTAAGGGGCTAGGGAATGTGTTATGTCTATGAGGGTCCTCACTTTGATAGAAGCACAAACGTGTGTGTGTTCCTGTACGTGTAGCTGAGAGAAGACCAAAAAAACGTATAAACACCTGCAAAGTGAGGACATTTTGACAAAGTGAGGACATTTTGACAAAGTGAGGACATTTTGGCTGGCCCTCATTTTCTGTCACAACTTAAAAGGGCTTTTTCAGGGTTAAGACCTGGTTTTTGGGGTTAGGGTTAGAATTGGGTTTAGGTTAAGGTTAGTGTAAGGGGCTAGGGAATGTGTTATGTCTATGAGGGGCCTCACTTTGATAGAAGCACAAACGTGTGTGTTCTTGTACGTGTAGCTGAGAGAGGACCAAAAAATCGTATAAACACCTACAGAGTGAGGACATTTTGACAAAGTGAGGACATTTTGACAAAGTGAGGACATTTTGGCTGGCCCTTATTTTCTGTCACAACTTAAAACCTGGTTTTGGGGTTAGGGTTAGAATTAGGTTTAGGTTAGGGTTAGGCATCTAGTTGTGATGGTTAAGGATAGGGTAAGTGGCTAGAGAATATATTATGTCTATAAGGGTCCTCACTGTGATAGTAGCACAAACATGTGTGTGTGTGTGTGTGAGTGTGTGTGTGTGTGGAGGGCGACGGTGTGGCCGATATTCCTTTGACGAAGCCTCTCGTCTCTGAGCGCAGGCTCATGTGAAGCCGAGCCAAGTGTGGCTTAGATCTACACACACCATCACAACCAGAGGAACAAAAGGAAAGTGCACACGCGCACGCGCACACGCACACACGCACACACACGAGTACAAAAAAACTGTGAGCAAAGTGGTCGGAAGCTAAAAAAGCAGCAGAGTTAGCAGAACTTTTATAAAGTCTGACAGAACAATGCAGACGAACTCGTTATGAGCAGGAAACGTGGCTTCACTGATGTGGTTTAAACAGTGACACTTGACTGCAGCGTCACAAATGAATGAATCACTTTCAAAAGAGTCACGACTTCCATGTGTGACGGGAATTGAAAAGTGCACCCACATCACCGGATTTGTTTATTTTCTACCGCTTTATCCTGCACATGAGGGTCACAGGGGAGCTGACGTAGGGTCAAAGGTCACCAGTCAATCACAGGGACGGACAACCATTCAATTCAGAGTGTCCAATTAACCTCCGCATGTTTCTGGAGTGTGAGAGGAAACCAGAAAACCCACACACATGTAAAGAACACGGAAACTGCACACAGACAGACCCAAACATGACAAACACACGGGGAAACTAAGAAGTGCTACAATTCAGTACAAAGAGCTGTGTTTTGTTCATCTGGGCTCGTAAGTGGACCACAAGATTTGAACGTTGTGATTTTATACTATACCAAAGTCCACTGAGAAAATCTGTGATTTTGCATCACAGCACACAGAAGTTGTTGATTCACTGCTGCCTCAGTCAGTTAAGTTCATATGTGTCATTTTGTGACTTCGGCATTCAAAATACTTTGTTATAATTTACTTCAGTGACACAAAGTGACCACACGAGGCAGCAGTAGACCAGCAGCTCCTGTGTCCCTGTGAGCTAAAATCGCTGATTTTCTCTCTGGACTTTGGTGTGAGAGAGTGAGCGGTTTACAAACTTCACTTTCCTGCGAGAAAAGGCAATCAAACACTGAGACAAAGGAGACAAACGCATACCTAAAATATCATAGACTTAGATTTTATTAGATTTACGTCATACAATCACACTACAAACCACTTTAGTATCACTTCAATGCCAGAAGGATGTTTGAATTGCATGCTGGTCAGATGTTTTGTCCATCCTCACGTGACTACTTCATCTGTGTTCATAACCTTGACGATGACTTAAATGACAGTGATTGTGAGCGAGTTTCACATGTCACATGTTGGACAGAGAGAGAGACAGGTGGACGTTGAGACAGTGAGACAGACCGACGCAGTCTCTGGGTAGATTTCTGCTTGACAAGTCAATTAAAGCCTGGTTTTCTCTGCGGAGGTTTGTTAGCTTCATAGAAACTGTCTCACAGACACCTGCCAGATCAGAGCTGATGCTAGTCGAGGAGCGAGAGAGAGACTGGAGGACGTCCAGTGAAGTGAAATCTGGACAGAGAAGCAGAGAAGCCTGGAGAGTGAATCAGGAAACAGTTGTGCTCAGAGGAGTGCACCTCCACATCTGCTATTAATTAGCGGGATAAATCAAAAACAGCTCTCCGTCTTATGGTTTTCTTTCAGTTTCTCCCTCCGTTCATTGTCCTACAAACACAAAGGCAGGTGTTCTGTCTGCTTTAGTGCCATGGTTCTCAAACTGTGGTACGTGTCCCTCCAGTGGTACGCGAGCTACCTTTGCTGGTACTTGGAGTAAAATCAGAAATACTGTTCCACTGTATAAACCGGGGAATGTGATCCGAGTGGAGCTGAGGAAGATTGACTGGAGTGAGTAGAAAATGAAACAAATCATAAATAAATGATAATAATTAGAGTCACCTGATCTCTCGCTCCATCTTAATCTAATTTCACTATACCAGTGTCTGAAGTATATTGTTGATCAAAGACCGTCACGAGTCTGCTTTGTGTGGTCACTTTGCGCCACTGAGGTAAAGCTAAAGAAAGTTTTCAAACAACAAAGCCCCAAAATTAACACATTTTGTAAACCACTCGCTCTCCCACACCAAAGTCCATAGAGAAAACCATTGATTTTAGCTCACAGGGACTCAGGAGCTGCTGGTCTACTGCTGCCTCATGTGGTCAGTTTGTGTCACTGAGATAAATCTGAAAGAAGGTTTTATAACACTGAAGTCACAAAGTAACACATTTGAACTCGCTGATGGAGGCAGCAGTGGATTAACGACTCCTGCGTGCTGTTAATTAAAATCACTGATTTTTTGTATGGACTTTGGTCCAAGTAGAGTGAAAACTGTGACACAAACTTGTGTTTCCTGTTGGGAAAATCTTCCTCACATATCGCCGCGGCTTTTGTGGCCATACATTTTCCTTCAGTCGCCTTTCAACAGGCTTAAAGGGATAGTTCAAGCAAATGCACTCCACCACCGAGTATGATCATTTTAATTAAAGCCAAACTGATAACGCTGTTTCCCCGACTTTCAGTTGTTTATTGTGATGAAATAATAAAGTGCACAGCTCGGCACGGACTGAGCCGCAGTAACAATTATAATAAATGTATAAGTGAGGCCAATAATGAATGTTTAAGGTTAAATTTCACTGTGTCACACTGACACGTTCAGCCTGAATTACACCTTCTGGTTTCATTAACACTCAAAACAACCTTTCCTCCCTTTAGTCCTCCACCTCCTCCTGCTGCTGCTGCTCCCCCCTCCATCCCTCCCTCCCTCTCCTCTTTCTTTCTTCTTCCCTTTCATCTCCCGCCTCTCCTCGCTCCTTCACGGCGTCCCGTTGTCAAGTGTAAACATGAGTTGAGCGCCGAGCCAGAGGGGTTCGACTCCTATCAGCTCTTCCTCCGCTCTCGTCCTCCAGTCACGCCTCTCCCCGCTGACACCGCCGAGGTTTTTCTTGCTCCAAAATAACAAATCAGACGCAGGAAAATGTGACAAAAGCTTTTGTGAAACAAAACGGCACAGAAATAATTAAATAAAAATAATAATCTGAAGAGGATGTGGAGCTTTTTAAAAATGGAAAGTAGGGAGTTTTTATTTAAGTTGCTACAAAACTGAAACTGTTGTTTCAGATGTTAATTTAAGAAACTTTACTTTCAATGTGCTGGAAACTGTTTCATCTTCTTTCACCTCCTTAATTTTGGTTCCACATCTTGTCAAATGATCACGCAAAGAAAAAACTACCTGGTGCCATTTTGTGATGAAACCAAACCTCAACCATCGGTTCTGGTGCGTTCCTAAACGTTAAATCAGTGTTTCCCAAACTTTCTAAATGGCGACCCACTTTTTTAAAGACTGTGACTCAAATGACAATATAAATCAGAGCAAAAGCAGCACTTTTGTGAATAATGGAGCAACTAATTTACAGCCACATCTGTACGAGCTAATATCATTTTGAATGGGTAAACAAATAATTTCCAATAGATGTTTAGCAAATTAATTAAAACCTAATTTTTATGCACAATATTTAAAACATAAAAAAAATAAAAATAAAAAAAATTAAGCCAATTTGTTTAGGGACCCACGGCCCATCTGTGGGTCCCGACCCACTGATTGGAAACAACTGTTCTATATGATATAAACAAATTTTTGATGCTCTGATTAAATCTCATGATTGTACGTCTTATTATGAAACATAAAAAAGTTAGAAAACGTTTTTTTTGACCTAATTTAATTTACAAATTGAACAAATTACAAATTACCGCCGTCACCTAGCAACCGAGCTGCAGGTAAACGCAGCGCATACAAGTGACGACCACATGTGACCGCGACATGGCCGACGCCATGCTGACCATTTTGTCAAAAGAGGTGTCACCTGCAACCAGGCTCCTATTGGACGATACCAGCTGTCAATCACACACGTCCACTCACATTTTCAGTTTTCCTCTAAATCGGATCATAATTTACAAAACTGAACATCAGGTTCTATTGAAGAAGAGCTGAAACCAGTGACTGAGACCATTAACTCGTCTGGAAAATGTTTACTGATGTTACAAATCCAGTGAGAAGTCGACGCTCATTTTCCCGTAGACCTCCACTGAAACTGTTCTATTTTGCGACCAGTGGAGTCGCCCCCTTGTGGCTGTTCAGTGTGTTTGTGATTCTGCATTGGCGTCCTCAGACCAAAGTCCACCGTTTAAGTGTGAACTATTGAATATTTTAAAGTTCGCTGTTGCTAGGAAGTTGCTCAAAGATGCTACCAACTAGCCAGCAGCTAAACGATACAGCGAGCTTAGCGGAGACATATCACCACGGGCGTGCCTAAAATCTGATTGGCCACCTCAGGTGCCACCCTTCTTGCTGCACTGCCAGCATGATTTGCTATCTGCATGAGTTTGGTTATGATTAGGGGGGTTATTTATTTATTTAATTTGATTTGGTTGACAATTTTTAAGTTATTTATTGCATCTTATTTGTTACATTGTTGCCGCTTTATACTGTCTGTGTATGTGCAATGTGTCATTTTGTATTTTGCCTTTTTTCTTGCACATTTTTGGTTGCACAAATAGAAGCTTGAGGCTTTATGTTATATTTTTATGGTGCCACTCTGTTATTTAATTTTTAAAAATAAAATTAAATGTTGATTAATTGCCAAGTGCTCTTTGTCATACTACATCACTCAATCCTGTTTAGTGGACACTAAAGTCTGGACACGTCGCCGCGTATCGCCACCAACAAACTTCATGTAACGAATCGATTCCCCTGCAAGTGTTTGTACAACAGTTACTGTGAACGTCGCCGCGGAGCTTCAGCCTAAACCGCGCGAGGACGCGCACTGAGTGACATCTGTCAGAATATGGAGCTGTTTAGCGCAGATGTAAATCACAGAGAGCAGCTTTAATGACTGTGTGATGAAGATTTGGTTCAGATTTACTCACTGACGGCAGAACTCTAAATTATTTCAGCTGCTGCTGCTGCTGCTGCTGCTGCTGCTGCTGCTGCTGCTGCTGCTGCTGCTGCCACAGTCTGACATGATGAATTTGGGTGTCGTGAATCTTTGCGGTTGGGATGGGATTAAAAATAACTGCGCACACACACACACACACACACACCTGTACAGGAAGCGGCCTGTGCATTAGTTATGTAGCAGTTGGTTTGTGGTGGTGATGGGGAAGTGAGAACAGGCCTCAGGTGAATTCCATCAGATCTGCTCCAATCGGAGCAGATCTAATCTAATAATAGATGACCAGTGAAACCAGCGCCGAGATCGCAGGTAATTTACTGAGAAATCAAGTCCAACGCACTCATCTAACACGCAACAGTCACAATATTTTCCATTTCAAACATATTTATTATATTCTTGTGTTTTCTCTCTTTTAACCACTTAAATTCGAGCAAGCGAGGACTCGTTTGGTCCATAAAATGTCGGAAGAATGTTGATCAAGCCTGGAAATGACGTTCTCCAGTGTCTTGATTTGTCCACAAACCAAAATGATTCGGTTTTAATGATTTCTTTAGTTACATGGAGCAAAGAAACCAGAAAAATATTCATATTTAAGAAACTGAAAAATCAGAATGCTGGGTTTAATTATTAACATTTTCAAATAATCAATCCTCAAAATAATTGCCGGTTAATTTAGATTAATTGATTAATGAAATAATCATTGCAGCCCTAATTGAAATGTGACACCATCACCACCATTTCCCCGTTTTCTCCCCAGACAAGGCCGTTACCAACGGCGACTGTTATAACAGCGACTTGGGAGAGGTGCATCGTGGGATTGCCACCTGGATGGCACCTTCTTTTCTGGAAACGAGGGGTGAGAAGCTGTTAACGAGTTAGCATGTCTGCATGGGTGCAAGGCTGCAGTGCACACGCACACGCGTGTCACCCTGCAGTGATTCTCTCAGTGTTTTTACACCTGTTGATTGATTTTCTGCAAAAGAATTATTCTTTCACCTCCATCACTTAAACTATGTTGCATTCAGGGACATTTCAAAAGTCAGTTCTGTCTCACACACACACACACACTGGTTTCCATGACTTCAGAGGACACTGCATTGACTTCCATTCATAACCTTAACCATAATTACTAGTGCCCTAACCCTAACCCTGACCCTGACCCTGACCCTGACCCTAACCTCAGCCTCACTTTAAAACATGTCTTTGCCTTAAAATGGAGTCGTTTATATTATGGGGACTTGATTTTTGTCCCCATAATGTGAGTGTGGAGACAGATTTAGGTCCCCACAACATAAGGAATACCAGCTACACACACACAGGCCACTTTATTGGGTACACCTGTCCAGCAACTATCCAACTGAATCCATGCATGTTCACTTCCTGGTTTCAATAATCCAGCCAGACTATTTCCGATAATCTGTCACACAGCCAGTGTCTGCAGAAGTTACCTAGCTTGTTCAGTGACAAATTACGGAATTTAATGTAGCAGTGATCTGCTCTCGTCTCCTCAAGGCACTGAAATTTAAAGGCTTTTATTTTTTCATTTCCAGGTTGAATCCATAAGGACTAACTATGAAGACAATTACAAAAAGACGATGTAAAAATTATCGCTTGAGTTCAGAACTTTAAATGCTAATGTTTCTCCTCAGCAACAAATGACCGGAAGTCGGGGGGCGGGGGGATCGGAAGTGACGCTCCAGGCAATTAGTCCATTAGCCAATCACGTGGCAGCTGCAGTTAGGGCTGCAGCTATCGAATATTTTGGAAATCAATTATTCTACCGAGTATTCCATCGATTCACCGAGTAATCGGATAAAACGTACATTTATCCTGTTCCTCCTGTTACTTTCGCTTTGCTGCGTTTGCTCGTTTTCGCTGTATTCACTGTTTTTGGTCCCGGCGTCTGCCATTCCGTACCGCTAAACTGTCCACACGTTATCCAAAGCCAGCTTCCGTCTTCTTCCGCTTTGTAGGGGAAGCATAGCCTGTGACGTGAGCACGTTGTATCATGCTAAAAAGAATCCGTGCAAAACGTGAGCTTTAAATGTAATTAAACGAGGCAGAGGAAATTCCTCGATCATTTTTTGTAATCGAGTTACTCGAGGAATCGTTGCAGCCCTAATGGCAGCATCTCCATACATTCAGTCATGTGGACGCGTTGAGGACGAGCTCCTCAAGTCCTCACCGGGTCTCCGTCCTCACAGAGACAGGACGGAACGTCAGCCATCTTTGTCTTTGTTTTTCGCAAACACAACGTTGCTTCACAAAATGTCTTCATCCACATTTGCATCGTCGCTGCAAACGCATACGGCGCGTGCGCTGTGTTTTCTGTCAATAAAGCTTCATTTGAACGGGTCTACGTTACAATGTACACAGTCACAGAAAGAGTCAAGATGACTGAGGAAACAAAATGGAGAAGAGAAAAAGACCAAACCAACTCCAAGCACAAGAAGAAGACGACGAAGACGACGATGAAGATAGAGAGGGGTGGGATTATGACGTCATCGTTTACCACAGTGTTGTTTTAGTTGTCGACATGAAAACATGAGGGCAGCGTTCTGAGGTTTCCTCACTCTGAGACATGTTTTTTTAAAGAAAGTGTTTCAAAACTGCCAAAACTTTGTTTCTGTGTGAATAAAACGCAAACACAATAAAAGAAATGTGACTTTGATTGTTTGCGTTTCAGAAAACGCTGACCTGCAGTGAGCAGCACGTCTCTAGGAGCTTTGCTGATATCAGAGGTCAGAGGTCATAGGTCAGAGGAGAGTGACCAGACTGGTTTGAAATAGCGTAGATTTCGTTGTGTGAACCTTTGGTTAAAAGCACCTTCCTCAGTGTCTCTGCTGCAGCCATGTTGAGTGCAGCGGTCACATGACTTTTATGACGTCTCCAGGGTCTTTCGGGGGTTTTCTGAGGGACAAACAAGTAAAATGAGGAATTGGAAAGTGAAAGGCAGATGTTTTAGTCTCACCGTTAACACGCTAGAGACAGCACAAGCAGGTAAATCATTTTTTCGATATTTGACAAAACATTGAATAAATCTGAGTAAAACTTACAATACTTGTGCACACTTGTAGGAATATTTTACCTCAGACGTGTGAAACATCTCACCGTTTAACAATTAAACATGTTTAAATGCACAATTTTCTGGTTTCTACTAATTTCTTCTTTAGTCAGCTTCTAGTTGTCACTATTTTTCTTCCATTACGGCTTATAAAGTCATATATGCTTCATACATTCTTACCTCTATGTAGCTGAAAGAATAAATAGAGTCTGCATCTCATGCTGTTGTTTTCTATTCTTTCATCTTCATAAATTTTCATTTCTCAGCCGATTTCAACCGCGTGTGTTTGAAATCATTCCGATCATTTAGGACACCCATGTTTCCAAACAGCGTTTTTTAAAGTTCCTCAACGTTTTTGAAATATTCCTCACTGTCTGATATTCGTCCCCATTGAAAAAGAATGGAACTGGGTCTCATTTGCAGCATGAGTATTATGGGTCAAATGCAGCAGTGTTTTAAATCTACTGTATGGTTATTTTTGGGATTTTTTTTTTTCTTGCCCACTCTGATGTTTTGATGACAAATTTCAATTTAAACTTTGAATGGGCCATTTTGGCATTTCTAAAAAAAAATAAAAGACAGCACCTCTGTTAGAGCCGAGTGCTTATTCAGATGCTGCAAACATAAATAAATAAATAAATAAAATACAAGTGGAAAATGAGGAGGAGGAGCAGGAGGAAGAGGAAATAAAAAATAATAGAGAAGAGAGGATAAGGTGTGGGTGGGAATGAATGGAAGGAAGAAGAGAAGGAGGCAGAGACGGCGGTGACTGCCCTCCTTTTCGCTCTCCATTAAATTTCACAAATTAAAGTGGTATCATCCTGAAATATTTAAAGGTTAGATGAATGTTGATAATGGATCTCGACAGCCATTAAGCTGTAATTGCTCTCTAATGTAGTTAGTGAAAGACACTGGATACAATTGTGCAACAAACGCAGGGTGGGCGAGCGAGGGGGGGCGAGAGAGGGAGGGGGAGAGAGAGAGAGAGAGAGAGATGAGGCTGGTTTTTATTTATTGATTTTAGTCACAGCCTCTGATTAAAACCAGAGCCGTTCCCTGCATTAAGTCTTAATAAGGCAAAAACAGAGCATGATTAACTATTAACACTAGGGGGTTGGGGGGGGGGGGGGGGGGGAAAGAGAGAGAGAGAGAGAGAGAGAGAGATGGGGGGTGTCAGAGTGACAAATAAAGAAAGACAGATATATATTTTTTTTAACACCACACAGATGTTACTCCTCAGAAGTTACCTTCTAAATGTACTGTTTCAAAATAAAAGCTTACTTAGCAACAGAAATAACTTATGTCTTCTTGTTGTTGTTGTTGTTGTGGCACATAATAAATCAGTTGTCTGATGTTAATGAACGCTGCAACGATTAAGTGCACTTCTTTAAAGGAACAAGTCGGGTTTTTTTTCCCAGTGCTGTCGGGTTAGTGTGAAGCCAGAACCAGAATAAGACATGGTGGAACTCTGGGTGGAAACATGGCAGACAGCAGCGATGTGAGGAAATACAGATTTGAGCCACTTAAAAGATACAGTACATATAGAGATGATATGTCAGCTGAAGTCTACAATATTTCGCGCTTGTGCACCAAAGTGCATAGTGAAAATCAACATTTTCAGCTCTGAGGGACACAGGAGCTGCTGTTCTCCTGCTGCCTTCTTTCATTAGTTTGTGTCACCTGGGTAAATCAAAATAAAGGATTTCAAACACTGAATTCACAAAAAAAGACATTTTAACTCACTGATGGAGGCAGCAGAGGATCAAGAACTCCTGCTGTGCTGTGATGTTAAATCAATGATTTTCACAATGGAATTTGGTGCAGGAGCGTAAGAGCTGGCAAAGTGACACCAACATAATTTTCCAGTCCAACATGGCAACCTGCAGGATTTATTCGGGGATCTACCACTTTACAAAAGATTCGCCCATTGAAATTTATGTCAGTTGAAATGTACAATATCTCATGCTTCTGCACCAAACTCCATAGATAAAATCTGCGTTTTTAGCAGACAGGGACCCAAGAGCTGCTGTTCTCCTGCTGCCTTGTATGGTCACTTTGTGTCACTGAGGTAAATCTGAACCAAGGATTTCAAACACAGAAGTCACAAAATAACACAGTGGAACTCACTGATGTAGGCAGAATTGGATCAACAACTCCTGCTTTGCTGTGATGTAAAATCAACAATATTCTCAATGGAACTTGGTGCAGGGGAGAAAGTGGTTTACAAAGTGTCACAATTATCAGTTTCCAGTCCAAAATGACCTCCTGCAGGATTTATACAGGGGTCTACCACCTAACAAAAGATTCACCTATTGAAAGATGTGTCACTTTAAGTCTACTATACGTCACACTTGTGCACCAAACTGCATTGAGGAAATCTGCGTTTTTATTATTAGTTTGTGTCACTTGGGTAAATCCACATGAAGAATTTGAATGGAGAAGAAGAAGAATGAATGAAGGCAGCAGGGGATCACCAACTCCTGTTGTGCTGTGATGGTAAATCAATGATTTTCTCAATGGAATTTGGTCCAGGAGTGGCTTACAAAGCGACACAAACATCATTTTCCAGTCCAAAATGGCCGTCTATCATCGGGATATAGTAGCAAACATACCCACCCCCTGAGGGCTGCTGTTTACTGGGGGGTTAATGGGAGGACTGGGACTTTGACTGACTTCTCAGTTTGCCTCATACCTCCACACATCAGGGTTTTGCCGCCAATCACAACAAAAGAAAGCATCCGGGGGGATATTTCTACACCACTTTTTCTAATGTGGATATTTTAAAAATAACTGCAGCCCACTGAAATAACAGCAGGCTCTTGTAGGATGAAAAACTGTCTCACGCACACATGCATCGCATGTTAAGTGTGAATTAATTGGATCGCTGCTGTTTTCAGCCACACTTTCTGAATCTCATCTGCGGCTCGATGTAGCATTGTGTTTGCAACTATACAAATTGGCCTGATGGCAAAACAAACTGGAGCAAATTAGCACTGAAAATGTTTACCTGTTTCCTTAACAAGCTGCATTCTCACTGTGCTGGAGACGCCAACCAATCCTCTGCAGAGCCGAACAGACTCCACTGTGTTGTGCTTCCAGTGTGTGGGTGTTTCTACTTATTGCAACCACTGGAGCTGGGTTTTATTCAATGTGCTGGTGGAAAACAGTGAAACTTATATTTCATATCAAGTCAGGATTGCTGGTGTTGATACTGCTTGATTAAAACAATGTTTTCCAGATTTTTCTAATCTCACCGAGAACAGGTCTACACAACGAATCCATGGTATGATGATCCCATACCAGGGTCCATAGACAAAAACACCAATTTAAGCTCACAGATAACAAGAGTTGTTTATCCACTGCTGCCTCCATCAGTAACTTCACATGTCTTGTTTTGTGATTTTAATGTTTGAAATTCTTTCTTTTTATTTCACCTAATTGATACAAAATTACCAAAAGCTGCAGCAGCAGAGCAGCAGCTCCTGTATCTCCTCAAGCTAAAATCACCATTATCTCTATGGAATTTGGTGCAGGAGAAAATGCATAAAGAACATGCCCAGCCCAAATGAGGCTTATTAGACACTGTTATTTAAAAATACAGACCAGTACACAAATAACAAACAACACTGAAAAACTAAAACTTCCTGGTGCTTTTTGCAGGCTTTAGAAACAAAGTTCACCAACTTATATATATTAAAATCATCATTTCTGGATTTGGTGTTTCTTAGATCAAAAGTGTGCAACACATTCTGAATTTCAATTTCTGATACGGATCAATCCGTTTTCTTCATGAGCATTTTCAAATCTGCAAACTTCAAGTTCAAGGAAAGATGCATATATGCATTCCAGTTGCCTCAGATGTCAGAACTTGGGACTAGCAATGACGTCACACCCAAGTTAAGTGTTTTCCACTTTTCAAAGAAACGGGGGGTTAATGTTAGCTTTAAAGCTAGATTTGACCACTCGCATGCTAATCTGAGTTTCATAAAATAAAAACATGTCAACGCTATAGCAACATGTCCACAGACACCAGCCGGACAATACTGTGTTTAAAGTTGACACAAAAAAAAGACAGAAGTGTAAAATAATAAAAGTGCAAAAACTACAGATTTGACTGCATTGATGCAGGGGGAGCTTCAGGGGGCGCTACAACTGAAAAGTTCCTGACTGAAAAATCACAAAGTCCAGAAAACACAACATATAAGTAGCATTTTGAAAAACCAACAACAATTCCTTCTGTTGCCGCGGTAAATTTCTGTTCGCTGTCGTGAACGCTGGACTCTCTGGTTTGATTTGACTGCTGTCAGACGACGGACACTTTTTTTTTTTTTTTTTTCTAAACACTTGGACTTTTCGTCTTAACAGACAAGACAACTGTTCTTCTCGCCATTTTGCAGATGTGCCGTGTGCAGGGGGCTGGTTTACAATAAGTACAAGTGTATTGGCAAGAACTGTCACACAAACAGGGACGGGTTAGTTAATCAAACACACACACACACATCAGGGACTGCAGAGGTTTCAGGGACCAGATGTCAGAGGGGCAGAGTGTGACACTTGACTAAGAACAGGCCTCACAGACCTGTGTGTGTGTGTGTGTGTGTGTGGAGTCAAAAGTCACGACACCCCATAACTGCATTTGATGTGAAAAACACACCCACTTGCACGCAAACACACACACACTGGTTTCCAAGACTTCAGAGGACACTGCATTGACTTCCATTCATTTCCTGGAGACTCACTCTGACCTTAACCATAATTACTAGCGCCCTAACCCTAACCCTGACCCCAACCTTAACCTAACCCTAACCTCAGCCTAACTTTAACACATGTCTTCGCCTTAAAAGTCCCCATAATGTGACTGTGTAAACAGATTAAGGTCCCCACAACATAAGGGATACCAGGAAAACACACGCACACACACTAAAGTGAAGGCTTCCCCTTTGAAAACCACATAATACATGTGTGGACACGCAGAGGAGAGCTTCACCGCTCCCTCTAAACACATTAAAGCATGTCCATATGTCTGTGTGTGTGTGTAAGTACCAACAACCATCTAATCACAGTTCAGCTGAGACTTTTTCCCCGACACTTTCTTTGTCCCGTCAAGTTTTAAAATATGTTAAATGTAAAAATTATTTAGGCTAATACGCAGCTTGGCAGCACAGCGTTGATTTGTCACAGTCTGCAACGCCACACGGTCAAAGATCAGGGTGAAGCAGTGACCTACTAAAGAGGCAGCAATGTTCTAGTTAAAGGACAAAGAGAGGAAGATGATGAAGGCTGCTGCTTTTAGACAATAATCCTTTCATTGAAATAGTTGCAAACAGTAGTTCCCATCAGCTTTGTGTTTCCGTTTCCACGAGGAAAAACTCCCAGTCATTTCCTGAATACCGGCTTCAGTCATATTAGAGACAATCCGAGGACGACTGAGCGCAAAAATACAAGACTGTGAAACAGTTACATCAACACCGGGAGAACCGGGAGTCTGTATGACTTTAACTGTATTTTAAGAAGAAAAATATATTAAATGCACTCAACTGCAATTATATTTCACAACTTCATACTTCAAACATCATACATTCTGTGGTTAATGTTAGCGTTATGGTTAAGATAGCTACCATGCAAGCTAATCCAATCTTTCATACAGACAGTTAGCTACGTTCACCAACTAGCAAGCTAATCATGTTCGTTTTAATTAAAGATGTTACACTTAGAAGCAAGCTTGACCATTTAATAAACCTAAGTTAGCTATAGTTTGCTACCTAGCAAGCTAATCCAGTTTATTTTCTAGACAGAAGTTAGCTATAGGTTAGGTTCACTACCGAGCAAGATAATGTAGTCCATTTTATAAACCAAACTTAGCTAAGGTTTGCCCAGTAAAAGGCTGAACTAGTCCCTAAAACTGACTACCAAGGAAATTGCGTTCATTTTATATAAAAAAGTTATCTAAATTCACTAATATTCAAGCTAATCTGGACCAATTCAATAGAGCAAAATTAGCTAGTCTCATCAACGTGCAAGCTAATCACTTTGTTGTGTATTTAGAAGTTGCCCACTTACAAGTAAGCTAATCTAGTCCCTTTAATAGACAGAAGTCAGCCAAGTTCACCAATAAGTGAGCTAATCTTGTTCATATTAAACAAATAAGTTACCAATATTCACTCACAAGCAAGCTAATCTATTACAGCGACAGAAATTGGCTAGGTTCCCCACCTGGCAAGCTAATTTACTCCATTTGTTACCAGTCAAATAGGTCCAGAAGTAAGCTAATCTAGTCCATTTAATAGACCAAAGTTAGCTAATTTCACCCCCATGTATATAAAGAAGTAAGCTAAATTCTATAACATGCAAGCTAAGCTATTCTACTCTATTTTATATCTACAAATAAGCTAGGTTCACATACAAGCAAGCTAATGTAGCTTAAGCTAAACTATTTTATAGACAGAAATTAGCTCAGTTTACTACCAAGCCAAACTAGTCTATTTGATGAAATAACTTTTTTCCTTTTTTTTTTTTTTGAGTGTTTCAGTCAGTGTGATAGCAAAACAAGGTCATAGATTCAGTGTGTGTGCATGCGTGTGTGTGCGTGTGAGGTTGTCAGACTCTATAAATGTGGTCATTATGTTAACAGAGACCAGAACCTGCTGCTTCACATTTCACATTATTACTGTTAAGAGAACCACGGCCTGGTCCACACACACACACACACACACACACAGGAAAATACAAATGGCCACGCTGAACAAAAGCTGCATTGATTTCGCTTGCTAACACACACAGGCAAAGACACAAAAACAGAATCCCAGTGAAAACAGTTAAATTCTTATTTACTTAGATTTTGAGTTTAGCGTTTGACCCACTGACTGTTGACAAATGATCACAAATGACAAGTGGTTACTGCTGGTTTCTGAGGAAATGCTTCTGTTCTCAGTTTAAATTCATAATTATATTGTATTATTCTTGAAATGTAAACCTTAGTATGTCCTTCTCAGACACTGACTGGGCCACACTGAAGGACACACATGTTGCATCAAGTATTAATGTTACATAAAACACGGTATATACTAACATTTAAGCATATATTTAAATGAAGTGCATTGTTTTCTAAGGGTCAATGAACTTTTCTATGATTACCTAAATTATCAATTTTCTATATTATAACCAATTTTATAATAATTTTAATGCCACCGTCACTCGCTCTCAAGCTAACGTCCTGCCCACAACACTGTTTGTAAAGCAAATGCAATTTTCTTTTTTACTTAAGATGCAAAATTAGCATTTTTTGCTTCATTCGCTTGAGTCGAATTTTTTTAAAACTGGTCAAATAATGTGATCATAATGCAATTCTCCCAAATGTGCCATATGTACGTACCGCAAGGAAATATCCTGGGTTTGCGTTTACGTGTGATAAGCCAAACTTTTTTTTTTTTTTTTTTCTTGTTAGATGACGCAGCACAAGAGCTACACGCATCGAAACTTTATCGACAAAAGCTGGAATGACGCAAAATGTAGGTTTTGTTTTGCTAAACCAAAACAAAGACAGAGAAAACTTTATGAGAACCTTTAGAGACGGGACAAAAGAGGCTTGTGTCAAGGCCATAACGTAGGATTTATGCAACATGGCTGCCACACGCACACACACGCGCGCACAGAGCTACAAATTAGAAAGAGCTGAGTAAATGTGAGCAGCAGTGAGGGTACAGAGGGTCTGCTGCTGCAGGAGCGTGGGCCGTGTTCAGGTTGGAGAACAGTCACTACTTGTTTTATTGCCTCATGATGAACACCTGCAACGACGGAGGAGGAAAAGAAAATGGGGGGGTTGTGGGTGAACAAAAGGCTCACATCTGAGAGAGAGAGAGAGAGAGGTAGTGTGGGAATGCCTGCGCGAGTGTCAGGTTGCATTCTTTCAGAAATGCTGCCAAAAGAGACGGCCGATGACACGCACACACACGAACACTCGTCTACATATAGGACAGTAGCCTATATTTGCTTTAGCTTCAGGCGACTGAATCCACCCAGAGTGAGCACACGGACGTACACGGGAAACTCTTTGTAGCCGCTCTCGTCGCGTAGCACGTGCATCCAACTGTTCAAACGCGACGCCGCCGTCGTGTTCCAGGCCTTTAATGCCGGGAACGAGTCGGGTAACATTTAGAACAGTTGTCGGATTACAAACGGCCAACAGACCGCGAGCAGGCTGCCTGTTCGGTTCGGCTGTTTTCCCCCCACACACGGGAAAGGAAACTGCATGTTTCGTTGCGAGATTAGCTTTGATGCTACCGCTTCGTTTGCCACAGACGTCGTAAATGTGAACGGTGAAGTGATAGTGCTGGGCGGTATTCCGGTTCATACCGAAAAACCGGTATTTATTGCTTTTTATGACGGGAATATTTCATATACCGCATGACTGGAGCGTAGGACCGTTTTCACGGCTGCACCACACATGCTAAGGGATTAGCTGTGGTAGTTATAGCAGAAAACATGTAACAATAATCTATACAGTTACGTGAACAGATGCGCACAATAATACTGTTGTATACTGCAAAAACTATTGAAATTTTGAGAACAAAGAAAGTGATATAAATAAATAAATAAATACATTTTTTGGTCATTCCATTGCATTCCAGTTTCCACAGAGAGTGGCTAAATTCAGGATATGGTGGTTATTGTTAGCATTAGAGCTAATCTAGCCTCTTTAATTCATACATTACGCAGTATTTTATACATCATACATGCAATTTTTATGTAATAGAAGTCAAAGAAACGATCATGGGGAGCTAATTGCCAAACAAATTTTACCCAGCAGTTTGATGGTTACTTTTAGCATTATTGCTAAGTTTGCAAACTAGTAAACTAATGTATTAAATTTTGTAGTAACATTTTCACTGACACTACTTTGTGTACAACTTTGTAAAAGTACAGAAAAAGAGGGAAAAGCAACAAAAAACAGTGCTGATGCTTACAGCAGCCATTGTTATTTCAGAATTTAGGACATAAAGATTTCAAACAAGTTAACCGCACTTACTGGACACTCCACTTGGAACATGTGACACGTGTAACGTTTATATTTGTATGTATTATTGTTGATATGAACATATGTATTATTGTTGATAATCAGCTCTCTGTCATTGTCACTCTGTAGCTTATGTTGATTCTGACTTTGTATATTTTGCTAAAGAAAGTTTATTTTTTTAAAAAAACACTGCAACTTGAGCGCACCATAATAAAAATATTTAAGAAAACGAAAAACATTCAGGAAAAATCTATAAGTTCTGACAGATCTAACAATGATGTATATGAAATTCTCAGACTGACTATTCTTTTTTCAGGCAACCAACTGATCTAGGTAGTTCCAACTTGATGTTGTCAAACTCACAGCTTACGGCCTGCCATTTAATATCAAGTTATGACTTATTTCATTTTGCAACATAAACACATTTACATTGTGAATTATGGATCATTCCATATCAAAACAAGCACCTTTATTTTGAAATTATGTGAAATATCATCATAAGTATTATTTTTCTCAGCATCTTTTCCTCAAACGGTTGGATTTTACTTGACCAGCCTCCTACTGACCAAATTAGACATCCAGTGGCCCCAGATTATATGGGTTTGAAACACCTGGGCTAAGTTAAGCTTATCTGGATACTATTTTGTGTATATGTGCTCTTGTAATTACAGGTTTTCCAGGTTTTCACTGTGTCACAGAGTGAATTCACATTACTCTCAGAACTCCAGTGAGCAGCCTGGTCGACCCTCTCGCAGCCAGACTGCAACCTTTACAGAAGGAAACCCGTTTATTGAGGAAGCTGGGAGTGGAGCGGCTGCTTTTTCCTGAAAATATGGCCACAACACGTTGCAATGACTTACTGAGATTTGTTCCAGATTCCTGCTGCCTCTGAAACGCGGGCGATGCCTTTAACCGGAGAGAGGTGCTAAGAGTGACTGATTTAGGTCAACAAGGTGGTCTCAATCAGAATCCACTGAAAAAGCACACACACACACACACACACGCATGTGAAATCAGTAGACACACGCACACACACACACCATGTAAGTGTGCTGAAGTGACGGACCCCTGGTCTCGCCTCACCTCCCCAGTTAGAGTCACTGAAGCAATTAGTTCTGCTTCCTCAGTCCGGACTGAAGTATTTAAAACCTCTGGCCGCACCCAGAGCCGCCAGTCTGAGAGACAATAGAGCCTTATTGTGTGTGTGTGTGTGTGTGTGTGTGTGCATCCTTAGTGTATAGATATTTAATCAGCTGTTCTGTGTTCAGCTCAGAAGGAAAGTTGGACTGTTTGAAAGGATGGACTCAACAAGCAGCTGGCGTGTGTTTGAGGGAAAAGCACTGTAAACAAGCAAAGCTCACAGGTGAAGGAGCTGAAGCTATGTGGAATATGTGTTTGTTTGTTTTACTGTCGGAAAAAGTGTTTCTCCCCGACTCCGTGGGGACATTTTGAAGGAAGGCTATGTAAACATTAGTTGCAAGAATCGCAGTTTATTTAATGATGCACGGCCAGAGGTTGATGCCGGTGTTATGATGCATTAAATTATTAAATTACGATAAATTATATGACAATCATATAGAGATACAGTACAATATGTGTATTACGGCCCCTTCAGACACCTCAGGTTTCCACTCTACAACTCCTCGATGTGCTGCGATATTAGTCTTATAGATTTCAGTATGTACACAATGTATCGGTACATTCCAGGTGTATTGATGTACACCTGTTGTGTTCAGTTTAACTCGGTACATAGCACGCTCAATGACTGCTAGCAGGCAAACGATAATGTTTTGCTCTGGAACCAACAGTCTGCGCGACACAAATCTTCATCAAGCAGCCAGTAGAGGGCGTACAACTTTCTATCTGAAATACAAAATACTCTACAAAGGTAAAGTACGAGATTTGCCTGCTTTTTTTTTGGGAGGAGTGGTGACACTGGTGAGCTAACGCACTGGTGATCGCGTATCGTAAGAGCTACGATCTGTCGCTGTATCGATACTTTGCCGCTCCCCTTGCAGGGCTGGATGTCAAACTTCCACCATATCACCTGACATTTAAAAAATGTTGTTGTTCAATATCAAATATCGGTACTTATGGTGCGTTCCATTAACGTTGTTAGTCGGAAACCAGGAGTGACGTCAACTTGGTCGGGGTTTGTGAGGTTTCTTTGACTTTATGTCTTTATGGTGCGTTCCAACTGGACAGTACCATAAATCTTACCATCTTTAGAGAGCCAATAATCGTGCAGCTGTTTGACCAAGATCTAACAGCTGAAAGTAAAGAAATTCTGTTTCTGTTTTCACTAAAACAGATAAAGTAAAATAGCTGTTTAAAAAGCATCAAAGCCCAAACACCCAGCTCTGTCTGCTAGGAAAACCACACAGAGTCCTGATCTCAGCCCCAACGGAAATCTTTGGGATCAGTCAGAAAACCAACCCAGATCCAGATCTGAATCTGGATCACCCTGATTCTCCTGCAGCAGTTTCAGCGAGGAGTTTTTCCGGAAAGAGTGAAGACTGTCGCTGTGCGTCCACACACTTCTGACAGAGCGTGGAACGTCTGCCACTTTGTGGATCACATCTTCACTCCCCGCCACAACAATCACTTACTCTCGGTTTTTACGTTGTCAGCCGAGGTAATAAAGCACATTAATGCAAATGTTTGTTCTGCAGGAGAAGGTGCCGCAGCCTCCCAAATGGCAGTTATTTGGTTTAAAGCTCAAGTGTTGTAAATCTTGTTGATATATACCTCTGCCTTCCAAGAACACAGCAGCAGGAAAACAACTTCATAAAGCCACATTTATTGGATAATTGGTCCTTCAAATGGCTTCAAGCTGTCAAAGGATGGCCATCCAACAGGCAGCAGGTCGGAAAATGAGAGAAAAGAGGAAAAGTCGAGGGGGAGGAAAACAACAAATGTCCTTTTTAGCATCCTCTTAACCACAGGCGGAAAAAAAAACACTGCGTGGAAGTGAAGGTTTCAGCCTGGAGTTACTGCAAACACTAAGCTGTCAAAGAAGACAAACAACCTTGAATACACAACAGCAACTTTTTCAATTAACATTCAGTGATGGTGCACTGGATGAGCAGCCAGTTTCTAAAAAAACATAACACTGATCCCAGTGCAAACAGAACTGTTTACAAAGATTTCAACTACGTCTTCAGGAAATTGTGTTTCAATACGACATAACCGCAACAAATGTGGTCGTAAGTCTCACTGGAAACATATTTACACGGCTGGATGATGTTCAGAGAATGAATGAATGAATGAATGAATGAATGAATGAATGAATGGGCAAAAGTCTAGTTTGAATAAAATCCTAGTTTTTGGTTAAATTCAACTAAAGTTTATGCTTGAGTCACTAAATTAATCCCCAATAAAAAGCCATTCTCTACCTTGAACAAAGGTTAAAGTGTTACTGATTTGCTGTAACTTTTATAGGGAAAAGCCTGAGTCCACTGTGACATCATTCATGTCCACATCAAGTCCAGATGAAGTTCAGATCAGAGGCAAGGTTCAAATGAAGTCAAGTCTAGATCACGTCCAAGTAGAGTCCAAATCAAGACCTGGTTCAAATTAAGTCAAGTCTAGATCAAGTCCAACTAGAGTCCAAATCAAGACCTGGTTCAAATTAAGTCAAGTCTAGATCAAGTCCAACTAGAGCCCAAATCAAGACCTGGTTCAAATGAAGTCAAGTCTAGATCAAGTCCAACTAGAGCCCAAATCAAGACCTGGTTCAAATTAAGTCAAGTCTAGGTCAAGTCCAACTAGAGCCCAAATCAAGACCTGGTTCAAATTAAGTCAAGTCTAGATCAAGTCCATGTACAGTCCAAATCAAGACCTGGTTCAAATTAAGTCAAGTCTAGATCAAGTCCAAGTAGAGTCCAAATCAAGACCTGGTTCAAATTAAGTCAAGTGTCAAGTCTAGATCAAGTCCAAGTAGAGTCCAAATCAAGACCTGGTTCAAATTAAGTCAAGTCTAGATAAAGTCCAAGTACAGTCCAAATCAAGACCTGGTTCAAATGAAGTCAAGTCTAGATCAAGTCCAAGTACAGTCCAAATCAAGACCTGGTTCAAATTAAGTCAAGTCTAGATCAAGTCCAAGTACAGTCCAAATCAAGACCTGGTTCAAACTAAAATTATTTGTACTGATTTGATGCAATAAATAGAGTTTAAAAGAAAGTAAGAAAGAAGTAAAAGGGTAACATTCTAAAGAGAGAGAGAGAGAGATGTTTGGACAGAAGAGTTCTAGCTATTCAGAGGCCTGACAGCGTGGAATGTGAGCGAGGAGATCAATGTGGTGTCTCTCTCTCTCTCTCTCACACACACACACACACACAGCCAGATGTTCTGTAGCCAATGAAAAAGAAGTGGTCCGGTCTCCTCAGGTCAACCCGCATGTCTCTCTCTCACACACACACACACACACACGTGTAACTGGGCTCAGTTTAACTACTGGACTCAATCAAAACAAAACCTGTGGAGACAAACCTGGACCGATCAGGACACAAATCAGAGGTCACCGAGGTCACAGAGGTCAGGATCTGCTGCAGAGACGAGTCGGCGAGGTTCGTAAACATCATCACTCAAGCTCGTTCGCTCAGCGACAAAATAAATAAATAATAATAACAAGTCTACGCCACAGTGGGACCGTGAAATAAACGAGATTCACACTGGACCAAAACAACGATTACACGTCAGGGAGGATCGTCCAACAGCACAGTGGAGTTCAGAGTGTAGTTTTTATTTTACATAGATGAGTAAAACACAGTGTCTCACACACACACACACACACAGTGTCTGGCCTGTCACGGGACCAGATGGCACTGGGGTGTTCCAGACAATTTACAGTTTCTGTGTGTGTGTGTGTGTGTGTGTCTGTGCACGTGTGTGTGTGGAAAAGAAAGGGGGGATGTGGAAAAAAAAGAAATCCTTCTCTCACACACACACACACAGAGGAACTTGGCAGTGCCACTGCGTGTGTGGCAGCACTGCCAACGACTCAGACTAAAACAAAAGCTGGGTCGAACCATTGCTCTGCCTCCCACCCCTCGCTCTGACACAGATGGTTTAACCTGCTGATCTCTGCGGTGTGAAGGTTCACTGTGTCTCTGACAAGAAGTCGACTCGCGTCACATTTGTACGCTCACCACGTACGACAAACACACACCCTCAACACATACAGTACACTAATATATATATATATATACACTGTGTATAAATGCACTTACATACAATACAAATTTATACACTACACGTACAAATTTAGCTTTAAGATGGAGGATTTTGGGAAAGAACAACAAAACTAAAGGAAAATGAATGTGATGAAAAGAAAACAGACATGTTACACTGATATACGCACTATGAAAGGGCCAGGATTTCAAAATAAACCCCTAAAATGCACATTATTCTAAATTTTTTTGGACAGAAATTTCATTGACACAATATGTTTTCACAAATACAAGATGGAAAACTAAGTAGAACACTGTTGAGTTTGATCAAAACAATGCTAATGGCACACTAAACTAGCACTTTACACTATTATTACAAAAAGTGAGGGTTACAAAGGGGCAGGAATTTTGTGGTACATTTCAAGCAACTTTCCATGAGAACTTCAGTTTATATTCCAAATGGAATTAATTACTGAAAATGGACTGGAATTTTGATATAATTTAAAGAAACTGTGTCAGACACAAATATTTAGGGATGCAACTAACAATTATTTTATACTGTATATATTTCATATATTTATTAACCTGTTAGCTACATAAAATGTCGGAACATGTTGAAAAACCTGGAAATTTTCTTTCTTTTTTTTTTTTGGCCATAAACCAAGCTGATTAATTTTTAATAATTTATTTGTTTAATGGAGCAAAGAAACCAGAAAATATTCACATTTGAGAAGCTAAAAAAAAAAAAAAATCTGAAAACTTGTTTTAATTATTCAAAAAAACAAATTGATTAATCAGATTATCAAAATAGCTGACGCTCAAACTAAAATGAAACGTCCCACTGAAAATGGGATTTTATGACAATTTAAATAAAATTGGAGCGCAGTATCATAACCAGGCTAGCTTTTTTCCCTCCATTTTCCAATTCTTGCAAAGCTAAGCTAAGCTAAGCTAACTGTCTGCTGTCTGTAACCTCTTTTTTTTGTATCTAACTGTAGTAAAAATTGAACACATTTAAAATGTTTGAACACATTTAAAATGTTTGATTATTTTTCTCCAGTTTTCAACTCTTTGTAGATGCTTCACTCCTTCACAAACACAATCATCCCCGAGGTCACATGAGTGCATGGGTTCAGTGTGGAGGCCAGAAATAAGGAAGTGAGAGAGGAAACGTGGAATAAGAGCAGGGAGAAAAAAAAAAAAAAAAAAAAGCAGCAGCAGCTGAAGGTTGGAGGAAGTAAATACAATATGGAAGCAAATAACAACAAAACAGTGACATAACCAAAGGATGTTTTGAATTAAAGGACCCTGAATAGTCGACAAGGAAGGAAGGAAGGAAGGAAGGAAGGATAGAAGGAGAAAAGGAAACAAAGGAGGAAGGTGAGGATGAAGAGCAGGTGTGAAAAAAAATAAATAAATCGGGCCGGTCCGACTGTGACGCGTTTGATTCCCAAACCTTCAACTATTCAATTAACAGCCACCTTTTTTTCTATAGCACACACACACACACACACACACAGAGCCCTCAGCTGCCACACACAAAATACACCTTTCACATTTCAATGTTAAAATCCCCAAACAATTTCGCTTCTCTCTCTCACACACACACGTTTGTGCTTCTATCACAGTGAGGACCCTCATAGACATAATGCATTCCCTAGCCTATCGCAACTAGATGCCTTAGCCCTAACCCTAACCTAAACCCAATTCTACCCTAACCCTAAAAGCAAGACTTAACCCTGGAAAAAGCCCTTTTAAGGGGTGAAAAAAAGTGAGGACCAGCCAAAATGTCCTCACTTTGTCAAAATGTCCTCACTTTGTAGGTGTTTATTACGATTTTAGGTCCTCGCTTTGCAGCAGGAACACACACACACACACACACACACGCTGCTGCCGCCTCCCAGAATAAGTTGGTTGCGTCTAATTGGAGTGGTGTTTGTTGCTGAGAGGTGTTGAGCGCGGCTGTAATTGCCAGGCAGGCTGGTTGACGTTTTCTGTCTCTTTATTTTTTAAGGATTGGATAATTAGTCTCGGTGACGGGACGCGTACAAGCGAACAGGTGTGTGTGAGAGAGCGAGCGTCGAGGAAAAAAAGGGGAAAAAAAAAAAGAAAAACAACCCACATGACACCTCGTAGACGTCACAGATGTACGCACCGCGGCGTGAGAGGGTTTCACGTAAAAATTAAAAGGAAACTGAATGATGAAGGAAACCGTGTTCGCCACAGGGAGGCGGAAGAGAGGGGGGGAGAGGGGGGGAGGGGCGGGGCCTGGTATTCAGCCACCCTCACCTGATTGGAGCAAAGCTAATGAGTAGATTGTTGCCAGTGTGAATATGACTAATAAGGTGTGTAATCTTAACTACATTATTATATACAATGATATATGCCAGGATTTCAAAATAAACCACTAAAATGTTAAAGAGGACATTCAGTGGAAAATCAAATGTCGGATGTTTTTTGGTGTGCCAAAAAATCCAGATTACTGATGTCTACTTAGGTAAATTAAATAATATCTATGGTCAAAAATCTCATAGTCTCTTCAGATTAAGCCAGATTATTGCTGCTCTCTGCCAGCCTCTGAACAGGCACTCTGTTTCTGAGCTAATGCCCCGCCCCCCAGAACACTGAATCTCTTGTGATTGGCCAGCTACCAGCTGACTGACTGCTCCATGGTGCTTCTTCTTCTTCTTCAGGTTGACTGTGTCCTTCCTGTATCTAAACATCACTAAAGTGTCACAATAAACACTTCAGCCACTTCTGAGAAAGAAGGGCTTCTCTGTTTACCTGAGCTCGAGCAAGAGGTTTTGAAAAGTCCAGTTTAGTTACGTAACTAGCATATCTGCCGTGCAACGAACCCTCCTCCAACAGCTACTCCTGGTCATGGACGTGAACATTCAACCTGAAGAAGAAGCAGAAGAAGAAGAAGAAGAAGAAGAAGAACCGCGGAGCAGTCAGTCAGCTGGTAGTTGGCCAATCACAAGAGACTCAGTGTTCTGGGGGGCGGGCATTAGCTCAGAAACAGAGTGCCTATTCAGAGGCTGGCAGAGAGCAGCAATAATCTGTCTTAATCTGAAGAGACTATGAGGTTTTTCACCATAAATATTATTTAATTTATCCAAGTAGACATCAGTAATCTGGATTTTTGGTTCAAAAAGACCATTCTATGTGACCTTTAATGTTTCAGTATTTGTTGAAAATACTTTTACTGGCGCAATTTTTGTTTGTAAATAAAAGCCGAAAATGTTGTTCATTTTCATCAGGAAACTAAATTGAATATTGTTTGATTGTCGAGTTTCATCGAGAAAACATTAAAATACGTAAGAAATTTAAGGCATAACATTGGAAAGTTAAGCTTTCTTAAAATGACAATAATACCAGTGTGATGACTGTAAACAGGCGTGATGTTGACCACATTATTATATGCGCTCATATACACACACTACAAAAGAGCCAAGATATCGAAATAAACCACTAAAATATAGATTGTTCCGAATTTCTGTACCGCAATTTTACTGATGCAATTTGTTTTCGCAAATAAAAGAAGGGAGGAAGAACTAGTGAACAGAACATTAGTTCTCGTTTTTATCAGGAAACTAAATTGGAAACTAAATTGAACATTGACTGTTGAGTGTTATCAAGAAAACATTGAAATATGGAAGACATTCATGTCGTAACATCGGTGTGTTAGCATGCAAAATTATGGCATGCTAATTTTTAGCAGGTGTAACGTGACTCACATTATTCAATAAATTATTATTCGACTGATAAATCCATCATGACCTGAAGAGAGAAACAGACTTTGGTTCTTCCTCTAGTTTAGTGTGTAACATGCTGATTCACGCTAACCACACAGTACAGTGTCGGAAAATGTTGTTAGTTAGTTAGTTAGTTAGTTAGTTAATGGTATTAGTTTTTAAACCAACAATTAAGCCTTTTTTCAATGTGTGTTTGTTCCAGCTAGAAAACTAAACTCTTCAATATCTTAAGAATACGTTTATCACTGTTAAACAGGCTTTTGCTAAAGGAAATGAAGTTTTTCCTCAAACTATCAACCGCAAACTCTTCTACACCACATCGCATAGAGAAAATCAACCATTTTTACATCGCAGCACACAGGAGTCATGAATACACTGCTGTCTCCATTAGTGAGTACAGATGTTTTATTTTGTGACTTCTGTGTTTGAAAACCTTCATTCAGATTTACCTGAGTGGCACAAATTTAGATAAAAAGTTGGATCAGCAGCTATTGTGTTCCTGGGAACTAAAAATGCTGATTTTCCCTATTGGGTTTTGGTGAAGGAGAGTTAAACTTGTGCTTCCAGACAGAAAAGGCTGCAAGCAAACAAATTCTTAAGACATGACGTTAGGAAGATGCCAGATTTTATAAGGGGAGTTTGTTTTTGCTAAAAAAAAAAAAAAATCATATTTTTTCTTGTGGAAAAACATTAAAAATGAGCCAGATGTTTGATAAAAATCCACCAAAAATTCCGCAATTCTGTTTATCGTCCCAGAATTAGATTTATCTCCAATCTCGACAAACCGGTCTTAACTGAGCGGCTCAGCTCGTGTCAGCATCGTCTTCTTGGGGGAAAACATATGGAGCCGCAACTCGGTAGCGAGTCAGCCCGACGAAGCAAGCGGCACGTCAATCTCCTGAGCTTTGGAAAAAGAGAAGAAACACACACACACACACTAAACCACGCCGAGTTCTCACAGACTCTAACCTTGAAATCACTGCCATTATTAGCAGAGTCATTATTAGCATTAGAAAAGCAAATGGGGCTAATAATATTTGCCATTATTGCTAAAAACGCCTATTAATCCCTAATCCGCGCCACAATTAAGAGCATGGCTGGATGTTTTTTCCCCTGCTTTGACAGGGGAATGAGACAATTTAAGCTGCTCAGAGAAGGTGGGAGGGTGAGGAATTAAACCAGCGCTTCTGAAAGCGATCACTTTCTTTTTTCTTTTTTTTTTTTTTTTTGAGTGACGGGCGTAACGGAGGCAGATTTGACTGAATAGAGACAAGAGGGTGGAGGTGGGGGCGTCGCTCGCCGCACTGAAGCGCGTTATCTGTCTCGGTACAAGTGGATCAAATCAAATGGGAGACGGGGATTTTATTAAAGCAGCCCCCCCCCCCACCCCCCCTCTGCTGTGAACTGTGACTTAATAAGCTACGGCAATTAGAGGAACAAAAATCAGGCGTGCCATCGAGGCCGAGTCCGTCCTGGCACCCACGTCTCACCGCTAACATGTGAAGCTCCACGGCATGTTCTTTACATTCGGAAGACAGAGGAGGAGGAGGAGGAGGAAGAGGGGGATGAAGGAGGGATGGAAATGAAAGCAGGAGGAAGGTTATTGTCGGAGCAACATCCCAACACTGTTTCAACTTTATAACATTTTAAAATGTTAGAAAGTTGAAACAGTGAAAAGTTTTGACTTAAATTTGAAAAAAAGTTTCAGAAAAAATCCCCCCCCCTTCTTCCTCTTTCCATATTCTTTCCTTCTTCGTCCCTCGCTTTCCCCTTCATCCAAACTTTTCCTCCTTCCCTCTTTTTTTCTACCTTTTCTCGTCCATATCTCCTCCTTCCTAATTTTATTTCCTCATCTTATTCCTTAGCTGTCCTGCCCCTTCATTCTCTTTCCTTTCTGTTTGGAAACCTGTCTGTTTCCTCATCTCCTTGCCTTCCTCCCACCACTATCCCACTTCCTTTCTCCTTACTTTCATTTCCTGCATTTCCTCCCCCTTCATTTTATTTCGCCCCACCCCTTTTCTTTCACCTCCATCCCTCTTCCCCCTTTCCTCACCTTACTTCCTTTCCCTTGCATCTTGGTTCCCTCTTTTACTTCCTCGTCTTTCCTCCCTTCACCTCTAATTGAGCTTCCTTAACTTGTTCCTCCGCCCTCTCCTTCCTCCTCTCCCTCTTTCCTTACCTTATTTCCTCCCTCAGTTTTTTACTATCCTTCTCTTTTTAAATCCCTCTCTCCTTTTGTTTCCACTCTTTCCTCACCACTTCCCACATCCCTCTCCTATTGTTTCCTCTCCTCCTTTTTTTTCCTCACCTTCCTTTGTTATCCTTTTATTTTTAACCATCTATTCTGCCTCCCTCCCCCCTTTGTTTCCTCCTTTCCTTTCCTCCCTTCATTTCCCTCCTTTTCTCTCCGCTGGCATTTCAGGAAGCATTTTGTCCGTCTGTTGTTGCCAACTTTATGTTCCATGGCAACGGGGACGATGATCTGCCCTCCCACCCCAAACACACACACACACGCGCACACACACACACACACGCGCACACACACACACACACACACACACACACTTGTTCTCACACTTTCAAAATCTCTTCAAATTTTATGCTCAAACCTCGTGTGTCAGAAAAGGTCGTTAGCCGATTATTCTGAATTGCAAAAAATTTTACGCAAATTCTAAAAATGTTGTCACCTCAAAAAAAAAACTCTATAAACGATCTACTCCTTCCCTTCACTGATTTGCTTCCCTTGTCCCTTTGTTTCCTCTCCTTCCGTCCTTAGCCTCTTTCCTGTTTCCTTCCATTGTTTCCTCTTTTCCTTCTTTCTTTCCTTCCGTTCCGTTTATTTTCTGTCCTTGTTTCATCTCTTCCTCCCTTCTCTTGTTTCCTTTTCATCCACCTTTTTCATCCTTCCCTGATTTTCTTCCTTATGTCGTCCATGTATCCTGCTCCCTAATGTAGTTTCCTCTTTTTCTCCTTTCCTTCCTTCCTTCCTCGCACTCCTTTTTCTTATTTTATATCTTATTTTATCTCTTCCTCTTTCTGTTCTTTTCATTAGTTCTTCCTCCCTTCTTGTTTCCTTTTTTCCTTCTCCTGACTCTATCTCTTCTGTCCCTGCTTCCTAGTTGTTTCCTTCTTTCCTTTCCTCCCCTCATTTCCTCTCTTACTTTTTCCTTTTCATTCTCCCTTATTTTGTCTCCATTTTACATACATCCAAGCTTTTCCTCAGTCCCTGTTTTTCTTCCTCATACCATCCATATACCATCTCCTCCTCCCTAATTTTGTTTCCTCATCTCCTTCTCCTCCTTGTACTGTATGTTTCCTCGTCTCCTTTCACCAGTATCCCACTTCCTTTCCTCTTCATTATCATCACTTACTCACACCTTCTTTGGTTTCCCCTTTTTTTCCTTCTCCTGACTCTATCTCTTCTGTCCCTGCTTCCTAGTAGTTTCCTTCTTTCCTTTCCTCCCCTCATTTCCTCTCTTACTTTTTCCTTTTCATTCTCCCTTATTTTGTCTCCATTTTACATACATCCAAGCTTTTCCTCAGTCCCTGTTTTTCTTCCTCATACCATCCATATACCATCTCCTCCTCCCTAATTTTGTTTCCTCATCTCCTTCTCCTCCTTGTACTGTATGTTTCCTCGTCTCCTTTCACCAGTATCCCACTTCCTTTCCTCTTCATTATCATCACTTACTCACACCTTCTTTGGTTTCCCCTTATGTTTGTTCAGTTCCTCCCTCATTCATTACTTCTGTCCTCACCTTATTTCCTACATCCTCTTCCCTTCGTTTCCCCTTCAATCTCGCTTCCTTCTTTTGTTTCCTAATCTTCTTTTCGAAAGAGGTGACACACACACACACACTTTGGTCCAACACCAGTGACAGTGAGACAAACAGCAGATCTGTGAGGTTATAAGAAAAAAAAAACCCACCAAAACCAGCCAAAACCTGAAATAGACGAGCGGCAGCAGCAACAGTGAAGGTGGAGGAGATGATGGAGGCGGAGCTTTGACAACGGCTTCATCCAGGAGGAGATTAGAAACACACACACAGTCTGAAGAGTGTGTTATCTTTACAGGGATGATCCCAAAATAAAAACGACAACAAAACGACCAAAATCTCCCAATAATTAAAAAAACGGATAATCCACTTCCTGGTTGGTGACGACCGTGGGCGGAGCGTGTCAGCGTGTCGTTTATGTTCGCGCGCTTTAAAAAAAGGTGAAGTATTCGCCAAGAATACGACAAATGTGGAGCAGGTTTTTTTTTAAAAAAAAGAAGAAAATGTCACTCCCCTGTCTTGAATAAACACGTCAAATAAAACCCATGTTTTTACCCACCCGACGTTATTTTTACACATCATTTCAGTGTTTTTATTTAAATCCTGATTTTCCATGTTTGGTGAATGAAACAGATTTTACCCAGAAACAGTCGTCTCCTGCAGTTTTTTTTTCTTTTGTCCCAAAAACATCAGTCAGTCGGATCATGCCGGGATCAGATGGCACAAACTCAGCATGATTTTTCAACAGATTTGGTTGATGATGAACGCTGGGAACAGCGAATGGACGTATGGTGTAGCATAACCGAAGAAAAGCCGCGACACCCCAACGAGAAGACGAGCATGTTCCAACTCGTTCTATTTCCCTGTCTCGTCCGACGTCTCCTGCGACTTGCTTCTGGACATTGACCAATCGGAAAACAGAGTAAGATACAGACATGAGGAAGAGGGATGATGGTGATGCTGCTGCTGTTGGGTAGAACAGTGACACTGAAAAACGTTTCGTTGAGCTTCGGCAACAGAACCGCTGCCTCTTTGACGTCTCTTCAAGAGACGATCACGGCAAAGTCCACGAGCGCCACCCAAAGGCTTTGGTAGCCATGATTGACAACACCGTGTCCCGCCTCCTCGATGACCTATGACCTAGCACTGTGGACGACGATTGGTCGAGGTCATGCTTGTAGTTCTGCCAGTCCCTCGAATAAGACAAAGCAATAATCCATGTCACGGCGATCGATAATCTGACACGGTCGTGAAAGACCAAAATATCATGTAGTCTGATCCCGAAAAATCTATTTTTTATCTTTAGTGCTGGGACAAAATATTGATACAGCAAAATATTGCTAATTTTAAATTAAAACAATAAAGTGTTTTAAAATAGATGGTCCCACCTATTTTACTCTACAGCGTCACTACCTCATGAATCCTGGTGGTGGCGCTGATCCTAGGAAAGTCGGGATAATGGCGAGAAACATTTTTTAATCGTATCACAAGTTACTTTAAGATTTTCACCTTTCTTTGCGATATTTTTTTAATGCCCAAATTAAACAGCGCAAAATTTGTAATAGTTAACTTTCTCCCATTGTCTACCAATGGGGCTGCTCCTCTTTCTTCAGGTGCTTTATTTTTTTTTACAGTTACACTCTGCCCTGTTGACATTATAAAAGTGGCATCAACAGAGTCAAACTGAAACCATTCTTTAACACAAAACGCAGTTAAAAAGGTCAACATGAAGGTAAAAAGTCACAGCCAACGTCAATTTGCAGTAAAATACACTGAACTCTTTAACTGTCCTGTTAAAGTGACACCATGCAGGACTTCAACCCTAAAATAATCTCCAGGATTATCTTACATTAGGGAGAATGTCACGTCGGTCAAAGCCTGATCTGCATCACCTGCATTAGCTCTATGGAACTTCTGGTTTCAGGTCTGTGCCTCCAAAAAAGACATTTTACTTTTGGCCGTAAACATATTCCTTGCTTGTGACAAAGCAGTTCAGTTGAGTGGGAACATGTTTTTGTTTGCAAGAGAAGATTTAATTATCAGAATCTCTTCAGACACAGAGCAGGATTTTTACTCTAATTTAACAGCTTCAGAGTCTTTGTGATGGTTAAACGTCTGGCAAGATCAGGGACGTCGACCCGGAGTCCTCAGAATCAGGAGGTCTCATGAGAACCCCCCCCCCCCCCAGTCAGGTACAGGCTTTAAGACCAAGACCAAAGGCCAATTTGTTCTACACATGTACAGAATGTATGAGCTGATTCTCGCATTTTACATTATTAACTTTTCTTCTTTCGTTTTAACTGCTGCAAAACAAGAGCAGAAACAGGAAGTAGCCGAACCTTTGAACATTCAAAGAACAAATCTGGTTTCCGTAGGGACAGAATTGTTTATGTTTTGCCACTGAGATCATTCAATTTGTCTAACGTGTGTTTGTGGACGTGGGTTCTGTTGGGCGTACGTTCCTGTGTCCTCGCCCCACTCTTTGGAAACCGCTGCTCTTATGCTTGTGTAGGTCTACACACTTCTAATTAGCTGCATTCACAAACAGCGCCGGGCTCATCAAAATGCCGAGGCCTGCAGAAAGTCACAGCAGGGGTGAGCTAAGTGTGTGTGCGCGTGTGCGTGCATGTGTGTGTGTGCATGCATGTGTGTGTGTGACATCAGTGTGTGACTCTGTATCAAAAGGGAAAACAATTCCAAAATGCAGATTCACAGCTGAGCAGCAAACTCGGGCCCAACGACGGCGACAGATTCTACACGAGCTCAAATCCCAACATTTGTCGTCCTTCTTTCCTCGCTCTTACATGCACAACATCGTCGAGCACAAACAACAACAACAACAACAACAACCATGGCACAACAAAGCAGTGAACAACGACGATGACTCGGCACCTCTCTGTTTTCCAGCCAAATTACAAAATGGCTTCCAAACATCATTTAGAGCAGAAGCGATCAAACTGATGACGTCACAGATGACATGCAGGATGCCAAGAAAGAATTATTGTTAAAACCACCAAAACAGAAATAGCTGTGACAGGAAACCTCACTGGTACACTTCCTTTCCATTCAAAATAAAAGTCTGGCTGTTTTTCACAAGCACAGCAGGAACCAGATTATTCACATTATCTTTATACGATTTTTTTTTTTTTTTTTTTTAGCCCCGACAGCTTTTAACAAACAACAAATCAACCGGAATCGTTTCATTCGTCAATACGTGATCTGATCCGTCACAGAAGGCCAGCTTTAAGTCCCGAGTTTAAAGTCTATCAAAAATACAGCCATGAAACTCGCTCATCAACCGACAGACAAACCAGCTGAGTCACGTTTTAACAAACTGAAACCACAGACAGACAGGATGAATGAATGAATGAATGAATGAATGAATGAATGACAGACTCATGAGTCAGCAAATTGATCACAGACTGACTGAATCAACAAAGACGCACACACACAAAAATAAACCTGACACGTGAAGGTAAAGCTTTGCATGTCAGACACCGACAACAACACTGACCTCAACACACACACACACAGGCAGGAAAGAATGAGAGCAGCACATCAGAAAAACAGGAAGTCTCCTTCAGGAATGAGTTGAAGCAGCTGAAAATAAAAACACGCTGCCTTAAAAAACGCACAGAAGAAACAACGTTGCCTGTGACATGAAGCAGGGACAAAACAACAAGTGTGTATCAACCCAATCATACCGTCGTATTTGCTAAAAATAGTCAATAATAAGAGATAACAAGAACAGTACGCACTCATGTTTACCAATTACCGAGGAGCTTTTACAAGGAGGGAAAGTGCATCTGTCCTAGGTTCTGATACTTAGCACATCTTAGTACTGACTGTGTGACATGTATCACACTGAGGCTTACTGAAACTATGGCTCCTAGTGAGGACAGAAGGAAATACAGATTTTAGCCACATAACAAATGGTTCCCATTATAAAAATCTACATCAGTTTAAGTCTACGATATATTATATATATGAGATTTGTTTGCTGCTTATTCTCAACAGTCGGTTAGCTTTTAATGACTGGAAACAGAAGTTAGTCCTTCGCTCACCCTGCCAAACCAAAGCCCATAGAGAAAATAGGTGATTTTAGCTCACAGTGACAAGGGAGCTGCTTTTTTCTACTGCTGCCTTGCTTCGTACGTTAGTGCCATTTTGGGGACTTTGAATGAAGGATTTCAAACGCCAAAGTCACAAAATACCACAGATGAACTTACCGTTGGAGGCAGCAGATGCTCAAAAACCCCTGTGAGCTGTGATGTAAAAATCTGTGATTTTCTCTATGGAGTTTGGTGTGGTGAGTGAGCGATTTAGAAAATGGCAGCAACTTCAGTTTTCCGTTGTAAAAAGCCTGTCCAACAGTCAGATAAATCTGTAAACATAGTCTTAACATACTATACATTTTTATCAGGTTTTTTGCAGTCAGATCTAAAAAAAAACTGAACTAACCCTTTACAGTAATCTACTAGACAAAGCAACATGAACCCCGCAAACCTGACTGCACGAAGCAGGGGCATTTTAGTGTCGAAAAAACACCACAAAGTCCTGAAAATTAATAAAGATGACAAAGCAAAACCGCATAAAATCCACAAAACTGCATCTGTGCGTCCACAAGAAGAAAATTCAAACTGCAAGCATTAAAATAAAAACGGCAGCGAGCAGGTGTAAGAGAGGAGGAAGAGGAGGAGGAAGGCTGACGTACTTGAGCCGGCGAAATGTCCGCTCCCCAGGGAGGTCGGTCCGTTCTTTCCACTGCTAACAGGAGGGGAAAACATCTACAAGACAAACAGAGCACACATTACCTCTGAGAGCGGGGACGCTGCGGACAGACAGCAGCAGACAGACAGACAGCAGCAGACACCACCACCATCATCATCATCATCATCATCATCATCATCTCTGCAGCTACAACCAGAAGAGCTTCACTCTAAAACGCCACGGCAACATTTGGCTGATCATGTGAAGAAATGTCACTCTGTGTTTATATAATAGTTGACGCCGTGTTTCAGAAGAAAACTCTTTGGGGAAAAAGTGTCTTCAGTGTGACTTGGTCTGTGCATCATAAATGTATTTATTTTTAATATGAATACCATTTAAAATAAATTAATTAATTAAATTTTAGCAACGATCTCAAATACTTTACTGAGATCTGTGACCAAATTTAATCCTAAAGTAAGGGTTTAAGGATTGCAGGAGTGAGACAAAGTCCCACATTTTTGTCCCAGGTAATGAAAGACAAGTCCCAAACATTCAGCCCAAAATTCTGGACAAATAATTCTAAGGAAATGTCTTCAAAAAAGTCCAACAACTTAGAGAGATAGCTGTTGTTGTTGTTGTATGATGTGGATGCAAACTCTCAGTGAAAAGATGGCTGCCAATGGGGACCCAAGGAAAACAGACTCACCTCAAAAACCGCATCCGCTTAAGTTCACAACATCTTAAGAATATGTTTATTAGTTTATCTCACTGTTAGACAGACTTGTCCAACAGGAAACTGAAGTTCCCATCACTTCTTGGGTTGCTCACTCTCCCACACCAAATTCCATTGAGAAAATTGCAGATTTTAGCCCACAGTGACACAGGAGCTGCTGGTCCACTGCCCCCTCCTTTGGTAAATTTGTGTCATTTATGTTAATCTAAATAAAAGGATTTTAAACACCGAAGTCACAAAACACCACATTCGAACCGACTCATGGAGGCACCAGAGGATCAACAAATCCTGTGTCACTGTGAGCTAAAATCGCTGATTTTCTCTATGGAGTTTGGTTCAGTGATACAAACTTTCATTTCCAGGCACAAATGGCTGTCTTACAGTGACATAACATGGTGAACATATTCTTCAGATATTGTAGACTCACTTTGGTGTTTCTTTGTTTGTTTTCTTTCTTTTTTTTTTTTTTTTTACTCGCGTCCCCAGTGGCAGCCATGTGCAACACCCTTACAATTAAAACATTTTTTTAAACTATCCCTTCAAAATCATCAAATTAAGACTTAATTTTGAACCAATTTACTATAGGTGACAAACACATTATGAGCAATCTGAGGTTTGATATGAAGAGTTTGTTTCCTAAAACACGGCAGTGTAAAGAAAAACCAAATTGGGTGTTTGTGAAAAAATAAACTCAATCCCATCACTGGCATCAGCTGTTTTATTGTGAAGGGTCACCTTTTTTTGCCAAATGTTGGACGTTTTGTTTTTATTGTGGAGGGAAACACTTCGTATCTACTTCACATCTGAATCAATAACATAGGAGAAAATCATCACATCTATAGTTGCCATCTGCTCTACACATCTACAGGAAGAGGGGATGGATGAATAAATAAATAAATAAATAAATAAATAAGTCACAGACAGAGGGAGAGAGTGAAGAGCGAGGCCTCCTGCTGTACGGCGTCACAATCAAAGTGACACATCTGACCCCAATTCATAAGCAAACGCGTCTGCGGTCGCATCTCACACGTTCGCACGCTGACAAACGACTCATTTTACTTGTTTAAATCCATTTTCCTTCTCTTAAAATGAAACCCTGACTTTAAAGATTAACAATAATGATCGTATGCTGATGTGTGGTTTGCTTGTGTTTCATCTTCACAGCTGCAGCAGCAGCAGCAGCGACAACGTGTTTTCTTTCTGGAGACAAAAAGGATTCAATCTGATTATTAGCAGGTAATAAAACGATAAACAAGCGTCGTTATTGTGTAAATAACAAAAAAAGGCAGATGCAGGTACGAATCAATGCTAGGCCTGAATTTATAATAAGGAGGAGACACGTTTAAGCTGCTGCTCCTTTGTTTGGATTTATATATATATTTATATTTGTCATTTCTACACAGCTATACAGAGTATGTGAAGGAATTTGAGATTTATTTTAATGTATAATACTACAATAATGTCTTTTATAGTGTCATTTTTCCCACACAGGCCTTTAAATGGGATTTTGGTCCAATAAATTAACTAAATTTTAACTATTTTAGGCTTTAAATTAATAAAAAAATGTACTCAAACAATCTTAAAATATTAGTATAGTGCAAATATGTATGTGCTTTTTATGTATTTGTGTCCATTTTACACTAATTTGTGATTATTTTAGGCTTTACACTCATAAAAATGGAGGTAAACCATCATAAAACATAAATAGTATTTTTTATAGTGTAAATGTCTAGTATACTTGTGTTTTCCCACATGGGTTATAATGTCTGTCTGTCTGTTACTTAATAAATTATGATTATTTTAGGCTTTGATCTAATAAAATGGACCTAACTACATGGATTCTTGTGTATTAGTGTCTCTTGTACACTAAATGATGATTATTCTGGATTTTAAACAAATAAAAATGGACTAACCATCTTAAAATAGTAGTGTAGTGTTTTTACGGTGTAAATTATCTGTATATTTATATTTGGGTTTTTATGTCTTTGCGTCTCTTATAAAGTAAATGGTGATTATTTGAGGCTTTATTTGAATAAAAGTCGGCTTCAACAGTCCTATAATATACTCCTAACCCCCATGTTTGTGCGACTACATCATGAGCATTTCTTAATCATAAATGTCACCCTAACTTTGTTAAAGTGACTTTCAGGTACAGGTGTGTCACTAAATTTAAGGTTAGTCGTGTTTTTATTTAGTTTTATTTAATGGTATCCTGTTAGTTCTGGTATTTTTTAATGACTTCAATATTTCTATCCAGACATTATGAGCCTGTGCTTCTCAGTTCTGTGTGTTTTGGTAAATATTGTCGATAAAACAGTCCTACAATATTCCTCTACATCTTAATCATTGCGTGAACAGTAAAGCGAGTTGCTATATGTGGCTTTTATATCAGGAAATGATCACTATATTTGAACGTATACGAGTTTATAGTGTGTTAGAATAAAAGAATTGGAGTTTAATGTAATACTACACTGTTGTACAATATACAGTTAATAAAGGTAAATTGATACAATTGATTTATTTCTATAGAGGCATATTTTACATAGTATGTGGACTTATGTGCATTTTGGTAAAATTCAAGTGCAGTTTCTCAAGGATTTGATGAATAAAGCGAATATATATATATTTAATATCCCTTTATTTTATGTTTATAATGATATGACAATCAGACTGTAAAGAGTAAATGTTTTTTTTTATAATGAAAAGTCACTGCACTCTTTATTTAGAGGTGTTTATATTGTGCTAATATCAAATGATGAGGTTTTTAAAAATGATTTTATTTTACTCTATTAACATTATTGTAAAGTCTCAAGGGTAAATTGAGTGATTTTCTCCTCTAAAAAAGGTTTTTACCTACAAAAGTATCATCATTACAGCTACTTGATGCTCGTGCTGCTCCATTTTTAGTTTGCTGTGATTTTATTGGACTTTTCAAATCAAAATCCTGCTCCATTTTATCATATTTTATCATTTCTCCTGAAACAAATCATCTGTCTGCGGTTTTTTTTTTTGCTGAACAATCTCCTAAATCGCAACAACAATTCGATTCACGATTTTTCAGTCGAGCTTCACTTCAGCATTAACTGTGTTTGGACAGAAAATAAACACATTTGTATTACACCATGCATAGCACATGCTTTTTAAAAGAGAAGTTAAACTGCAGCATTTTAGTTGCCATTTGTGAATAGCAACGTTTCAAATTGTGATTATGATTTTAAAAATGATTAAACTCTATTTTAATTAATAATCTGTGATTCACAGACCTGACATTATGTAGATTTCAATATGTGAAAATAACACTCTGATTATCAATCTCAGTAGTGGCACTAATAATAATAATAATAATAATAATGAATAACCTGTGCTTTTATATTGAAAATCATTATAATAGCAGTTAAATGTGTTTGAATAAAATGATGACGTTATAATTGAATTATTCTGGTTATGTATTAGTAATCAAATACTCATTACAGCTGTGGTTTTAATGTTTATTTAACAACGTTTGAATTTACTATTAATTAGTATTAATATTATATACAGTTCTATCAGTGGTCAATTAAGTGATTTCTTTTAATATCTATTGTTTTCCTCTTTGATTACGGGGTGATTCTGATTTTATTTATTTACTTATTTATTTATTTATTCTCCTCTTGAGGCCAAAGTTGCTCCCAGAGAGGAGGAGGAGAGAAAACGACAGAGAACAGGAGGGAGGGATAGATGGAGGGGAAACACACACACACACACACACACACAGAGAGAGAGAGAGAGAGAGAGAGAGACCACTTCCTGTCCAGTCAAGTTCAGCTCACAGAATCCCCTTAAAAAAACCATTAACTTTCCATTGAAACCACGTGTTTGGGGATTTAACAGGCAGATGCAGGAAGAGTTAAAGCGTGGGGAGAGTGTGTGACACATGTCTGTGTGTTCGGCTGCCTGTCTGTCTGCACATCTATATGTCTGTCTCTCTGACATGCAGGTTCATGATTCAACATCGAGCCGTGTGCGTGCGTGAAATGCTCTGTGCCACACGGAGCGGCAGCCACACACACACACACACACAGACACACACACACAGAAACAGAAACATTTTTTTTCTTTCTTACTCTTTTTTTAAATATCATGAAAATAAGCAAATCAGACTTAAACATCAGAATCAAAGAAGGACTGAGAATGAGAGATATACTACCATGGATGTTGGGAACATTTTCAAATCGCTGTTTCGCATCTATAAGACAACAAAATTACTAATGCAGCATCACAATTCTCCACACACACACACACACACACACACAGTAATCAAAAATAAAATGGGAAAAAAAAACAATATTGCACTGACTTCTGTGTTTATTTTCTGCAAGTTGTTTTAACATTTTAACGCGCAAACTCGTGCGCAAAGTGTCAGAAACGTGCAGCTTCTTATCACAATTAGGTGTCATATATTCTGTTTATATTAAAGCATGTAAACAGTGCTACTGTCATCTTCATCATCATCATCATCATCATCACAAACACACACACACACACACACAGAGGCAGAGGAGGTTGACACTTACCGCGCTGAAATCCAGTAAGTCACTCAGCTCCTTGTCTGTTCCCAGAGCTGCCATCCGCTGCTGGTGATGATGCATTTTAGCAACAAAAATCCAAAGAACAAACACACGCACCTAAAACATGGAGACAAGATGGATAGAGGAGGAAAGGTAGAGAGAGAGGTACAGAGACAGAGAGAGGGAAGGAGAGGAGGAGAGAGGAGAGGAGGAGAGGAGGAACACCTCGGCTCTTTTACGCGAAGCTCCCGGATCTCTCTCCTTCTTCTTCTTCTCCTTCTTCTTCTTCTTTTCCTCCAAAGCGAAATAAATCCAGATTAAGAATCTCGATCACAGTCACATCTACTTTGCTTTCATCCTCGGAGCTCGCGCTCTGCCTCACTCCCTGGTTCCTGACTCGCAAGAAGAAGGTACAAAAAAAAGACAGGAAATAAAAAAGAGGAGAAGGAAGGTGGTGGGAGTGAAGGGACGGGAACACGGTCTTCTCCACCTTTTCCCCTATTCTTTCTTCTTCTTTTACTTCTTCTTCTTCTCCTGGCGTGTGTTTCCCACCAAAGTCCGAGCCAAACAAGTCCGAGCCGTGCGCGTTAAGACGCACACACACCGCGTAAAACACGCGCACACACGCAGACAGCGCGCGTCTCCGACAGAGAGGAAACGGAGAGAGATCACGTCAGAAATGTGTGTCAGCTCCTCTTGTGTGTGTGTGTGTGTGTGTGTGAGTGAGAGAGAGAGAGAGAGAGAAAGTGAGACAGGGGGAGGAAGAGGCTGAGCTGCTGCTGCTCCTCACCCGGCTCTCGGTGCTCTCCTCTCGGCTGCGGCTGCTCAATCTTCCCCGGGTGTTTTTACGCAGGAACCAGGATCCGAGCATGTGCGTCTGCGCTCACATTAATGTGCTGCTGCGGCCACCTAGCTTCACTCTTCTGCTGCTGCTGCTGCTGCTGCTGCACTCTCAATCACCCGTCATAAACATGTGAAAGGGTGAAAAAATGGGTTTGTTGCTCTGATTGATTGGCTGATTGCGGCGCTGATTGGCTGCTCTGATTTGGCTTAATTAGCCTAATTGGAAAAGGAAGGTGATTTTTCTTTAAGGAAACTGTTTTGGAGCCACGACCCAGAGAGAAAATACAACTTTTCATGTGGAATGCAAGTGTTTTCCTCAGTATTTAGATCTGTAATGTGATTAAACATGCATCATTTTGGTTTATTTTCGTTTATTACCCTATCTTTGCAAAGTTTTTACAAGGTGTCCATCTTAGGACTCTCACTGACTTACATTCATTTGGACACCATAAAGAAACAGTTATCCCTTACCTTAACCATAAGAAATTAATGCTTAGCCCTGACCACAATTTCAAATCTTGACCCTAAACTTAATCAGTTTCACTGAGAAATGAGGTTCTGCTTCATTAGGACCAGGTTTAGAGCTCCATGAGGACTACCAACACACACCCACAGTCTGGATTCCATGACGTCAGAGGACATTACCACCATAACATAACCATACAACACGTCTTCTTCACCTTAAAATGTAATAATTTATGTTGTGGGGACTTGATTTTGGTCCCCGTATGGACGTCAAGTCCCCATAAGATTTAGGTCCCCACAACATAAGGAATACCAGGTACACACACACACACACACACAGGTCACCACTTCAACCACAACAGCATCAAAACCTTCCTCTCTGGAAACACTTTGCAATACTTTGCTGCCTCTGTGTGTGTGTGTGTTCTTGTATGGGTATCTTTGTGAGAATCAAAAAACTTAAAAAGCTAAGGAAGTGGGGACATTTTGACAAAGTGAGGACATGTTGGCTGGTCCTCACTTTCTGTTACCCTTTAAAAGGGCTTTTTCAGGGTTAAGGGGTTTTAGGTTTAGGGTTAGAATTGGGTTTGGGTTAGTGTAAGGTTAGGGTAAGGGGCTAGGGAATGTATTATGTCTATGAGGGTCCTCACTATGTATGCTATACAAACGTGTGTGTGTGTAGACCCACAGCCTGCAGGTATGAAATGACTGGCCTATTTCTGCAAATTACACCCTGCATGTGCAGGTTTTTTTTTCACAAGGAGGGAAAAAAGCTTGCAAAACACACACACACACACACACAGGTGCAGGCACGACATAAAGGCTTATTTGTTGCTGTATGAAGTGGTGCAGTCGTCCTCTTCGCAGACCTTTACTCTCAAACAAACTAAAGGGGGCAGCTCGTGGAAAAGTAAATATAAAAAAAAAAACACGAACAGACACAGAATCCAATTATTGTTTTCACAAAATACAACTTTAAACGGCAGTTTCAGAGTTAAAAGCGTTGATCAGACACACAGCACAACAGTGAGCAGATATAAAGGCAGCAGAGCAGAGCAGGAAATCCCCAAATTACAGATTAAAGAGAGAATTGGGATGACATGCAGTATGTATGACATAACAAACTGGGATGAGTCACTCTGACACAAAAACTGAGGCCACTAAATGAAATCTACCTACAAACCACAACCACATGCATCGACATGGGGTTAGATAAAACTTTAAGGTGATTGTTTAGGTTTCTGAGGTGTGGTTAAATGAGGTACTGACCGTGCCGTGAGCGCCCCCTACACCAAGATCTATAGCCAAGTCTACATCACCTTAACTCTATGATATCTTAGGTGTAAGTTCACATCTTTATCTCCTTGTTGGACTGTTTGTAAACCTCTCACTCTTTCACACCAAAGTCCATAGAGAAAATCAGCAATTTAAGCCCACATGGACACAGGAGCTGCTCGTCTACTGCCGCCTCATGTGGTCAGTTTGTGTCACTGAGGTAAATCCAAACAATGGATTTCAAACACAGAATTCACAGTATAACTCATGTCAACTCACTGATGGAGACAGCAGTGGAGCAACAACTCTTGCGTCATGGTGAGCTAAAATCTGTGATTTTCTCTATGGACTTTGGTGTGGGAGGGTGAGCCATTAAGAAAGTGAGACAAACTTCAGTTTCCCGTTGGAAAAGAGCGTCAAAAAGTGAGACAAACACATTTTTAAGAAATCATAGACTTAAGCTAACATTGATTTTATTATGTTAAGTGGATAAAATCTGTTTTATGTGTGCACTTTGGCAATAAGGTGCCTCCACGTCTTAGGCTGGTTCTAGGCACAAGGGTAAACACTGTGTTGTCAGTGCCTCCAACAACCACACATCAAAAACACACTAACCCTTTAATTATATTGATACATTATCTTAATTTTCTTATTGACTAATTGAGGACGTTTCGTCAAATGTCCATATCTACATCCTCACCTGCTGCCTATAGTCTCATATGTGTCATCATGGACAGAAAACCGGAATAATTAGTTTAAATGACCTTAAAAAGTGAAATATTCAGTGTCCGTACCTGTCATCCTCCTCCTCCTCCTCCTCCTCTTCTCGCTGCTCCTCTTCTCATTATCACTCTGTGAACTCGGGGAAAATGTTACATAACATACAAGCAAACACATCCTGGTTTAGTCTGAGAGCGTTCACCTTGAAACAGAGCAGGAACACAAAGTTACGCTCTGACACTGGACAAAGTGTCACACTTGGATCAAAACCAAGCCACGGAAAACCATCCTTGAAAGACACAAGTTATTAGATACGGAGTGGAGGTGGATGTGGAAGAGGGAGTGGAGGGAGAACACACACTGAGACAAAGGCTGAGACAAGTTCATGATTTAAGATGGCCGCTCAGAAAGCAGAGGTTTTAACAGTTTTGTATTTAGCACTTCGGTTATATTTGTGTCTTGTTGTCCTACTGGTGTGTGTTGTGTGCGGACATGTTGCTATCATGTTTTTATGCATGAAGTATCATATAACGTGTTAGAAATTGACAAGATTAGCTTGCTAGTTAGCAAAGTTGGCTACAATGCGTTACATTAACCACAGTGATTCGACTTTTGACGTTCTGTGGAAAATGGATGGCACTTAGCTCAGCTGTGACCTAATTACCAAGGTCGTACTTCCAACTTCGGAGGCGAGTGGAACAGGCTAGTAGCACTTGTAAGCTAACAAGGTTCGAGGCTGTAACTTCAAGTATCTTCCAGCAAACTCCTAAAGTCCCAAATTTACAATTTAAGATGGCATCAACGATGCTAAAGCGGAAGTTTGAACAGTTAGCTTGTGTGTTTTTAGTTTAGCTAACTAGATTGTAGGTAGTAACTTCGAGTGCCTGTGGTTCAAAGTAGGAAGACAGAGATAGAAAGCTTCACTTGTGAAGTTATTCAAGTTCACAATTTCACAAGTTCACAGTTTAAGATTGCCGCTAAGAGCTTCAACAGTGCTATAGTGGAAGTTTTAACTGTTTTTTTGTTTTCATTTATTGTTTGTTTTAATTTAATTTTATAATTTTGTGTTTATTATTGTGTGTATTTAGCAATGCTTGTTGTTATTTGCTGATATCCATTTGTTGTCCTACCGAATGGACTGTATTAGCTTGATAGTTAGCAAACCTGGCGAACCACAGAATAGCCTCATTACGTACCCACCACTGTGGAAACGGAGGAGAGTGTGACATCATTTCTGGTTCTGGCTTGAGACGGAACAAACTATATAAGATGATTGAGAGAGAGAGAGAGAGAGAGAGAGAGAGCAGATGTGAATAAAGAAAAAAAAACTTCACGACATGTGCAAATTTAAAATATGATGATGGTGATGGTCAAGGAAATAGCAAGGCTGAGTCACTGAGAGGAATTAATAGTATAAACACACACACATTGTAAATATGCACACACATGAACACACATTCCTGAAGGGAAGTGGTACAAGCACACACACACACACACACACACTAAATGCAACTGCACATACATATTCATCTCTCTCTCTCTCACACACACACACACACACACACACACACACACACACACACACACATGCACACACACACCCTGGCTCAGCCACTCCACGGTCTCTAACAGTGTGTTTTTGCCAAACACCTGTGTAATCGTACAGCTGTGGAGAATGCTGGGAAAAGAGCGGGGGAACTGAACACTGCACAGCTAATACCCTTTGATTCCACCCGGATCACTGACTGACTCTGTGTGTGTGTGTGTGTGTGTGTGTGTGTGTGTGATCTGTCCCCCCAGTATCAGCATTCTGGAACATTCCTCCACCCGTCGTCCTCCTCCTCCTCCACCTCCTCCAGCTGAACTCATCAAGCACCCTCTTTCTAAAAACAACACAGATGAAGAAGCTGTTGTTGTTGTTTTTTTTTAATTTATTTATTTTACAGAATTATTGAAATTATAATATTCAAATGTCACTTTTTATAGAAGTAATCAACCTCAGGATCTCACTTTCAGAAAACAAGACAACTAGAAAATACACGTGTGTTTAAATTCACTTCAAAATCTATGTTAGCATAACTGTACCCTACCTTAAGAATATGTTATACCATTTAAAACAATCAGTACAAAGCCTTTTTCATCATAAAACGGACGTTTGTGTCACTTTTTTAACCCTCTCACTCTCTCACACCAAAGTCCATACAGAAAATCATTGGTTTTATGTCACGACACACCGTAGTTGTTGATCCACTGCTGCCTCCTTTATTAAGTTTAAATGTGTTATTTTCTGACTTTGGCGTTTCAAACTTTTTGTTTGATTTGAAATAAGTGACACAAACTTACCTATTAAGGAAGCAGCAGAGCAGAAGCTCCTGAATCCCTGTGGGGTAAAATCGCTGATATTCTCTATGGGCTTTGGTGCTGGAGAGAGTGAACAGTTTACATTAAGGTTCCGAGTTTCTTCCATATTTTATTTAAGCAAAAAATTTGGGGTTCGCGCACACACACAGACACACATATGACCCGGGCAGGAATCTGAGCAAGCGGCTCCACCTGCTTACTCAGGTAAAAGTGGTGATTGTTAAAATAGAATCTCAGCAGGTGTCACATGTCATGTATTTCAGAATTCCAGGTCTGTGTGCACGTGTGTGTGTGTGTGTGTGTGTGTGTGTGCATGCATGTGTGTGTGCGTGCACGTGTGTGTGTGTCCTGGCCTGGCTGGATAAGGAAGCGGGTGCCAAGCAGATGGTAGCAGTGGTTTACACAGGTGCCTCCAGTATGTATGTATGTGTGACAGAGAGAGCACGAGAAAGGGGGCGGGGCTATGACGAAGCAGCTGGGGTCAAGTTCAGGCCACTTTCTTCTGTTGTAAAGTAAGAGCCTTTCTCTAAGTGATCTTCTATCCATAGATGTTTATACATGTTTATCGTAAACACCGGAGAGTTTACTATCCTGTTAAAACAACCCCATCTCACAAAACCTGCATTTTCACACTAACTACCCTGTTTTCTCACGTTACATTTCTTCTCCCAGACTACATTTGTTTTAACATATCAAGTATATGCCTATTGCATATACTTGACCTTAGCTACGTGGTGTGTATTGTTGCAGAAGGGTTTTGTTGTGTTTTAATAATGCAGTGACAATATGAATCCATCCATCTATGGCAGCAAGCTATGAAGCCGGCTAGCTAGAAATATTTTTTTCCCATGCAACTATCTAGAACTAGCTTGATAGCTTCTCACCCTATCTATCTATCTATCTATCTATCTATCTATCTATCTATCTATCTATCTATCTATCTATCTATGGCAGCTAGTTATGAAGCTAGTCCCCTTCTCGCACAACTATTTAACTATCTACATGCAGTTAGCTTGATATCTCGATAGCTTGAAAGCTTAAAAATGTCCTTACCAAATAACTATCTAGAAATAGCTAGCAAAAATTCCCTTCCCACCCAAGCAATCTATCTATCTGAGGCAGTTAGCCATGTGGCTAGCTAGCTAAAAATTATCATCCCACACAACTATCTAGGACTAGCTTGATAGCTTCCCACCCAATTAAGCTATTTATCTATCTATGGCAGCTAGCTATGATGTTATCTAGCTAAATATTCCCCTTCCCATACAACTATCTAGATATCTACCTGCAGTTAGCTTGATATCTTTATAGCTAGGTAGCTTGAGTTCCCTTACCACCAAAGTATCTCTCTCTCTCTACCATGATAGTTCCATAGCTAAAAATTCTAAAAATTCCCATCCCACACAACTATCTAGAACTAGCTTGTTAGCTTCATGGCTACCTAGCTAAAAATTCCCTTAACACACATCTAACTATCTAACTACAGCTAGCTTGATAATTCTCTTCCTGTCTAAATATTTAGGTAGATAAATATTTTGCTAGCAGAAGGCTAGCTTGAATGTAGATTTAGTTACATTAAATGGAGTCAGTGCACATTTGAACGCCCCCCGTCATTGTCACAATGTGAAGTTTTCTTTAAAAAAGTGAGTTCGGGATGTGCTCTCCACGTTTCCACATGTCGTAAACAAGTTTGGCTTTAACATATCAGTGGACACAGTGACTAACAAGCCGCAAAATAGAAAGTCGTTCAGAGTCCAGAGGAAGGAGAATTGAAAATAAAGCCTATCAAAACTTATGTGAGGCGCTAACTAGTTCCCTTCTGGACGTGAATTAATGTTAAGATCCGTTATGATCCAAGTTTGAGCTTGTTTTGTTCCGACATGACGGTGCTCAGCTGCGACTACTAGTGACATATTTGGTGCATTACACTTTGTGTCACAGTCTTTTAAAGTTGTGTGGCGCAGAGGTACCTGAAACAAATCCATCTTCATCGGGACGGCCTCACCTTCATCACCGTCATCGTCATCATCCTCATCCTCAGCAGCAGCAGCGTCTCTTCGCTCAGCTTGATCTTTAATAAAAAATAAATAAATAAATAAAATAAAACAGCAGCTGATTATTTTTACCTTCCTGTGATTTATTAACCTGGTATGTAGGTTGCTGTGTTCGAATGCGACTTCTGCTGACTGGACGTGGACGCCTCGCAGTGCGAGCACATACGGTTTTAACTATTGTGCTTAAGTGCAGCGTGTTTTCCGAGGCTTGTTTTTCTGCATTGGTGAGGTCCGACAATTGTCATCACACTGTATTTGTGGGGTCTGTCAGTTTTGTAGGGACCTGGATTATAGGATTGGGGTAAAAAAAAAATATCTATATTTTAGGGTTAGGGTTAGGGTTAGGGTAAGGGTTAGGGTTAGGGTTAGGGTTAGGATTATGGCTTATGTCAATCACAGGTCCCCACAAAGATAGGTGTACAAGTAGTTTGTGCGTGTTTTTTAGGGAAGGCAGAGTCAGCAGAGAGAGAGAGAGAAAGTTGAAAGATATTCTGGGAAAAAGGAGAGAGAGAGAGAGAGAGAGAGAGAAGGATGGAAAGGAGAGAAGGGGGGCTAAACCAGGGATTTGTTGGTTTCTACCAAATTCAAGTCCAAGCATGCAAAAACACACACACACACAGGAATACTTATATACACACACACACACTCAGATACTTGAAAAGAGGCCGTTTCATTTTGCCACCACATGCAACCTGGCCACGGCTGCCGCTGAGGTCTGCTCTTTGTGGTGTGCGCGTGTGTGCGTGTGTGTGTGTGTGCATGCCAGTGTGAGCTCAGATGCTATAAAAAAACATAACAGAACCACTTCAGTCGCAAAGCTTGTGCCCCCAGCCTCTTCAGTTAATGCAAGGAGTGTGTTTGTTAGAGCCACAACACACGCACGCACGCACACACACACACATCTGAGTGAAATCGCTGCTTTGAACTCCAACCTTTCTGATGATGTTCACTCCATCCTGTGAAAACACAGCTGTCAGCAGTGATGTAAATATGACTATTTATTGGACTTGTTTGCAGGATGGAGGGATGTGTGTGTGTGTGTGTGTGTGCGCATGCATGTGCGTGTGTGTGCGTGTGTGGGCGGCGACGTCAACTAAAATCCGCACTAATCTATCATGAACTTTGGTGAACTTTGAGTCAAACACTGTCTCGGCAAAACCGACCTGGAGGATTTTGGGATGTTGCACTTCCCCTGTTGGTGTTTAAACTGATCCGACATGAGCCAGACTTGGAAACATGTTTGTAGAATAAACTCGGGTTTCTCTTTCACAAAAATTAGCAAGTATATGCAGATTATTTTAAACCTTTAAACCAATCCTTTCCCTTTGCCAGAATAGGAGTTTTGAAACCAGCCTGTTTAAAGCAGCAGTGAATTCCTTCTGTCACACTTTTCTGTCGGTGCCCATCATGACGTCATTTAGGAAAAAAAGGAGACTTTGCCACTAGTTACCAAAAACATGACAAAATTAGCACATTAACCTACATGTTTATGGAACTGGGAATGATGTCACCTACGATTTGACCACATTCCAGTTGAGATGTAAGAAAAAATAAACAACAGCATGGGTTTAAATGTATCTTGGGCTAGGCATTGTTAGTAATACTGGTAAATACCAACCTTCTATAAAGTATTTTGCACGTAAGTAGCATAGCAACATGTCCACGGATAAATACTGCACCAATACTGTGTGTACAACTGATTTACTGTGAAACAAATAAGACGGAAGTGCAACTAATAGTAAAAGTAGCAGAAACTCTAATGGCACTTTTTCACAACACAGTTCAGGCACGGTGAAGAGTCATGACGTCCGACACAAGAATCAACGGTAGATCAGCTAAAAAGACTTAAAAATCCTGAAAACGTGCGTTAATCTCCAACATTTAACAAGGACATTTGTAAAATCTCCATATTTAACAGAGGAGTCTGGTGTATTTAGCGACAGCGCTGCTGAAAGACGGAGACGGTGAGCCCAATCACAAGCCGTTCAGCCGTATTTCAGTTCAGTGACTGTGTCAGACGGAGTCTGTGCTCCGGTCATGCATTTAAATAATCTTTTTAATGAACAGTTTCTAATGATTGAGTTCACCAAAAAGAACTGCTTTGATCATTTGTGTCACATTTAAGAGACAAGATTGCAAATGTGGTCACTACTGGTTTTAAGGGACCAAAATAGCAGAATTACTAGACTCAAGGATTCAAAACAGCAGCTCAGAAACCAAAGGGTTGTATGCTCAATATTTAATGTTTAGAGCAGGATTGTCCAAATCTTTTCCCTGGGTGGGCCAAATTTAAAACTCGACAGTGGGTCATGGGTCAAAAGTAAGGTTGGGGGAAATCGATACAGTGAAATATCACGATATTTTGCATGGCGCGATTACATCTCCTTTGAAACAACTGATGTTACAAATAAACATTACATATTCGTGGATTTGCATTAAAAAAATCATTTGAGGTTTCAGTCCACTAGATGGTGCCAAGTGCTCACACTCTGAACTACTGTATATCGCGATATATGGTTTTGCAAAAATGTAATATCGTATCATGACTCCCGCCCCTAAACTTCTATTGTACATACTGAATAAAAAATGTTTTATTTATTTGATTTATAAAGTTAAATCACTTTATTATTAATTAATATTTTTATTAAATTATTCTATTAGAATTTTTTTTTTTTTACTATTTTTATATAGTGCCCCAACAGATTTCTTACTAGCATACATACATTTAAAGTTTGAGGGCTCAAATGAAACAGGCAGGTCAGCTGTGGGCAACTTTGGTTGAGCCACATTGTTGAGTTTGGACGGTTCACTGTCGGACCATCAGGGGAAAATCTATTAAAGGCTCATCTCTGTAATGACGAAATAATGAACACACATCTAAATTAATGCATTCAGAATTTTTTTTGGCAACACGCCTGAACACCTTCTGTGTTTTGATATTTAAACAAAAGGTCATTTATTGTTGGAGAGTCTAGGCCCTAAATTCCAGTGTGTGTGTGTGTGTGTGTGTGTGTGTGTGTGTGTTCCCTTTGAGCAGATTGCATTATAATCTCCTGTTGATCCTTTTTTTTTCTGACCATTAGTTTCCACAGTGAAATTATTCTCATTAATTACATTAATTATAATTAAATTTCATTTTGTGCAAACCTTCACACTGGCATTTTCTGTGAATGGAGACTGAGACCATAGTGACTCCTGAATATTCATGTCCTCACAACGTATGATATGAATGTACAAGTTCCCTGAACTGAGTACGACTCACGTGTATCACTGAAAAAGATTTAATCTTTGCAAATGTAACGGTTCGTGGTGCTTTCAAGGACACAGAGGACACACAAAGTTTTACTGAAGAAGCGAGGGCTCGTCACTTTTAAGACTCTACTCGGCTAAAATGTCCTCACTTTCAAGGTGCAGAACAGTAATTGGTCCTCGCAAGGACAAGAGGAAGAAGAGGAACACACACACAGACCTGTGGAATTAACATCTATCGCCTTGCAGAATGTTCCGTCTTCCAATCAGCATGTACTGAGCACACAGTCACACACAGTCTTGTCTTTCTACAAATGTGAGGACACTCACTAACATGATGCATTCCTTAAAACCTTCCATGTGTAGAGTAAGACTAGAAAAAACCTTATTTTTGATTTTTGAAATGTTTTAATCAGATATGACTGATGTCTCCAGAAGTCAAAATGTAGCTCTCTACCAATTCATTAACATGGTACCTGTGTCTTGTTAACCCAAAATTACCTAATCTGCTTTAAGACACTGCGATTGTCCACTTCAGACATTTTCCTGTAACATCTCCTGCCTTGTCACATTTGCAGGAAAATGTCCGAGTGAACCCATGTCAGAACACAGCAGGAAAGAGGAGATTATGCAAAATGAATGTCTGAAAAGTGCTCAAAATGGCTTCCGAATTTTAACACTAGTTAGCATAGGGGGTTGGTTAGTGGCCTAACCTAACTTTAAATAATGCAAAGGTTCTCTTTGCTAATGTTAAAATGATGCACAATTTCTTGTAACTACAGGAAAAAAATGGTAAATAAATGGCTGCTAATTCTAAAATTTATGTCTGAAACCTGCTCAAAATGGCTTCCGAGTAAGCACCAGGTAGCACTTGGGTTATCTGGTTAGCATGTAGCTCTTTAGTAGAAGCAAAGAGCTGAAATTAATAGAAGTAAAGTAAAACTTCCCATTGTTAATGTTACTTTTCACTATTACTAGATTCAACATTTAGTGTAAATAAAAGAACAACATTTGGCATTTACCTCACAAAGTTCTAGCCCAAAGTGGAAAGTAAATAACTGCTCCTAACATTCATATCTGAAACCTGCTCAAGATGGCTTCCAGGTGACAAGACTAGCTGCTAACTCTTGAGTAGAAGCAAAGAGCTGAAACAAATAGAAAAGGAAAATAAAAATTTCCATTGCTAATGTTTCATTTCACAACTGCATTCACTGTTTAGAGTAAATAAGGGAACAAACTTTTATGTTTCCCACATAAGGTTTTTCTCAAAAGTGATAGGCTAACAGCTAATCCTAACACTGATGTCTAAAACCTGCTCAAAATGGCATCCGAGTGACAAGACCATTCTAGGAGCTACAGTGACTTCCTGTAGGAACACGGCAAGACAGGCAAAACTGCGGCTAGCTGGTTAGCATGCTAACACTTGAGTGAAAGCAAAGAGGTAACCAAAGTAGAACTAAAGCAAATGTTTTCATGGCCAATGCTATTTTTCTATAACTGGATTCACAACTAAGTGTAAAAACATGGAACACACTTTGACTTGCAGTTGTAAGTTTTTCCTCCTAAGTGGTACATTAACGGCTAATCTCTCACACTGGTAATAGCTGTTAGCATGCTAACCCGTCATTACCCCAAAGAGGTGATAGAAATAGAACATTATTACCTTATTATATATATATATATATATATTATAAGTGTGTGTTTTGAATGCTTTAAATAAAATGTGCAGTGAGAGAACAACTACAAACAACTACAGTGTCTGTTTCTCTTTAGCTTTAATAGGTTAGCATGTGCTACATTCTTCAGTGCTAGTGAGAACACACACACACACACACTCTGCTGAAGTACATGTTTTACGTCAAGTAATGGGTTCAATACTGTCTGTTTGAATGAACTGGTGTGTGTGTGTGTGTGTGAGAGAGACCAAAGCACTTTGCAGAGATTGCAGGCAGCTGTTGGGAAAATACCTCCACACACACACACGCATGCGCACACGCACATGCACACACACACGCACACACACACACACACAGACAGGGCCTTTGAACATCCAGATGTGGCAGTGCGGCAGGTTGTAAGCATCAGCAAACCAAAAACAGGGTGAAACGAGGGCGGAGTCTGAAGCTAAACCAGCTAATGAAATACAGATTTCCTCAACCTGCTACACACACACACACACACACACACACACAGACATGTTTGCACTTCTATCAAAGTGAGGACCGTCATAGACATAATACATTCCCTAGCCCCTTACCCTAACCTTAACCACCACAACTAGATGCCTAACCCTAACCCTAAGCTAAACCCAATTTTAACCCTGACCCTGAAGCCAACTCTTAACCCTGAAAAAGCCATTTTAAGGGGCGAAAAAAGTGAGGGCCAGCCAAAATGTCCTCACTTTGTCAAAATGTCCTCACTTTGTAGGTGTTTAGACGATTTTCGGTCCTCACTCTGCAGCAAGTCCCCATAATGTGACTGTGTAAACAGATGTAGGTCCCCACAACATAAGGAATACCGATTAATACCACACACACACGCTCACACAGCTATCCTTTTAAGGACTCTGCTTTACTTCAGTTCATCTGAACAGCCTAAACCAAGCCTTATCCCTAACATTAACCATAACCAGTTCATGTCTAACACGTCTTCCTCTCTGTTTTTAGTGTATTTCTGTGACAGAGCTACAGCGCCGCATACAGGCCTGTCATACACACTGCAGTATTTTAAGTTGGTGTTTTTTTTCCTCTTTTTCTCCTTCTAAGGCCTAAACTGTGACATCATTTTCAACAACCACACTAAGGATGCATTCCATTTGTGGTCAGAACCCGTAATTTCCAACTTGGAAACTCGGAGCAACCTCACGTACAACAATGTACAGCGTTGTTATTGACTGGTATAGCTAACCATGGCTAGCCCGAAATACGTTTATGTTTCTTTCTTCAACAGGAACACGGTGAACTTGGCAGTGATATCACTCCTAGTTCTCAGTTCTGATGTAAATGGAACACAGTATAAAGTTTTTGTATTCAACACGTGGACATTACAGGACAGTGGTCAGCAACTGGTGGCCTGCGGGCCAAAACTGGCCCGCCAGCATCAGTAGGTAGCCCAGCAGATGATTTCAGAAATCTGATTTTTTTAAAAAAATAATAATAATAATGTTTTTGTTTAAAAGGATTTGCTTATCCTCACAAATACAACAATTTTATACTGAATTCAGAGCTTCTATTCTGAAAAGAATAGATTGTGATTGTGTTGCTAGAATTGACAATTAAGTTACATATGTTTGGTTTGAAAATTAAATTAAAAAAAAAAACCCTCTGGTGTTGCAGTGGATAGATAAATGATGCACAATGATTATTAACAGTTTGAAAATAGGAACAAATTGTGTCTTAAAAAGAGTCTTCGTAACAAGTCGGCGATTAAAGACAATGTCCACATCAAAGGTGAGTTTTGTAGTGTTTTAAGACGCTAGCAACAGTCTAGACCTTTTTAAAAAATAAATAAATAAAAAACATTTAAACATTTATTAAATTAGTAATGTTTACAAGATTAGATGGTTTAAATTAGACGGGAAAAAAGTACAAAAAATATCTGGATTTCCCTGATGAAGATACAATGTTTTGGCCTAATATTCAATCACACAAAGAAAATGGCCTTAAGCCAAATTTAGTTGCTGACTCGTGTTACAGGACGTACTGGGTGATGATGCAACTTCATCATGTATGTTTTTTTAAAGTGACCAGATGTTTGTCACCTGTCTTGACGTCCCTCTCTCCCTCTCTCTCTCTCTCTCTTCAGTATGGACGGTGAATCAGACCACAGCAGCTGTGAAGCCCTTTGATCCATCACACACACACACACACACGTGTAGTCTGTAGCCTGTAATCTGTCTGTGGTTTAATAAAGTTTTGTACGACAGACTGACTCAGCTCTAAACTGATCTGTGTGGTGGATGATGCCATTTTCTTTTCTTTTTCTTTAAAAAATTATTAATATACTGTACTTGGTCATTATGTTACCACAGTCTGACCATTGCCTCGTGCAGATCATATAAAGCAGGTTCTTCTTTATGCACATTTTTTCCAATGGAAAAAAAAAAAAAGATGAAAAACAGAATTTTTTTCCCTGTAATTTCAAAATTTTCAGATTTAATCTTGAGGGAGATAAAAACACACACACATATTTAGTCATTCTTCCTAGGACACTTGGACATTTTAACCAAAACCCTGTCCTGAATATTAAACATAACCAGCTAAAGGTATAATTCAGTTTTCAGAACGCGTGGTCATGAGATACTGAAAGACGGTCAGCTCTGAATGCACTGTGAGCGCCCCCTGCACCTAGAACCAGCATACGACAGGCATATTTTAGTCTGCGATATTTTAAGAATATGTTTGTAATGTTATCTTGCTGTTAGATACTATTTTGGCAACAGGAAACTGAATTTTATAAACTGCTCACTCTCCTGCACCAAAGTCCATAGAGAAAATCTGCGTTTTTAGCTTGTGGTGACACAGGAGCGGCTGGTCCACCGCTGCCTCGTGTGGTCAGTTTGTGTCACTGCGGTAAATCCGAGTAAAGTATTTTCAAACACATAGCACATTTGAAGTTCCTGATGGAGGCAGCAGTGGACCAACGACACCTGTGTGCTGTGACGTAAAATTGTTACTTTCCTCTATGGAATTTGGTATTGGAGAGCGAGTCGTTTCCAAGGCAACACAAACCTCAGCTACCGACTGAAAACTGCTTAATGGTTATCAATAAATAAAACACTGCTGACGCTGGCGAGCAACTGTGTGATTGCTAAGGCTGAATATAGCAATGCTAAGCTAGCAGTTTCAACAGAAAACACATTTAAATACGGTGAAAACACTCTAGGTCAAAATTTAAGAATAACCCTAACACGTGCAAACGTGCAATGAAATACTTTATTTGTTGCCGAGGCTGTGTCTGCGAGCCACATAACAGAGGTCACCAAAGGTCAACGTGGGAACCTTTGAATGAGGCTGATGAGTGTTCGCTTCAACAAACAGCTACAGAGAGAGAGAACACACGCGGATGCATGGTGACCAGATGGGGACACACATGTGTGTGTGTGTGTGTGTGTGTGTGTGTTCTTGTACTTGCTGCAGAGTGAGGACCAAAAATCATATAAACACTTACAGAGTGAGGACATTTTGGCTGGTCCTCACTTTTTTTCACCCCTTAAAAGCGCTTTTTCAAGGTTAAGACCTGGTTTTAGGGTTTAGGTTAGGGTTAGGCATCTAGTTGTGATGGTTAAGGTCAGGGTCCTCACTTTGACAGAAGCACAAACGTGTGTGTGCGTGTGTTTGAAGTCATATATTGCTTTGAAAATAATTCAAATCAGGGACAGAAATGATGATGATGATGATGACGACACTGTGACGCACAAGCTCAGAAGTGTTTTGACATGTATTTAAACGGCTGCCTTGTTAGTCCTGGCGTGTGTGTGTGTGTGTGTTTGTCTGTGTGACCGCGTGTGCAGCGTTGATGTCAGGTGCAGCACAGGTGGGTTTGCAGGCAGCAGGGATGAAGAGGTCTGAGAAAATAAACACACCTGATGTCGCCGGACACGTAACAGCAGAACGCGCGGCGACTGCGCTCACGTGGAATTTTCGCTTATTCACACAGAAGGAAAAAACCAAAAACACTACAGCTGTAAAATCCGACATTGTAAAGTGCAGTTATCGCCTCCTAGAGGCCGGAACGACTAAAAAAAATGTTGACTTCAGCATGAAGCATCAAATAAATTATTGATAAACTATTTATTTATTTACTTATTATACTTTTTAATTTCAATAATCTGACTTGGCATGAATGTCAAGTGAAGATTGTTGCTAAAGTGTTAAAAATAAAATTCAATACTGTAATTAGTGGTAAATAGAGAGGGACTTAGATCTGCCTATGTATTTATCTATGAATAAATGATTAATTCATTCATGAAATAAGATGAATCCATCAGTAACGAATGTTAAGTACAATAATAAATTCTTGAACTGCCTGACAACACTAAGTATTTTTAAGCAGAGCTTGTTGAATTAATTGTAACTAAATCATGGTAATATTATTTAATAATAGATATAACTATAGAGAAATGGTCTCATCGTAATTATAGAGTGGACTTTGCCTCATTCCAGTGTCAGGCCATGTATGGACATTTTCATCCTCAGCCTCAGCTTCATCTTCCTCAGCCAATCACAATTCATGAAACACAGAAAACTGTGCGTGTGTGTGTGTTCTTGTACTTGTTGCAGAGTGAGGACCAAAAAAATCGCATAAACACCTACAAAGTGGGGACATTTTGGCTGGTCCTCACTTTTTCCATCCCTTAAAAGGGCCTTTTCAGGGTTAAGACTTGGTTTTAGGGTTAGGCATCTCGTTGTGATGGTTAAGATCAGGGTAAGGGGCTAGAGAATGCATTATGTCTATGAGGGTCCTCACTTTGATAGAAGCACAAACGTGTGTGTGTTCCCAGTCTTCGTACAAGGACAAACACTGCCCCCTGGGGATGAGTCTCCTACTCGTCTCATCTCCTAATTTTTTCGTCCTTCCTTCCTTCTTTGTTCCTCACTCCATCCTCCCTTTTACCTTTTCTTCCTGTTGCCGTTAGGACGAGTGATACAGTGAGGCTGAGTGGGCGAGTGAGGTTTAAACTCAGAGAGAGAGAGACAGAGAGAGAGAGAGAGAGAGAGAGAGAGATCATCCCACCATTTTTTCCCTCCAAATTCTAATTTTCCAACTCTTTCCTTCACCTCCTGTGACCTGCTCAGTTGGTGTGTGTGTGTGTGTGTGTGTACCTGGTATTCCTTATGTTGTGGGGACCTAAATGTGTCTCCACACTCACATTATGGGGACTTGTCTTCCTTATGGGGACAAAAATCAAGTCCCCATAACGTAAATGACTCCATTTTAAGGTGAAGACATGTTTTAAAGTTATGCTGAGGTTAGGGTTAGGTTAAGGTCAGGGTCAGGGTTATTGCACTAGTAATTATGGTTGAGGTTAGAGTAAGGCTCCAGGAAATTAATGTCCTCTGAAGTCATGGAAACCATTGTGTGTGTGTGTGTGTGTGTAGTCATTTTTAGATCATTTATGAGATATGAAGCTGTTAACAACACATTTGTGCTGAGTCATTTCAAAGACAAAACTCTCCAACTATGTAACAAATATTGTTATCCCAAAAAAGAAGAAATAAAAAGCCCAAACATGACTCGACTGAACTGCCTTTGCTGATTTATATTTACATTTTTACAGTCTGTGATATATTGGATTTTGGATTGAATCAGATTTTACATTTTTATCTGTCCAATCCAGTGATTTTGACCAGTATCGGACCGTTACTGACCGATACTTTAAAAATAATGACGTGCTTTGTTTTACCCTTTTTTAGAGAAAACACTCAGAGAGCACTGACCTCCACCAGTGTAAACATAAGAGTTAAAAACTGGTTTAAAAACATTCTGAATCCAGCACAGATACCACCAAAGTGTCATTATTTGGACCCTCCATAAACTACATCCACAGAAAATTTCATTCTATGTCTGTATTTTACTTAATAAATTATTTTGCTCACAGAAAAAAGACAAATGCAGCTACAACAAGATCAACTCCAGAAGCAAAATATGACTTAATATGTTTTTGGAACAACACAGTCACCTAAAAATTACTTTTCCACATGACCAAACTGTTTCTATGTATCATAAGCAACATATTTTCTGAAAGAAAATTATATTACATTTACATACATACAGATGTTATGAATGGTGTTAAGTTTGGACAGTGAGTTTAGGTTTTTATGTTAGTATTTATGGGTTCTTATAGGAAAAAATGAACATCATCTGCATAAAAACACACCTGGGTAAAACACACAGTGTCACAACATTAAGGGCTGAATAATTGAATAATTGTTGCTGCAAATTTTAAATAAATAATGCTCTTCTTCTTGGTAAAGAATGGATGTTTTGAAGAATCCTTCGTTTTTAAGTTATAATTCAATATTTACTGTAATTTTTCGGTTGTTTAGGTGATTAAAAAAAAGAATACAAGTATAAGACAAAAGGACAGGGAACTAAAATATGAAAGTTCTTATATTTTTCTAGGTGACCGTATTCAGATGTTCTATTCCGACTCTACTAAGAACAAGAAATCCCCGAACTCAGTGAGGGAAACACAGATGTCGTCAGTGAAGGTTCGGTCGAAAAACCAGGTTCTGACGCATTTCAGGAAACAACGGAGACAGCGACTGATGGAGGGAGGGGAGGTGACGAGGACAGGAAGGAGGAGGTGCACGGAGGAGGGGGAGGGGGGGGGCAACTCCCCCACACACACACCCCCCCCCAGAGAGAGAGAGAGAGAGAGAGAGAGAGAGAGAGAGAGAGAGAAGGGTTAAAGTGGAAAAAAGACTTGCACACTAATACAGGGAGGGATTAAATACTGGATGGGAATTCGTGCAGGTTTATGAATATGCATAACGGGTGAGCAAGATTTAAATGAAGGGAGGAAAAAGAGGGAGCGAGAAGGAAGAGAGTGATACGAGATAAGGCCAAAAAGAGGAGGAGGAGAATAAAACAGGACAGGAGACAGAACGAAGGACAGAGGATGAATGAAAGAGGGGGGGGAAAGAGGAGACAATGGGAGGGGAAGGAGTGAGGTAGAATGGAAGAAGGGAAGACGGTGACTTCACAGAGATTGGGGGAGGAAATAGGGAGGGTAAAATGAGGGGAGGATGAATAAATGAATGAATGTAGGGAGAATAAAGCAGGAGAGGAAGGAGTGGGAGCGAGGTGAGGAAGGTTAAAGGTTGACAGGTTGAGAAAGAGGGTTGAAAGAACGGAGGAGGGACAAAAGGGGAGGAGGAGGAAGTGAGAATGAGGGAGTGGAGGAGGAAAGGAAGGAGTGAAGGAAGGAAAGAAGGAAGGAGAGGCTGCAACGAGAAGATGTAACGCAGTGAGGGAAGGGAAATGATAGGAGGACACAGGATGGATGGATGGATGGATGGATGGATGGATGGATGGATGGATGGATGGATGGATGCATGCTCGGGGCGAGGCATCGGGGGAAACAGAAACAGATGGTTGGAGAACCTTTTACAAGACACTGGTAAAGAAAAATAAAAACATTAATCAAGCGCGTCCTGGAAATGGCTGCTGTTCTGTTGCTGTGCAGTTTTTCCAAAAGGTGTGTTTGTTTGTTTGTTTTAATGTTTTTTTTTTATTATTATTAAAGAGGAGCTCACATGATAACACTAAAAAACATGAAACAAATTTCACAATCCAGTGATTTTGCGATGGACGTCCATGAAGGCACAAAACCATAAAGACACAAATTAAAATTAGAAGTTGATCGCAGTAAAGCTCGAGGAGGTTGTTCAAATGCCACATGTGTGAAATCTGCAGAATTGCTGTTTGAGCCAAAATGGACGCCTTCTTGTTGAATTCGAGCCACGGTTGTCCGGAGCCCATACCATGATTTTGCCAAATCAATTTCATCTGTAAATTTTGACCTCGACGGATGCATGTGCACCGTCAAACTTGGGTGGAAGAAGAATAATAAAGAAGTTCCACTACGGTCCTGACACTGTGTGTGTTTGGACACAATTCCCCATACTGCAAATCAACAGCAACACTTCCTGTCTGTCCTTGAAAAGCCACGCCTCCAGTTTGTCACATGTCACTCTCAAATTCTGTAATTAAATAATCTAAATGATCCCGTTAAAGCCCCAGCCTAATAAATAGCTACCAATCTAACTTCAAGACTATAAAAACCAAAATTATTTTTAGTTTAAAGTCATTATTCACTTATACAAACTGGACTTGCTAAAATTGCTAATTTTCTTTGCTGACTTGTTTGGGTGGAAGAATAATAACAAAGTCCTTCATTTCCATTGGGGTCCTGACACTGTGCTTGGACCCTAAATGGAAAAGAGGCTGCAGAGAATCCTACATTCCCCATAATGCAACAGTGGTACCTCAAATAACCACACATGGACTATGCATTTAAAGTTTCCCAAACTTACTTCTGCTGCAAATACACTCGAAAATAACCTACATATACACAGCATATATAGTAAGTATTGGGGAGACAACACATCCTGTGTGTGTGTGTGTGTGTGTGTGTGTGTGTGTGTGTGTGTGTGTGTGTGTGTGTGTGTGTGTGTTGGTCACTGTTGTGTGACCTACTTTAATGGACATCCTAAAACACAACATCCTCTTTCTCGCGCTGTGGTTGATAAATCCGTTCGGGACGATTCTTTTTTTTTTTTTTTTTTATTTGTGTTTGTTGCTCTGTTTAGTCAACAGTGGTGTGTGTGTGTGTGTGTGTGTGCGTGTGCGTGTTTGTTCCTATTTGCAGGATAAAAGCCTTCAGTGACCCAATAAGGGAAAGAGAAATCAGAGCGTTTTATTGTGAAACAGCTCTTGCTACTTTTATCTCCAAACCCTGTTTACACCAACAAACACAAACAGCCTGACACTGTTTTGCACAAACTACACACTCAGATTTTCATCCTAATTTGACACACAGGCTGAATGTGGTTCATACGTAAACAGCATTAAACATAAGCACTTTCAACGTTTTTATTTGTTAAAGTTGTTGTCGTCGTCGTCGTCATTGCACGTGTTTAACAACGGAAGAAAACAATAAACAAAACGTAGTTCTTAGATGTTAGCGCTTTAGATAAGAGCGGAGAATCTCAGTGTAACTAACAATATACGTGAAACATGATAACAGCGATAATGTTGTGAATATGGGTCGCGGGGGATCGATACAGTGAAATATTGCGATATTTTGTGCGGTCATATTATATCAGACACCAAGAATCGATTTTTGTTTTAGCACATAATTTTTTAACTGATGTCAAAAATAAACTTTTTGTGGAATTGCATAAAAAACATTTATTGACGTTTCAGTCCACTAGATGGTGCCAAGTGCTCACTCTCACCAGAGCTGTTACGCGAGTATATCGTAACACATGACTTTGCAAATACTCAGTACTCACAGCAATATCGTGATCAGTAACCTCATAGCAACACGTCGGGTGCATTCAGTCGCATAAAAACCACCGGGGACAACAACTTAGTCCGAACTAACTTTGGACGAAATGAGCCAAAACTCACAAATCGACTGAGTTAACTGGTTAGCGACTTCGTCCATTGGCGTTTGCGCCGCTGCTTCTGAGACAGAAGTCGTTTGATGAAAACACAGAGAGAAGGAACGTGACATCACATAGGGACACAAACTATGGCTTTTCCTCATAACATCACGACATCATCTGCATAGAAACACGCCGGTTAGAGAGACAGACAGACAGACAGACAGATAAGTAGGTATTAAATAGATCGGGGGTGTCAAACTCATTTTAGTTTTGGAGCCACATACAGTGCAATTTGATCTCAAGTGGGTCAGACCAGTAAAATAATAACATAATAACCTATAAACAACAAGAAATCTGAATATTTCCCTTTGATTTACATTTAATAAAGTATATTTTAACAAGATATATTATGAACAACCTGAAATTAATTTTAAATAAGTGTAATATTAAACTATTTACTTACTATTAAAATATTTACTATTTACACATTACAACTTACAGATCACAGTGGATCTACAAATGCACTAAACAATTTATCAGACGTATCTGGAACTGAAAAATATAGTAGTTTACATGCTGATTAGATTCTAATCATTATGTGAAACTAATTCATTATGTAGGCCGGATCGGACCCTCTGGCGGGCCGGTTCTGGCCCCGCGGGCCGCATGTTTGACACCCCTGAGATAGATGGATAGAGTAATAATAGTACGACAGAATGACAGATAAAACTAGAACCAGAACAATGGAACGATATATAAAACGACTGAATGGTCGAACAATCGATAGATCAATGGGTAGACAGATGGATCAAGCTCTTCTTAAACAAGTTAACCTCTGTTTACATTCCCTTCATTATTGTGATCAACAAAACCACGATGAAACAGTATCAGTGAAACTACAAACTTAAATAAGCAAATCACTTTTCAAATTAACCCAATGTTGATAATTACATTATTGCTGTTTTGATATTTTGTCCCATCCCCAATATGTTATAGTAAATTCATACATCTGCTAATCACAGTATAGGAGAGTGTGAGCACATGTACTGCACACACACACACACACACACACACACAGTCACACCTGTTCGTCAAACCCTGGCAGAGTTCCGTTGTCATGTGTTTGCCAGTTTGAAGACGTCCTCGTCTGTCTCTGCTAATAGACTTTGTTACAATGCCAGAGGTTCAGCGCGTCTTAAATCACTCCGCTGGTCCAACTCTGACGCCGCGTTCTGTGATGTTTAATTAGGAATAATAGTTTCTAATACTCCACCAATTAGGAGCCGTCTTTACTCCCACTCAGTCTGGGGATTTGTGCGTCGAGCGAAGGGGCGTCGGGGAAAAAGAGAGAAAAGTAGAATTAAATGGAGGCCCAGGTAGCGCGAGGTTGGTGCATCTCCGGGGGTTTTTTTGTGTGAGTGAAGAACTGGCAATGCAAATGGATTTCTGACTAATGATTCTCTGACGCTCCTCTCTGAGGAAATCTCTAATTAAACTGCGGCTGAAAGTCCACACGTTCAAAGAAAACACAGGTTTAAAAAGCGGGAAACTTCAGAGAGAGGCTGTGGGCTGGAACCTGTAGGTTTGTGGAGGAGATGTTTAAATCCTGTGGCAGAATCTGCAGAATCTGCCGATTCATGATGAAAGAGACTCTAATGTAGCTCGGCCTGTATCGGACATGCAGTTCACACTTTAACCAGCGGGGGGTTTTAGCTCAGTTTAGTCCAAATGTTGAAATCTGTTTCTCTAAAACCAGGCTCAGTTCACAGGAGGGACAATACATTAAGGGGACAACAGATTATTATTGTAATGAGGAGGCAGTTTAGAAAGAGGACGTTTTGTGAAAATCAGCCTTTTCCGCCCGCAAACTTAAATTTATTTCACTTTGTAAACCAATTACTCTCCTGCACCAAAGTCCATAGAGAAAATCAGCGTTTTTAGCCCCCAGGGACACAGGAGCTGCTGCTCTATTGCTGCCTCATTTCATAAGTATGTCACTTATCTTAATACAAACAAAGGATTTTAAACCACCAAAGTCAGAAAATAACGCACGTGAACTTACTGATGGAGGCAAAAGTGGATCAACAACTCCGGTGGGCTGTGATGTAAAAATCACTAATTTTCTCAATGGGATTTGGTGTGGGAGTTTACAAAGCAAGAAAAATCTGTTTCTTGTTGTCAAATAGCAAGATTAAGAGGTGGAAGTATAGTTTATATATACAGTACTGAGCATAAGTCTTAGGCCACCGTTAAATTTGTTGTTTTAGCAATGCTATAATGACCATACTGTAAAATTATTTCTCAGTCACTATTGGAAAATATTCTGATAATATGGAGAAACACATATGCAGTTTAAAAATAACATCTTTTTCAGAAACAACCAACAACAAAAATGCTTGTATCATATCAAATATTGAGTGTGACCTATATTTGCACTTGAACAATAACACAACCATGGCTCTTTAAAACCTGGAATGGAACCCTAATGTTATTGGTCAAACCTGTGTTTCTCCTACTATTTCATGGCAACAAATAGCTGCTGTGAAAAAGGTCTATTATACCTGGTTGACTCCAGACATGTTGGAGCATTACATACACATGTTGCACAAGTTCAACTCACTGACAGGTTGATCATATAGTAGAAGACTGACTTTTAGTCACATCTTTTCCATCTGAACGCCAACGATCACAAAAGTGACATAAAAACAACAAAGCTGCTGGTGGACTAAGACTTATGCACAGGACTGTGTGTATATATATATATAAGTAGTATTTGCATAGTCCCATTCACAAGTATGGCTGTTCACTGCTATGGCAACATTATTGCGCCGCATTGTTGAGCAAGGAACAAGAATGTTTTGAACGTTCATACTTTGTTTCTCACTCATTTTCGGTTCATCTCCTCTTAAACGCTTGTGTGCTCAACACTGCCCCCCCTCTGTGTGCACACAAAACTGCCTGTCCGCACAATTCCAACCAATCACTGCCAACGTATTACCCAATCAGATCGCTAGATAGACGCGCGGGAACACTGTAAAAAAAAAACAAATATTGACTAAAACAAGTGGAGGTGCCAGACTACCAACCTTTTTGGGTATTATTTGTTTTTAATCATTGAAGTAGATTACAAATCAGATGTTTTGTGATCAGATTTTGTCCGTACCCCATGTAACACTTTACACTAAAGTAAAAAAAAATACACAGGTCCATAATCTGAAATGATACTTCCAAAGTTTGTGAACAATGGATGCGTCTCAGCTATATATAGCAGTCGGTGGCGTCACACCACAGCCATGTGTTGTCTTGTGGGACGTGGGGACACTGCGGTGGCTGTTTAATGACAGCGCTGAGGTGATTTCAAAAGTCTCGTCCTGCTGTCGTGTCTCCGCGTCTCTCAGTCCCAGCGTGGCCTCGTTTTCATGATCTCAGGTTTGGGTTTATTGGTGCTTTACGGCCTCAGACCTGCTGTCACACACATTAAACACAGGCGCACGCAGCGCAGACAACAACTCACACGCGCGCACACACAGGCTCACACGGCTATTCTTCTCAGGACTCTGCATCCACTTTCATTGATTAAAAACAGCCTCAACAAAGACGTATCCCCAACTTTAACCCGAACCACAATTCAAATCTTGGTCCTCAACTTAACCAGTTCCTCAGACATGAGGTTCTGCCTCATTAGGTCCAGGTTTTGGTCTCCTGGTCCTGACAAGGTCAGTGCTTATGCCAGAAAATGACACAAAAACGTCAACACTCCCCCCATGAGAGAATATATATGTATATACACACACACACACAAGAATTCACACCAGAATGACAGGAAACAAACATCTAGGAAGTGATAAGTGAAAACATAATCACACGCAGGTTATTACAGCTCAGTGTAAAAGTGTGAAGGAGCATCTAACGTCAAAAATCCACCTTTTCCCCATCGCCCAGTCATTTATTAATAGCTTCGTGCCAATTAGCACTCAGTCGCACGTACAAAGCATCCACACTGGAAAAATGCTGTGAACACAACCTGGAGGAAGGAGGAGTGAAAATAGCGTACGAACGACACGTTTGGTTTGACGGAGCGTGATTCACAGGACGAGCAGCACAACGCGCTGACGGAAAATGACCCCCTGCAAACGTCTGTGGCACCAAAGACGGTGGAGTACGGACGAAATACCCGGGCAGTCCCGTCCGGAAGTGAACTGCGACGCCATACTGTCCAGCCACACGTCAGCTGACCATGGACCAGACTTCAAAATAAAACTTGATTTATACTCCGTCCGGGCCATGTGCATTTGTTTTCAAGTGGTGGGAAGATTAAGGACGGGTTAAATGCCAAAAAATATATATTTTGGGGGGAAAAAAATGTAATTTAAACTTTATTTTGAAGCATATGGTGTCTTTAAATTCACGCAAATACCAATGTTAGGTCACTCCTAGCATGAGGATAATGTTAAAATAATTCAGTGAATACAGACATAGAAAAATGGAACATTTCCAAACTCTACACAAGTAGCACTGGAGGATTCTGAAAACTTAAGAAGTTATCCCCACTTTAAGACACCAAAAACAATGCCACGTCCTGTCTGTCCACCACTACAAGCAAAGTTACGACTTTCGTAAGATGGCTGCCAAGCTTTGACCTGATCACATGATGTGCTGCAACATAATTTTTGGGTCATAGCAATAAAATATTGAAGGAAAACAAGACAAAATCAACAATCAAAGATTGTAAAAATCTGGAGTTCTCTCTCTCTCACACACACACACACACACACTGGTTTCCATGACTTCAGAGGATATTGCATTGACTTACATTCATTTCCTGGGGGTTTACTTTAGTCTTAACCTATAATTACGAGTGTCCTAACACTGATCTTAACCGAACCCTAACCTCAGCCTAACTTTAATAACATGTCTTCGCCTTAATGGAGTCATTTACGTTATGGGGACTTGTTTTTTGTCCCCATAAGGAAGACAAGTCCCCATAATGTTACTGTGGAGACAGATTTAGGTCCCCACAACATAAGGAAGACCAGGTGCACACACACATACACTGACCACTCTCGTGCCAAAAAGCCCATTACCCTGTCTGCTTTTTAAACAGCATTAGCGTCCGTCTGTGTGTTTATACAGGACTAATAGTTGAAAGGTTAATTACTGATGCAGCCGTAAGCAGTCTGTAGTAATCACCAGCTATTACCTCACACTGTAATTACTCATCGCAAACAACGAGAAACTGGAGCAAGTCTGACAAACAAACACGTTTGTATTTAAAGCCTTTTCCTCACGGAAACACAACTTTCCCTACACTAAACTCTTTTTTTTCTTTTTCGTTCCTATAAAAATTCTCCATAAACGCGGCATTGTTTCAAGAAAGGTCTTCAAACTTACTACAGCGCTGTAGTACGTATGCCAGACCTGCATGCGGCGCTGTAAACGCTGCCACAGGAATACACCGAAAAACTATTTACAAACCCCAAACACAAGCAGGAGGAGACGTCAACAAGAAACCCAAGAGGAAGACAAACCTGGAGCTGTGACATCATCGTTTTCCCAAGGTTGTGTATTATTGCAAGGGCGGCATTTTGGGATTTTTCCATTCTGTTTTCCAGAAATAGCATCTTAGCAAAACAGCAGTGCCACCTGGACAAAAAGCTGATAACGATCATTTCTGGATTCTCCCAAACGTACCAAGAAAATTCATATGGCAGAAACTCTGTCATCTATGTTTAATATGAAATTATCGTATCCGGTGTGTGCGTGTGTTACCAAACTGTTAAAACACACACTGGGACGATGTCCAGTGTCTTTTAGGAAATCACTTTATCTTTTGTTATTTACTTCATTTAATAAGAAGTGTAAATTATTGATTCCATACAATTGTGACTATATCAATTGTTGCCATTAAAGGTTGGAAACTAAAAATCTCCTTCAAGTTCGGAGCCTCGTTGATACCAGATTAAGGTCAGATTAAGGATGATCAGACTGGTTCAAAATAAAAAAGTAATGTATTAAGTCATAATATGACCATGATATGTAATGAGGGTTTAAGGAAACATGTTAAATGTTTTGAATAGTGGTACAGCTGCTATTCTTTGCATCTTTTAATTGAATTGGCAGCAACTTCTGTTCATGTTTATGCTGTGGAAAAGGTAAATGCAGCTGGGGAAGAGCGGGAGGGACAATTCTGTTCAACATTTTTGAATTTCAATCACTGGACTAACTTTAAAAAGCCTCACTTTCATACATATTCCATAGAACACGGTCTGGACACACAGTATGTAAAACTTTGAGGCCGATGAGCAACAGCAGGAGTCACGTACCTAATAAAGTGGCCCGTGAGCGTACATTGCCTTGTGTTGCTTTAAACGTGCTTTGTCGTCATTTAGCCCCGACTTGACAACTATTATAGAGAGAAGCCGTAGATTTAACGGAACTGAGGTCGACGTTGACGCCAAAGGAGAAGAGAGAGAGAGAGAGGGATTATAGAGGAAGAGGTCAGCGGAAGGATGGGGGGAAGGGGAGGAAGTGAGGGAGAATAAGGAGGAGGCTGTAAAAAATGAGCGAGGAAGGATGAGGAGGAAGAGGAGGGGAGATAGTGAAGGGGGGGAGGCAGAATGAACGAGGGAGATTAATAGACGACAGAGTGAGTTCAGAGAGGAATGCTGACAAGTCTCTTTCAAGTGTCGGAGACTGGCACACACACACACACACACTGGTTTCCATGACTTCAGAGGACATTGCATTGACTTCCATTCATTTCCTGGAGACTTACTCTAACCTTAACCTAACTTTAAAACATGTCTTCACCTTAAAATGGAGTCATTTACATTATGGGGACTTGATTTTTGTCCCCATAAGGAAGACAAGTCCCCATAATGTGAGTGTGGAGACACATTTAGGTCCCCACAACATGAGGAAGACCAGGTACACACACTCAGGTCCCAGTGGAGGGCAGGTGTAGACAGCACCACCATCTGTGTATCAAAGCTTCAAATATGATTACTGACACACACATTTTAATATCGGTGTGTGTGTGTGTGTGTGTGTGAGGTACACAAACAAAATCCACATCAGGTGTTCATCCTCAACTTATCCTCATAACTTTTTCCTCCATCGTCTAATTATGAATCATCTCAAACAGGAGTTTGTGAAATTGTGTTTTACAAAAAGTTACGTAACAAAACCCAACAAATTCGTTGGAAATGAACAACAAAATAAATTAAATTCAATATTTCCGATATCTATACGACTAAAATTGCAATATATTAACAACAAACAAACAAACAAACAAAAAAAAAACTCTAGCTAGCAGGAAGTCAGACAGGAAAAGATCGTCCGTTGAGAAATTTTTGCCGGGACAAATTAAACAAACGCCAAAAAAATGAACTTCCACGCCATTTTCAAGGCACTTCTGAAATATCTTACATATATAATGTCATAAATAAAACATATACAAAATTAGCACCCACTCAAACAACAAAGAAATTCCTCTTTAATAAAACCTGTATTACTTTATCTCACTGTTACACTTTTCCAACTCGAAACAGAAACCCATGTCACTTACATAAACCGCTCACTCTCCCACGCCAAACTCCATAGAGGAAAATGACAATTTTACATCACAACACACAGGAGTTGTTAATCTACTACTGCCTCCATTAGTAATATAAAATGTGTTATTTTGCGACTTTGGTGTTTGAAACCTTTTATTATTATTTACATGACTAACACAAACTTACCCAATGAGGCAGCAACAGACAGTCAACTCCTGCGTCCCTGTGAGCTAAAAACGCTGATTTTCTCCATGGACTTTGGTGCGGGAGAGGGAGCGGGTTACAACGAGACGCAAATGTCAGTGTTGGAGCTATAGTTTAATTTAGTATTATTTGTATAATGTTTTCATTATAAAGTTTAGTTTATGTTCGCGTTTGTGAATGGGCCATCAGGTGTGTGGGTTTTACGTAGGCCATATATATATATATATATATATATATGTCAAATGCGATGGGTCAGGCAAGGCACTGTGGGCATATGGTTTTTTACCAGGGATCAGAGAGGGTGCAGGCTTTCTTTTCTGTCTGTAACTTGCTGCCAAAGGTGAATAAATCTGCTCAAACGCATCTTCGGTACGGACCTGATTGTTTGTTTGACCTGCGTAAAGCCTAATTCCAGATGGTGCCAGAATGGTTATTTGATTTTTTTGGACAAATAGCCAATACAGTCAGGTTCCCAAAAGTTATTAGTTTGAGCCTTTTGTTAAGTTTTTCTCATTGAGAGTGAACCTCATTGTCTTTAAGGTCAAAATAAAATATATGCATGTCAATGTATGTGTGTGTGATACAAGACGACTGTCATGGTTGATGTTAAATATCTGTGTGTGTGTGTTTGAACTCCATAAATTACACTGAGATGAATAGTTAAATATGAAAATATGACAGTCTGGTCGTTTGACGTTTGTTCACATTGACATGAGACATCTGCTCTGGCCTGTGGAGAGAACCAGCTCTGTGTGTGTGTGTGTGTGTGTGTGTGTGTGCATTTCCATTTATTCCTGGGCATTGCGCCGATGCTCCTGCATGTGCGCAGTTGCATAACTGTGTGTTTTCCACACACACACACACACACGCTTCTGTCAGAAGTAGGGATGAAAGGATGAGGAAGTCTCATGAGAACAAACGGATGAGCAGACAGCGGATGGCAGCGAGGGAGGGGACGGAGCGTGACACTCGGCTGCACCAACACCACCGCCGCAGCAGCAGCAGCAGCAGCAGCAGCAGCGTCGCTCTCATTAAAAACACACATTCTTCTGTCTAATACTTTAATGAAATATTAACACAGTTCACTGTAATTAAATTAAAAGGCGAGCCGACGCTGAGATTAGCGGCCGTGTCAGAACAACCTCTGGAGGATAACCTCGCTCCAAATTAATACCACAGCTTTAGACCCTCTGCTGTCACTCACACACACACACACAGGTTCACACAACTGTCCTTTTAAGGACACTGCACTGACTTCCATTCATCCGAATCTAAATCTAAACCTAAACCCATGGTTCTCAAACTGTGGTGCGTGTACCACCAGCGGTATGCTAGCTTGGTATATAAAGTGTGAGAACCCCTGGGTTAACAAAAGCCTTATCCCTCACCTTAACCTTACCGCAATTCAAACTTTAGTTCCTCAGAAGTGAGGTTCTGCCTCATTAGGACTAGGTTTTGGTCTCTATGAGGAGTTTTCCACGTTCCAGTTAAGATGGAAATGGCGCTTTCCCCCTATACAGTTGTGTATCACATATTGTATATTGTATCTTGTTCTCTAGTATCTGGCTCAACTCGGTTTGGTATCGCGCACGTCGTTTTCAGTTTCTATAGCTCCTCCTCAGCGTGGGGACGGGGTCGTCATAACACGGCTGTGCTAAGTTGCCGTGACGTCGTCTTATACGCGACGCAAACACACAAACTGGTGACGAGCAAAGCAGTTCCTTTCAGTGAACTATGGAGAGATTTTAGAAATGTCCTTGCTAAATGTTGGAGATTAACGCATGTTTTCAGGATTTTCAAGTCTTTCTAACTGATCTACAGTTCGGCATCGTTTGGTTTTGATTCTTGTTGGTTGATTCGATTCTTGTGTCAGGCGTCGCGCTCATGACTCTTCCAGTGACTGACCAATCAGTGACCGGCAGTCTGTCCATGTCACATTTTAGTACCAGCTCAGCTGTTGTGGAACCTCAACAGAGCAGGTACTAAAAAAAACTTACCAGAACAGTCGAGCCAAGTCAAGCAGTACTAGAACTTTATCGAGGAAAAGCGCCAAAATAGAAACGTTTCTTGGGCTAGCCAAATGGTATTTTGCTCTCACACACAATGTAGCACTATGTCTACAGTCAAAAATTAAACAGTACTATGTGTATGACTGATTTACTGTGAAACCAAAATGCCGGCCTAAAATCCCCAGGCTGGACTATGGACATGCCTGATTTACATGATATTTGGGGTGGGAATCACGCGGAACCTGACGATACACGATCCATGGTCCACAATACCAATAATATCACGATACAGCGATTCAGTGATAATCAATATATTGACAAACACATAGTGAAACGCCTCTATTTAATCACAACATAGAGAACAAAGTGCATAAAGTCTATGTGTTGAATGTGGATGGAGCATCTCTTAATGTAGCTTCCTCCTCCTGTAAACTCCCTCTTCTTCGGCCAAGTAAATTTCCCCCCCATTCTTTTGAGCAGCGCCACCAGGAGGAGACATGAACTAGCGACACCCAGTGAGTAAAACTGGCAAGGAACCGTTTACTTTAGAGCGCCTTAAATTGTTCATTAAAATATTGATATTTAACATGGCGTATCGATGATCACATAGCACGAGGAAGGACGGCGATATATATCACCAAATCAATCCAGATCCTTTGACCGACGTCAGGCGGAGCAGCAGCTCAGTCCATCACATTTATAAATAACAGTAATAACAATAACGATGATGACGGTGTCATTAGCAGAGACGGCGACAGGACAGTGAGACGCAGCAGGACACTGATAACTGCGGAGACGACACCAGTCATTTCACTGTTAACCGATTCATTATGATAATGTTGTTAAACCACACGTTCACTCACTTCACTCAAAAAGAGACACGGATTTACATAATAATTATATTTAAATTTTTTAATTATCCTGCTATTTATGTCTCAACTCTCTGTGACATAATATGTGACTGAGCTAATGTGTGTGTGTGTGTGTGTGTGTGTTCTAGCATTCGTTATCTCTTCGGGACCTTTTCAGGACAAGTAGTCCTCATGGAGACCAAAACCTGGTCCTAAGGAGGCAGAACCTTATTTTTGAGGAACTGGTTAAGTTCAGGACTAAGACTTGACTTGTGGTTAGGTTAGGGTTTGTCATTACCTGGTTATGGTTAGGGATAAGGTTTTGTTTAGTCTGTCCAAATGATTGCAAGTCAATGCAGAGTCCCGAGAAGAATAGCTGTGCAGACCAGTGTGTGTGTGTTTCTGGAATGGAGGGATTAACTCGCCTTAATACCGAGTTAAACTGTTAGTGTTTGATCTGCATCACCAGGCCTGACCCGACCCAACACACACACACACACACACACACACACACACACACACTTCATGTCATTACTTGTCTTTCAGAGTCTAATTAGTCGACTCATTGTAAGTCAATCTTCACGTGCATGAGTAAGACGGAGAGTTATGTAACTGTAACTATGTGAGCGTGTGTGTGTGTGTTCTTGTATGGGTATCTTTGTGAGAACCAAAAAACTTAGGAAAGCTAAGGAAGTGAGGACATTTTGGCTGCTCCTCACTTTCTGTCAACCCTTAAAAGGGCTTTTTCAGAGTTAAGACCTGGTTTTAGGGTTAGAATTGGGTTTAGGTTAGGGTTAGGCATCTAGTTGTGATGGTTAAGGTTAGGGTAAGGGGCTAGGGAATGTATTATGTCTATGAGGGTCTTCACTATGAATGCTATACAAATGTGTGTGTGTGTGTGTCTGAATATGAAAATTGCCACTGTATTTTCTACACACAAGGTGTTTTTATGACAAACAAAAATACAACTGTCATGATCTTCTCCCATCAGATTACCAAAAACAGATTCATACACAGGAATAATCTCCACCTCTGAAAGGCTCCACCCCTTTTTTTTTTGCAGCGCTGTTGTCGGTTGTTAGCTACTTTTCCACTATACATGCAGCCGCTTCAACAGCCAAAGGGAGGCGCCCCCTCTCTCACCTGATTGGTCAAAGCTTCTTGTGATGGGACAGAAATTAACATTGGCTATAAATAAAACTAGGAAGAAATGCAGGAGTGGGTTATTTCCTTGGAACAAAGGGGATCCGAACCAGCAACCTTGTTGTGTGGTAGCACTGGTCGCCGTTGGTTTACCGTGTGACCGTATGGAGACGTGTGAAGATGGTTTTAGAGAAAGTTCTGTTTCCATGTGGACAATGCCTCACTGCAAATGCCTGATTCAAGTGTGTGTACATTTGTTTGCAAATTAAATGTTCGGTCTATGACTTTAAAATCAAGTGACACAAGTGAGTGATGTTTAGGAACCTTTGCATTTAATATCCGATGTATTCGATCCGATCAAATAAGGTAAAAACTTTTCCGAAACATTCACTTAATTAAAAAACTTTTCAGCTTTTATTGTTATTCCATGACCGTGGGAACCCCTGAGTGCACTCTCTCTCTCTAAAATGGCTGCATACTTACATAAAACTTATTCTAAATTATACTATGCAACAACTATTTGGGAAGGAAAAAAGAAAACTTTTTCATTCCTAATAAAAATTTGAAAAGAGGTTTTTAACAGGCAATTTATAAAGAAAATATTGAATATTTGCTTTGTTGGTGTAATTTGTAGACGGTCCCTGCCTTCACGCTCATATCACATTCTGCTGCACATACTGATTTTATTTAACCTTTATTTAACCAGATAAAACGGGCCACACAGTTAGTGCAGTGGTTAACACTCTTGCATTTGCAGCAAAAAGACCCAGGTTTGTGACACGGTCAAAACGAGGACTTTTCTGCATGGAGTTTGTGTGTTCCCCGTGTGTGTGCGTGGGTTTTCTCCACAACAGACTAAAAACATGCAGATTTGGGGATTAGACCAGTTGGACACTCTAAATGGTCCACAGGAGTGAATGGATGTTTGTCTCTATGTCGCCGATGCGATGGACTGTCGAGCTGTCCAGGGTGCCCCCCCCACCCATCGCCCTATTTCAGCTGGGATTGGCACCCGCGACCTTCACGTGGAGGATAAAGCGGTAGAAGATGAGTGAGTATTAATCGAGTATTAACAAGGACGACCTTGTCAAGAGGTCAGCATCAGCACACTTTGTAAAAAAGGACAAGTTCAAGATTACAGATTACCAACAATAATTTAAAGTACACAATAATTTAGAGACTCAAAACAGTTGGCAGTTAGAATTAAAAACAGAGTGAGATGAGTTCACATATTTTTTTTTAGCTCAGTTTGTAACTTAGTCCAGGCAGAGGAAGCGGCAAAACTGAACATCCGTCCTTCCAATTCAGTCCAAACTCTGGGAACAGTCAAGTGATAAATGCCACAAGAACATAATACATCGTGAGAGGGCGACCAAACCGATGAAGACAAGGTTGTAGCTGATTGTCCAAAAAACAATACTTTCACAATAGCACAAACAATAAAACAAAAATGATTAAATGGGTTATTAATGTGCAGCCATGTGATGTTTTCTCCCCACTGTCGTAACCTTCACGGCCTCTGAACGTGACCTTGCATTTGGGCAGAAAATAATTTCCCTTCAGTGAACGGTATTGATCGGAAAATTCCATTGAGCTCACTGTTCCCGACATTAACTCAGCCATGTTTTTGTTTCTCCTGCCGCCGTGTGTGCGAGACGTGTATAAAAAAAAACCACTAACGGAAACACAGCATGGTCATTCTTTTCCCCCTTCCGTGTCCAGATGGACACGCAGGAACTTTGCCTCCTGTTTTCCACTTACAAACCATCCACCTTGTTTGTCCTGATAAAACCAGGCGTAAATCCATTGCCTCCCTTTTTTACCATTGGTGGGAATGGCTTGTTTCCGCCCGGCGACCGGATGATGATGGATGATGATTGGCCGGCTGGATCAGGGTCTGCCGTGTATTTCCATACATCATCCCGTTCTCCCTCTCTGCCCCCGCCGATCCGCACCTGCGCCGCCTCGCTTCCCCCGAAAATACCTCTGATTAATGTCCAGAGCCGGAGAGGGGAGCAGAGCAGGGAGATGCTGAGGTATTAATTAAACCAACCCCAATACCCCCACCTCCATCATATATGAGGAGCAGGAGGAGGAGGAGGGAGCGAGCGGATAAAACAAATATCAAAAACAACAGAGGGGGGCTACAAAGTGACGAGAGAGAAATAAATAAAAACTGAATGAAAGAAAACACGAGTGGAGAGAGAGAGAGAAAAAGGTGGGAGATTCATGAATCAGAGAGAGATTGAGTGTAAACAAAGGAGAGGAAAACACAAGGACCGAGGAACGAACAAGGGACGAGACGATTCAGGTGAAAAAACAAAAGACGTGAAATTAAAAAGAAAGGAGAGCGAGTGGATGTTTGGATGGATCCTGTGTGACCATGAACACGCTGCACTGCTGTGATGATACATTATTACTTTACCACAGTAATAACACAGTAACAATTGTTTTCATTATCAATTATTTTCTCGATTAATCGAGTACATGTTTGATCTGTAAAATGTCAGGAAATGTTAAAAAAAAAATATATTGATCGGTGTTTCCGATGATCTTCTCAAATGTCTTGTTTTGTCCACAAACCAAAATGACTCAGTTTTAATGATTTCTTTGTTGTATGGAGCAAAGAAACCAGAAAACATTTAAGAAGCTACGATATTTAACATCTTGCTTGAATAATTAAAAAAAATCATTTATCTACGTAGCCTTTACATCAAAACTCAAAACAAGTTTAGTTTGTCCATTGTGGGCTACGGTTAATGAAAAATTTTCACCTAAATTTAACTCACTGGTCCTTTAAGTTTAGTGGTATGAGATAATGTCTTCTTAAGAATATGTTTTTGCTGCTTTATCTTGCTGTTAAACAACCTTTCCAAACTACAAACTCGAGTTACTAAACCACTCACTCTCCCACACCAAAGTCCACTGAGAAAATCTGTGATTTTAGCTCACAGGGACACAGGAGCTGTAGCACCATGGACTTTGGCGTGAGAGTGAGTGGGTTTATAAAGCGGCACAAATTTGAGTTTCCAGTGGAAAAAAAAAAGCCTGATTAACAGTGAGATAACACAGTGAGTGTTGTCATTAAGAAAGATTTTATTTGGTGGGCCTTTTGCTAAATTGATGACATGCTGCATTTGCTGAGAGAGAACTTGCTGGGTTCTGACATGACAGTCGGTTCTGAGTGTGTATTAGCTCAGTTTTTTTTTTTTTTTGCATTTATGCGAGTTACTGTGGCTCTTCTTCAAACAAATACAGGGTGAGAAGCTTTTTCTCTCCCTTTGCCGAGATTGTTCCGGGTGATTATTTTCTCCTCTTTCGGGACATTGCAAACCGAGCTGTTATGACAAAAAGATGCAAGAAAAATATTTGATATTTGTGTAATAATGAGTTTATCCTAATAATCTTTAATGATAATGTGGCAGAGACAGAAAAATAAAGAGTGGGATTTATCCAGGGGTGGTGACACAGGGTGGACATAGCAAACCTGGGGCCCCCTAGAACAGCTGATTACACTAGTCTGCAATGTTAACAAACTTTAATTTCCTGTTCATTTTACATGTTTTTATTGAAATATCTAACCATTCTCCTGAGAAGGTTGGTGGAAGGTTAATGTTACTGTCTGGAATAATGTCCTGTCTGGCTAATTTCATACTCGTGTAAAAGACCAGGGAGAGGTATAATATATTCTGTCTGTCAGATTGTGCAATATATTAGTCAGTCTCCATGTATTTAATGTTTAATGAACTCTGACGGCTTGAAACTGGCACTGATGCCATGGAGAAGCGTTTCCAGCCAACATGGCGGTGTAAACAAACCCCCAGCCCCACCCCACCGGACTCCACGGGATCCTACTGTCTCTGGTCCCCAGAGTCTCTTGACACGCCCCTGAAAGCACCAAACAAATAACAACAAACCTCGAAATGTTTTCATCACTGAAAGACATTTACAACTTTTTTTGAAGGGCAGCAGCAAATCCCTCTGAAATAATATTAAAAATAATAACCCTAAAAAATAATGAGATGTCACATCAGCTTATTAAAAAGCTCTGACGATAATCTGAAAAGAAAACAGACAGAGATGTTTTTTTAAAAAAACAAACAAATAAGAATCAAACCCCCCGTGAGTGAGTAAATGTGCAGTTTACACCTAGCAGCCACCGTCTACAGCAAACACATTTATTTTTCCGCCGCATTATTTAAAAATGCAAATAGATGCAATTACATTTGCCTTGTTTATCAGCAGCTATTACCAGTATTTTGGCGTCGCCGTGCTGAAGAGGAGCCATATTTCAAAGCATTCGCCGTCGGCCGCTCGCTAACGCAGATAACGAGTTTCCCCCCTCGCAGATGTAATTACAAAACTATTTTCTGGAAAACATCTCGGGTGCAACGACCCCCACAAACACACACACACACAAACATATAGCATGGATATATGTGTAAAAACACACAAATATTCCCTTGTAACCATTTTAAAAATAGCCTGCTGCTTCCTAACAGATAGAGATCAGTTAATGGATTCATCATGAGGCTGATATTAATGGGATTAATAATCATTTACTGCGTGTGTGCGTGTTAATAAAGCCCCCTTTTTTTAATGTGTTTCAAAAGACAATCATTTGTTCCAACACGCAACAGTGCTTTACATTAGCAATGACAACTTTTGTTCTGGTTTCTATTTCTATCACTTATTAGCCTCAGCTGAAGAGTTAGCATGCTAACCAGATAGGCCTAGCACTACCAGTCTATATGTAATAGCGAGGCAATGTAGCATCTGCTAAAATGGTGCGCTCATAATAACTGAGTAATGAGAACGATACTGTGTCTCTATGTGGCCCTGAGATACATTAATTAAAACATTAATGTATCTCTGACCATTGTTAGCTCTTTTCAGCAATACTAGTCAAAACAACATTCTACACTATATTTTGCACGCACAAATACATCTACACAAAGTTCTAAGTGAAGCGACTGACTTAATGTGAAACAAATAAGAGCGTTTTATGATTAAAATGAAAAGCAACTGTTTTGGAATCCTATGTCAGGGTTTCTGAAGTTGCTTCCAACTGAAACGTCCGACTCCATCTTCCAAATTCCAACTTCCAGCTACAAACAGTGTCAAATAATGTGTTACTAATTTCCTGGTTATGAGAAGAAAGTTTAAACTGGAGATGGCGAACCTGAAGTTATCAAATTCAAAGTTCAACATGACTGCTCTGAGCATCAACAGTGTGAGACGTAGTGTTTATTGTTCATTTCTTCACAGTTTTGTTGGTTTTGCATCCACTTTATTAAGTAGCACACACAGTTCTGTCTTACTGGGGTCTGTGGACGTATGACATTAACCTGATCAGCCACCGTGTGTGGAAACTGGAGCACAATTATTCTGTGCCTGACGTAACATTTCCGAGTACATGTTGAGCAGAAAATTACATTCTTCTGCTTAAATTATATATATTTAAAAAAGTTTGGTTACATTTTTGAATTTTTCACAGTGTGCGTGTTTCAACACCGCTTACACGTCAGATTGTTAAGTGTGATGTGAAATTCATATGTTCATCATCCGCCATCTGCACACATGTCAATCTGTCAGACACACGCATACAAGTAAACACAAGGTGGCACCAGCTTTCACTCACTCACTCACTCACACACCTGCACACACACCTGCATTCATGTACATATGCACATGCTAACATGTCACAGATATGATTCATAGACACACACACGAGGGCGCAGACGCGCACACACACACACACACACACTCCTGCAGCTAAGACGTTACAGTGCAGATGTGTGTTTTGAATGCACAGGATGCGACGACACACATGAGTGGTTGTCATGGCGTTTGGATGACAGATGTAGTACTCAGGTCTAGGCTCAGTTCCAGAAAAAAACACACACACACACACACACACACACACACACACACAACTAAAGCCACTCTTCATTTATCAATAATTGGTTTTTAATTCCATTTGGCAGCCAGCAGCGCGAGTGGCAGAACGACAATAATTAGTTCATCAGAGAGAAAGAGGAAAAAGAGGGAAGGGGGGGGGAGATATCCAAGACGCAGTGACGTGTTCACGTCAAAGTGGACAAACCAACGCGACGAGACATGAATCCGTTTGACCAGCGAGTCAACAAAACGCCACCAACACGTCCCACCAAACACGTCCCACCAAACACGTCCCACCAAACACGTCCCCTTCACAATAAAAGGCCAGTTCGGGAAGTGCGGTTTTAGTCTACAGTGTCTTGTTCAAACAGGAAACTGATGTTTGTCTGTTTCAAACTGTTCACTCTCTCACACCATTGTCCACAGAGAAAATCAGCATTTTAAGCTCCTGTGGACACAGGAGCTGCTGGTCCACTGCTACCTTGTGTGGTAAAATTCAAATGATTGATTTTAAACACAGACATCACAAAATGATACATATGAACTTACTGAAGGAGGAAGAAAGGGATCAACAACTCCTGTGTGCCTCGATATAAAATCGCAAGTTTTCTCTATGGGCTTTGGTGTGGGAGAGAAAAAGAGACACAAGTCCATTGAGAAAATCAACGATTATAATGATTTTACATTAAGGCAAATTGTTAAAAGTCTTCCACCATGAAGTTCAAACATTGGATGATTCTAATATGTCTTGTAATATAGTGATATTTGTATTTCGAAAAATATAAAAGTACATATATTAAAACATGCAATAGTTTTCATTCAGTATGAATGTTACAGGACATTTGGTCCAAATTCCACAGTGCTTTGGTCATAAAGTCAGACATGAAGCAGATTCAACCATCGGACCAGACAACATTTCTTAGACCAGATGACAACATTCATTCTTAAGCCAGTTTCAGACGAGAAAGAGAAAGGGGAATAAAGATGAAGACAAAAAAAAATACAATATAAAAAAAAAATAATCAAAACCCGTGGTCAGATCAGAATCTGATACCATCATTCATCACAGCAAAGTTTTCCAGACAGAGAAACCCCAAAGGTTAAAATACCAGGACAGGAAGAATGTCTGTTGTCGTAGCAACCGTGTAAATATTTCAGTATGGGAAGAGTTGTTTTAAACTGTTGAACTGATGACTCGGTGTCTCTGTCTCTCCCCCTGACCTCTGACTGTCTCTGTCCATCACTGCATTTATACAATACTGTTCAGCTTATTTAGAGAACAAACCTTACAAAGTTTGCCCGATGGACAAGAGTCTTCCACCGGTTTGAAGTGTTGGAGCTACTTTTCCAAGTTTGTGCTCCTTTGGAAAAACACTCACTCTCTCACACCAAACTCCATTGAGAAAAATCAGCATTTTTAGCTCAAATGATCACGTGCTGCTGGTCTACTGCTGCCTTGTTTGCCAAGTTGTTTGCCAACTGAGGAAAAATCCAAATGAAGAAAGTGAAACACAGAAGTCACCAAATAAGACATTTGAACTCACTAGCGGAGGAAACAGTTGATGAACTTCTCCTGCGTGCTGTGACGTAAAATCGCTGGTTTTCTCTGTGGAGTTTGGTGTTGAAGCTTAAAAAGCGACAAACGCTTCAGTTTCTTGTTGGAAAAGAAAGTCTAACTGCAAGACATATCAGCGGACATGTTCTTAAGATATCGTAGACATCAGCCTGTCCCACACTAGAGGATAACTGGACAGATTTCTGTCTCAATCTGGCCCTTCCGACAGATTTGAGCAGATTATCTGACCGAATTATCTTGTAGCGAGACACGATATTAACATCATCTGACACATCAGAGTCTTTCATTTTCAAATTGTAAGCGTTAAACAAGCAGAAACCGGCAATTAACCAACTGGAGCGAGTCGACCGGGAAACGTTTGTTTAGAACCATTAGAACCGTAACTTGGGCCCACGGTTGGTGTAGTGGGTAGCACTCTTGCCAAGTTTGCATGTTCTCCCCGTGGTGCGTGGATTCTCACCGGGTACTCCGGCTTCCTCCCACAGTCCAAAAACATGCAGATTTGGGGACTAGGTTAATTGGACACTCTAAATTGCCCGTAGGTATGAATGTGAGAGTGAATGGTTGTCTGTCTCTATGTGGCCCTGTGTACCCTGCCTCTCGCCCTATGTTAGCTGGAGATAGACACCTGTGGAATGAGTGACGTTCCACAGATGTTTGCGTTTCTCAGAACAAAACATCGCACACACCGCAGCTACTGACCGACGATGCCGACAGTTCGCCTCCATGTCTGTTTATATTCTGAAGTCACGTTAAATCACGCAAGTTTCTGCGAGATCTCCACATCCCTGGAATCGTTTGATTAAAGGTCAAGTGTGCGTCTTGCCTGGATCGTCCAGTCTGTGCTTTCTCAGGATTAAAACTGAAAATTGGTCACAAAGCCTGTTGTGTTTGTGGTTTACCACGTTTTTTTAAAAATCAAGTCAGATTTGAAAATCCTCTAGTGTGGGGAAGGCGAGTCTTTTGTCATGTCCCCCAGTCGCGGTCACATTTTCACACAGAGGACCGTCACCTGTATGGGACACACCGACACTCTGTGTAAAAGTATGTCATACATCCACACTTAAAAAAAAACCCTGAACTATCACTTAAAGGCTAAGGGTAAACACAAGACATAAGACAGAACTACTTTGTAAATTGTGATTGGTCGCTATGAACGTCCATTAGTTTCTGCCCAAACTGAACAGTTTACATGAGGTAATTTTTTTTCCCTATTGCATTAAAAAAAAATGTGGGGGAAACAAAGAAAAAAAAAAGAATAATCTGGCAAGAATTATGTCCCACGGTGGAGGAGGAGGACAACACTCTGACTCAGATTACATCTAAATGTCTCAGTCCACAACAGCTGCTTTAACTCACCGGTCTGTATGTGTGTGTGTGTGCGTGTGTGCGTGTGTGTGTGTGTGTGTGTGTGTGTGTGCGTGTGTGTGTGTGTGCAGTATCACATAGCAGAGCATATTTTCTCACCAGCTGACTGTATGGGAAATGGATTATCCTAAAAACCTGCAGGTTTACATTTCATTACATTTCCTCCTTGAAGGAGAATTAATTGGCAGAAATTGAATGTACTGTCCATAAGTGTGTTTGTATAAGTGTTTAATTGCTTTAAAATGAAAACTGTTTCGTTTCGTAGAATTAGAACGAGCCTTTAAAAAAGGTCCTCAAGACGAGGGTCAGGCTTCACCAAAGTCCGCCGTGTTAGTGACACCGCGTTTCTACAGACAGACCAGCCTAAGTGTGCGTTTCATGTTTTGACACAAAAGCTTTCCACGGAAAAGCTTTTGTGGTTCTCAACTTTGTGGTTCTCAAACTGTGGTACGTGTACCATCAGGCCCAGATTCAGGCTCAGGTCCTGCCGACATCATCAGGCCCAGATTTAGGCTCAGGTCCTGCCAACATCATCAGGCCCGGGACCTTCTGACATCATCGGGCCTGGGACCTTCTGACGTCCTCGGGCCCGGGACCTTCTGATGTCCTCTGGCCCGGGACCTTCTGACGTCATCGGGTCCGGGAACTTCTGACGTCATCAGGCCCGATGGCCTGGGACCTTCTGACGTCCTCGGGTCCAGGAACTTCTGACGTCATCGGACCCGGCAACTTCTGACGTCAGGCCCGGGACCTTCTGACATCATCGGACCCGGCAACTTCTGACGTCAGGCCCGGGACCTTCTGACATCATCGGGCCCGGGACCTTCTGACATCATCGGGCCCGGGACCTGCCCAGGACCTTCTGACATCATCGGGCCCAGGACCTTCTGACATCATCGGGCCCAGGACCTGACCAGGACCTTCTGACATCATCGGGCCCAGGACCTTCTGACATCATCGGGCCCAGGACCTTCTGACATCATCGGGTCCACACCTCCTGCAGGTGAAAGCCTTGTAGAAACACGGAGGAACCTGGTGCTGAGGGTTTGATGGTTCTGTTCAGAGCAGCAGAGCAGTGACAGCTGTTGATTGGCAGCTCTAATGACATGCAACAGTATTCAAACCAGAAGGGAAGAGGAGAAGAAGAAGAAGAAGAGGCTGCACATTTTGGACGTGAGCCAACTCTCATCTGTTTTTCCTCTACCTCTCCTTTGTCTCTACTTTTCCTTCACGTTGCTTGTTATTCTTCCTCGCCTTAACTCTTCTTCATCCTCATTTCTAGCTGTTCCCTATATAAAAAATGTTTCCTTTCCTCTTATTTGCGTCTTTTACTGACAGTTCTTTTCTTAATTTAATGTTAACACACAACTACACCTTTTCTAACTTATTGTGGCATCAACAATAAGTTGAATTCAGGAAAATCCTTTGTTTTTAACTTATCAAGAATGTGAAGGAATGTCATTTTTGTTTGACAGGATTCCTTCCTTTGTTCCTTCCCTTCTTCCCTCATTGATGTTTCCTCCTATATTTAATGTGTGTGTGTGTATTCTGGCATTTCTTATCTCTTTAGGACCTTTTCTGTCATAAACACTGATCTTGTCAGGACCTGTAAAGTCCTCATGGAGTCCAAAACCTGGTCCTGATAAGGCGGAACCTCATTTCTGAGGAACTGGTTTAAGTTTAGGACTAAGATTTGAACTGTGGTTATGATTAAAGTTATAGTTATGGCTAGTCAGTTACTAGTTATGGTTAAGGGTTCGGGCTAAGGCATTTAGCAGAGTCCTGAGAAGAATGAAAAAGGTGTGTGTGTGTGTACATTTCTTTCTATTCTCGTGTGGACCAAATCAGATCCAAACCTATATTTGTGGGGAATTGTGGGGATATTTTGCCTCGTCCCCACAAGGTTAAAGGGCTTTTTCAGTGTTAAGAACTTAGAATTAGGATTAGGTTAGGGTCAGGCATTTAGTTGTGATGGTTAAGGTTAGAATAAGGGACTCGGGAATGAATTATGTCTATGAGGGTCCACACAAAGATGGTAAGACCAACGTGTGTGTGTGTGTGTTGCCGACAGCTGCAGATCATTAGTGTAGCAGGTAGATGTGTGCACACACACACACACACACACACCACTGTGTGGACAGACATGTTTCTGCACCTGCATCCTGCTGCTCTCTCTCCCCCTCTCTCTCTCTACAGTGTGTATGTGTGTGTGTGTGTGTGTGTGTGTGTGTGTGTGTGTGCAGCTGAGGATGACAGAGATAAATAAACATTTTTTTTTTTTAAAAAGATTTCAAATATGCCTATTTTTAGTCGTTGAAAACACACACTCTCTCACACACTCACAATAACCTCTGTGTAGTTCAGAGACCCAAAACAGGTTGAGATTAATGTTGCTACTTTCCACCCGAGACTCGTCCACACACACACACACACACACGCACACACACACACACACACACAGTATATATCTGCTGATGTCCACATTTCATTGTGGAATTTATGCTAAATATGCATATCTTAATTGCATTATCCAAAATAATTAGCCAGTGTATTTATTCATTTATTTATTTTTCTACTCCCCCGCTTGTCCATTCACGAGCTGAGCAAACAGCTCCACGCAGCAGGAGGCGGGGCCCCGTCCGCCGCCGCCACCGCCGCCGCCTCGGCCAAATTAATCCCGCTGTCCCCGTTTGCTAATCACTATCTGTTGCTGCTGCAAAGTTAAATCGAGCGGAGGACCAGGAAGTGACCGGCGGGAAGAAAAGTGGCAGAAACAATACGAAACAACTTTAAACACCCACAAAGTCCATGCTGATGAATATATGTGATTTATCACAACAGGTAACAATAATGAGGACAGTTTAAGTGCTGATCAGTTAATAAAATAAATACAATAATAACATGACTTAGGCTCCATTACATCAAGGGTTGTTCCTCGTTGCCTGTGCTCCCTGACATAAGTGTCACCTTTGTCAAACTTTCCCTATAAGGAACCAGTTTTTTAAGTCAAAAACTACCGTGACCCCAATCCCAGTATGAATCATGACAAGATATAACATCATTTTGAACTGGTAAGCAAATCATTTCCAAGAGATTTGCAGTAAATTAATTAAAACTTCATTTAATGCATGTTATTTAAATAAAATGTTGGGAAAATTCTTAGCAGAGTCGCCCAAAAAAAAATATCTCCCACGTCCCGTCTATGGGCCCCGACCCAGTGCTTGGGAAACATTGTCTTTGTGCCTTTTCTTTTTTTTTTTTTTTTTGATGGAGACTTTACATATAAAGGTAATGCAGAGACGTTAAGTAGAAGCACATTTTTGCGTTCATCAGACTAGGCGGTGCAAATAGTGTGGCACTTTTTTCACTTCATTCGCTTGAGTTGAAAAACTTCCACAGAAAATGAAGTGAAAACCAAAACGTGTTGAGATTCTCTGACCATGGTCACGTCCATGACGTTGCCAGCGACCAGCCAGACCTGCGAGTCTTATGAAGGACGCGAATGCATGCAAAAAAAAGCACACAAAAAATCTGGACATGGCACAATGCGAAAATAATCTAGAACAAATGCTAAAGCGGGGTTGTGTATATTTTTAGGATAGGGCTCGACTAATGATTATTTTTCATAATCAATTAATCTGTGGATTATTTTCTCGAATAATCAGATTACTTGTTTGGTCCAAAAAAATGTCAGAAAATGTTGATCAGTTTTTACCAAACCTGGAAATGATGATGTTCTCAAAAGTTCTGTTTTGCCCAGAAACAATTTTATTTATTTTTTTTTTTTGTTTCTGATGATGATTTTTGATTGAGAAACCAGAAGATATTCACAAAAAAATCTGAGAGATTTGTTTTAATTACTGAAAAAACACTCAAACCCATTAATCCATCATCAAAAGAGTCGACAATTGATTTCATAACTGATTAATTGAATATTGTTGCAGCTTGATGACCACTCAAAGCAGCTTTACACAACAGTCTTTCCATTCACCCATTCACTCACTTGCCCAGCGGAACAATGACAGAAGACTATTGAAGCCGGGAATCAAACCCTCATCCTCCAGGCTGTGATGAGTTTGTGCCTACAGTAAATCTAAGGGGGAAAACTTCCTACCACTTCCTGTGATGATGTCATCACTGTATGTAAATGATGTCAATGGGGCCGTTTGGAAATGTTTTAGCCTGGAAAAGCACAGTTTCTACTGATCTGATGAAGCGAAATGGAACACAGCCATTAGTACAGCTGGGATTTTCCTAGTGAGAAAAGGAAACCATTGATCGTGAGCTGAAGTGGTTTTCTACATGATTCGCTTGGACTTGTGCAACCTTGAGTCCGAACCCATCACCTCATGTATCATGTTCATCTGTCCCGAACTGTAATTGGCTGTTGTGGCTGCCATGACAACAACAACAAAATGATTCCCCCAAAATCAAGAGGCCCGGAAACAATGTTCCTGTTTGTCTTGTTAGAGTTGCTGCTGCTGCTGCTGCTGCTGCTTCTTCTTCCCATCACTAGTTAATGGCTGTTTTTTTTTTTTTTTTTTTTTTTGAACACGCTCACCGGTGCGGCTCGTTTAAGGTGTTTGGACCTCGTCGGCTCTGCCTTCCGCTCCGGCTCCGGCTCCATCCCGGGCGCTCCACCTTAACACCACTCTGCCTGGCACTCAGGCAGAGCTTTGTTTACTGACAGGATTTGGCAGTCAGCCATTTTGTTTTTTGCACATTTACATAAACACCAAATGGTGCCTGTTTCCTGCGAGTGTGTGCAGGGGCCCCTGCTCATTTCTTCCTCCCTCGCCGCTGCCGCTGACAATCGGAGGCGGTTTGACACTCGGCGGCGGCGGCGGCTAAAGCCTGGACGGACGCCGTTTTCCCTGCACAAAAAAGCCGATGAACTGGACACAAATGCTCACTAGTTCATCTTTCTGTGCCTTAATTTTGTTGATTACTAAATTATGCAATGACCCAGCCAAAGAGTGTGGTGGTAGTGTGGGAGGGGGGGGGATGGATTTTTATTTATTTATTTATTTATTTTTTTAAATACTTCTTGCTCGCCGTCACCTCAGGCTAAACATGTGTGCCAGGCAGCACAGCAGAAAATAAATGAAGAAGTTTCTCTCCTCCCTCCTTCCTCCCCCCTCCTCTATTGGACTGTAATGTAACCCTCATACATCAGGTGGACAGGGACGCATAACATCAACTTAAATGTCCCGTATTATTAATTCTACCACTTTAGGCGGCGCGTAAGCGGACGTGTGAAATGGAAAAACGCACTGTTCTGCATTTAATGTGCAACAATAAACCAGGTTAAAACTGCTTTTAACTGGCTGAAGATGGATTACACTTAATTTAACACGTGTTATTCGGTGCTTTGAGAGTCGCCGTTAATCCAGTTTCATTTATTCACTCGTGATACGAAAATTATAATGATTTTATTAAACCCGTGGTTCCCAAAGTGTGGGCCTCGCCCCCCTGGTGGGCCTAAAAGGTCCTACAGTTGGTCCGTAACATATTTGTAGCAACATTAACAGTTATATTAGTTAAATTAGTTATATTAACACCATTTTTTGCTGCAACAGTTTACTGATAAAAAAAAAAAAAAAAAACCTCCAACTACAGAAAAAAATGAATATTTTTGTTTGAAGACAATGTAATTTGCTGAATTTTTCCAAATTTAGTTTGGATTTATTTGTATACGTTTAAAATTACACGCATCAAAGGTCATTTTAATTAATTTACTAAAAATTTCTTATTTATTCTTATTTCAATTCAGTGTGAGAGTAGGTGATACGGATGGGGTTGTAAGTTAGTCGCTACATTATGCACAAATTTTCTGCTTGGGTCATGATAGTTTGCAATCTTTAAAAAGTGGGTCCTCGTACAGAACGTTTAGGAAACACTAGTGTGCACAGTATATTATAGTGTGAGTGAGTTTATTTCTTATGTTGTCTCTCTGTATGTGTGTAAATCTATCTATTCATTATATATATTATGAAATAAAGGCCCATGGTTAAAATGGTTTTAATTTTATGAACCAAAGTATTAATTAATAAAATGTTATTATTATATAAAATTGTTTATTTAAAAAAATAAAATAATAATAATAATAATAATTTATTAATAAAACAACATTTTACTGTGGACCACAGAATAAATTTACTGTGAAAAGAATCAAAACAATCAATTATCCAAATAATAATTGCTCTGTGTATATTAAAGTGTCTTAAATGCAGTTTGTTTCTTATACTCTTTATATTTCTTGTTATTGCTCTTTATGTTCATATAAAGCAATTTATATTAAATAAATACATGTATTTTTATTTTATTTTTTTCACCATTTGATGACATTTCATGAACCAAAATGACATTAATTAATTAAAAAAATGATTTTTTTTGTACTTCTACCTCTCATGGGTTATTTCTTTGCTCTCAATGTTTTGATAAATTATAAGTTTTAAGTTCTCTGACTTTTTGTTTGAATAAAGGGCCAATAATCTAATAATTTACATCAGCTTGTAATAATAAAAATAAAAAGTCCTTCAGCTTTAGTACAGGTGACAGTAGTTTCTGAGAATTTACAGTTCGGTCACTGCAGGTTTGTTAAACTCTTTGGTTTATTGCTCACATTTATTTACTGTGCAGAACACACAGTAAACTATTATTGAGTGAAAAGTATATATTTATTCACAGCCTCCCAAACACGCAGCGACTTCTTGTGCTCGGGTTGTTAAATTTTTTACCATTTTTAGATTTTAGATGAAGCTAAATTAATGACACTGGTATAAACTTGCGTTGTTGTTGTTGTTTGGGTTTGGAGGTGAGATGGGTTTTTTTAACAGCCTCCTGGGTTGTTTTGTTTTTATATGGCCATATTTCAACCCAGTAGGTGCGCGTGTGTGTGTGGTGGTTTATATTTGGGGTACAACAGCAGGAATGTCAAACAAATAACTAACTAACTAACTAACTAACTGACTAACTGACATGAAAATATGAATACGTGTTAAGTCCTGACACATATTTAGCACCGACTTTGCTGTGCACGGCCCCCTGTGCCCAAAAAACGAGCCTGAAAAACAGCTTTTAGCCACCTAACAAAAGACTTATCAAATAAAACCTGCCTGCTTAAGTTTACAATATTGTAAGAATATGTTCACCACGTTATGGTTGACTCACTTCTTAAACCCCACCAAAGTCCAAAGAAAAAATCAGCGATTTTAGCTCACAGGGACAAAACAGCTGCTGGTCCACTGCTGCCTCGTGTGGTCAGTTTGTGTCACTGAGGTAAATCTGGGCAAATCATTTCAAACACCAAAATCACTAAATCACACATATAAACTTACTAATGGAGGCAGAAGTGGATCAACAACTCCTGTGTGCCGTGGTGTAAAATCGATGATTTTTCCTATGGAGTTTGGTGTGGGAGAGTGACCCGTTTACAAACTCCACTTTCCTGTACCAATAAGCTGTCTAACAGTGGAAAACACACACATACAATATTATAGACTTAAGCTGGCATGGATGTTATTAGGTCAGCCTTTTTAATCAAATGACAAAAAAAATATATATATATCGATTTTTCATTGGCTCCTCCCCACAGGTGGCCACACTTTCACTTAAAAACACACTTAAAAATACTGAACAATCCACTCAAACTGACTAATTCTGACTTGGCTCATAGGGAGCCATTTCCTTCCATCCTTCTTTCCTTCCTTGTTCCCTTGTTTCCACTCAGATGGAGACTACCGTCTCTTCAGGCTGTAATTAAGCAGCTCTGCCTCTGCGTTCAGTCATGGGTGCCTCATTGTGCACATGGATTCCTCTGCAACGCTTAATCAGCTAAACATTGTTTAGCCCACTTAGTCGACTTTTGTTCTTTTTTATCGCTATTATCGTCGTGACGACGCCCATCCAGCTGCCGTCCTCCTCCCACTCTTCATCTCATCCAGGGTGTGTGTGTGTGTGTGTGTGTCCCCACTCGATCTGTTGTCACTCTTCACATCTCCGTCTCTTCTTCCACCATTTTTTTCTTCAGGCTCTTTATGTTCAGCGTTTTTCCCCTTCTCTTTCTCGCAGTTCCTCTGTCCTTCATTCATCTGGCCGTGCTCCAGATCCAGCAGGGTTTTAGCCCCTGGTACTAATTGTCAGGACGAGGGTGGATCCTGTGTGAGGTGAACATATGGTGCCTGGCTACAGGGCTAAACTCCTCGGGCATTTAAAGGTGAATGTTTGTGAAGTGGCCATGAATAAATGAAAAAATAATAATAATATTAATAAGGGACGTACAGTGGTGTTTGTAGGACATCTTGCTCTCAATTTATTCAGTTGACTCCACTTTGATCAGACTAATGACACAGGATTTTTGACTCCAAAGTTAATTTTGAGTTACTTTGCAAACTGCTCATGTTCTATAGCTGAGTCCGCAGAGAAAATCTGAGCCATTTTAGCTCACATGGACACAGGAGCTGCTGGTCCACTGCTGCCACGTGTGGTCAGTTTGTGTCACTGAGGTAAATCTAAACACGGAAGTTCAAACACCGAAATTGCAAAACCACACATTCAGTACAAAAGAACACATTTGAGTAGGACTTTTTTTTTTTCCTCGTTTCTAGTTTTGTGTATGTTTGCCACATTTTCTCACTATGAAACAGGTTTTTTTTGTTTGTTTTTTTAACTCGAAAATTAAGTTGAACTGTTAACTTTCTTGCACCAAAGTCCATAGAGAAAATCAGCAATTTACCTCACGTGAATGCAGGAGCTGCTGGTCTACAACTGCCTCGTGTGGTCAGTTCGTGTCACTGAGGTAAATCTGGAAAAAAGAATTTCAAACATTGAAATTACAAAACAACACATTTAAACTTATAGTTGATTTTCTGTATGGAATTTGGTGTGGGAGAGTAAGTGTTACAGTTTGAGTAGGACATCTAATTTTCTGTTTATTCAGAATAATCTGAACCATAGTCGGCTCCCACTGAGAATGAGTATGTTTGCCGCATTTTCCCATTATGAAGCAGGATTTTTGACTCGAAAATTAAGTTGAACTGTGAATTTTGTTGCACCAAAGTCCATAGAGAAAATCGGCGATTTTACCTCACGTGGATGCAGGAGCTGCTGGTCTACAGCTGCCTCGTGTGGTCAGTTTGTGTCTCTGAGACAAATCTGAACAAAGAATTTCAAACACTGACGTTAAAAAACAACACGTGTGAACTTACAAGCGGAAGCAGCAGTGGATCAACAGCTGCACGTGTGCTGTGATGTAAAATTGTTGATTTTCTCTATGGACTTTGGTATGGGGGGGTGGACAAATTGATTCAAACATTTTTTTTTTTTTTAGTCAGAAAAGGCTGTTTTAACAGAGAGATATCATTTCATATCATTTAATAGTGAAGCCTTTTGTTAAATGGCTAAAATGTGTGTTTTTTTTTGTTTTTTTTTTTACTCCTGTCCCTACTCACAGAAGTTTTGCAGCTAAAGTTCTTTCTGCCTGTGAACTCAGGGAAACTTTTTACGAAGTGCTAAGAAATTAAAATATATGAGTGTGTGTGTGTGTTTGGTTAATGCATGCAGGTGATCAGCTCCATATGTTAATGGTCAGCAGTTCAGCTCTGCTAATACAAAAAAAAAAAAAAAAAAAAAAATCACTTCACCTCCACAACCAACAGCACACACAACCTGTTGGTCTTTAACACGCACACATGCGCGCACACACGCGCACACACAGGAAACTCTGTCCAACGTGGCATCTGTGAGTGTGTGTATAGACATAACACAGTTCCCAGTGGGAACTTTGGATCCAGCTGCTGATTTCACTATAAATGGCATCTGCTGCCACACACACACACGCACACGCACTCGCATTACACCACTACGAAAATATATAGGTACGCATCCTAATGCTAACTGGTGATGTGTCTCACACACACACACACACACAGTGTAACAGATGTAGTGTGGGTCTGAGACACATTTTTGCTCTCCACCGACTCAGGTGGTGCAGGAGTGAATTCGTGTCCAGACAATGTCCACTTTACAATTTATATGTCCCTTCATTTGCTCTGAACTCTGTTGCATAGTTCAAGCGGATAATCTACAGATATGCTCCCTTTTACAGCACTGTTAAGAACATGTTATTTCACTCTCAAGACATACTTTTCCCAACAGGAAACTGAAGTTTGAGTCGCCTGGTAAACTGCACCAAATTCCATACAGAAAGTGTGCAATTTTAGCCTGCGGTGGACACGGGAGCTGCTGGTTTAACGCTGCCTCGTGCGGTCACTTTTTGTCACTGAGGTCAATCAGAACAAAGGATCAAACACAGAAGTCATGAAATAAGACATGTGAACTCGCTGGTGGAGGCAGCAGAGGATCAACAGCTCCATGTGTCCTGGGATGTAAAATCGATGTTTTTTCTCTATGGAGTTTGGTGTGGGACAGTGAGCGGTTTACAAAGTGACACAAATTTCGTTCTCCAGTCAGAAAAAGACATAAAGCAGTGAGCATAACATAGATTTTATTTAAAAAGGTCCAGTGATTTAGATATTTACAGTCACCTGAATGTATGCATTGCTGTTTTTCATCACTATAGAGCGAACCCTTAATGTTTATATCAGGAGTGGGCCTTCACCATGGAGGCCAGCACTTTGGATGACCATGTATTTAACTGAAAAACTAAACACCTCGAGTTTAAATGACTTTTTTGCTTGCCTAATATACAGTGCATCACCAACAGATATTTCCAAATCCCACAAACTGTACCTTTAAACAAGGTTTTTGTTAAGTGACTGCTGTCAGCCATTGTGCCTGCCAGATTCTCTGTACAGTGTCGTACAAACACACCTCAAAACACCTGAACTATCCCTTTAATTGTTATGTATATATTTGTATACACTTCGTTTATTGATTGTTGTCATTTTGTGGTTTTGTGTCACTATATTCATGACGTTTTGAGTCATGAATAGTGTTTGTAACTGTTGTCTGACCCTATTTGTGTGTGTACACCAGGTTTTATATTCTCATGGGGACCAAAACAAATGTACTAACCTATCTTCGTGGGGACATTTTGACTTGTGGGGACATTCTGCCTGGTCCCCATGAGTTTAAAGGCTTTTTTCAAAGGTTAAACCCTGGTTTTAGAGTTAGAATTAGGTTAAGGTAAGGGTTCAGTATTTAGATAGTGATACTTGTGATAGTTAATGTTAGGGTAAGGGGCTAAGGAATGTATTGTGTGTGTAGCTGGAATGCCTTATGTCGTGGGGACCTAAATCTGTTTCCACAGTCACATTTTGGCCACTTGTCTTTCTTATGGGGACAAAAGTCAAGTCCCCATAACATAAATTGGTGAAGAGATATTTTAAAATTAGGGTTAGGTTAAGGTTAGGCTTAGCGCACTAGTAATTATGGTTGAGGTTAGAGCAAGTCTCCAGAAAATGGATGGAAGTCAATGCAAATGTCCTCTGAAGTCATGGAAACCAGTGTGTGTGTGTGTGTGTGTGTGTTACGACCATCCTTCCTTCACATAACTTTCACATCCTACTCTTTGCTGCATTTATCTGTAGTTTTGTTTGTGTATGACTGTGTTTGTGTGTTTTGGTGTGTGTGTGTGTGTGTGTGTGTGTGTGTGTCAGAGTGGCAGGTGCAAGGATCATGGCGACGCCCCTGGGTCGACCGCGGGGCCCGAACGCTCGCTGTGGCGATTAATCACCCGGCAAAATGCTTCTGACGTGCTGAAGAGCTTCATGTTTCTACATCCTTCAGTGAACACACACACATGCAGAAGTGTGGCTCTGAGAAGGAAGTATAAGGTGAGTGAGTGTGCGTTCTTATTCTTCTTTTACTCTTTATCCCTAAATGACAAATTCATTTGATCTGACATGTTTACAATTTAATAAAACTACAAACAAAATTTAAGCTATAAAAAATATATATATATATTTTAATTCCATTTGAAACAGTTCAACCAGACGGAAAAAAAAAAAAACATGTTAATAACCACAATAATAATAATAATAATAATAATAATAATAATAATGCTGGGGTATAGTCATTACAAAATAACCTAGACTAAAGACTTATATCAATTGCATGTGTAATGCAGTGCACATTTCAATTTAATATACATTTTTAAACTCTTATTCCGTATTTCATTCAGAACTTCACTCCTCTCACTCAGGCCTTCAAAATAAGAGTCAGTGGGTTTGGCTAAAACAACTTCCTGTAAAAACCTTTTAACACTTGGCAATAAAAAAAAAACAGCTTTCAATAAAATTCCATGAGTTTCTTCTGAATAAATCTAGTTTAACTTTGTGTTTCTATTATATTTATACTTCACCTTCATCTTATTGTTTTACAGGAAATGAACAAAAAACGCTTTAATTTATCGCAAAACGCTATCGCAGATGTTCTTCTTTCTTCTGCCTAAAAAGTGTCCGTAAACACTGCATCTTTTCAAAGAATGTCGTCACAGACACCAAAGCCCCTGCAAATCTTCCTCTGAACGCTGTAGTGCACGTGACGGGCCTGTATGTGGCGCTGAAACACTGCCACAGAAACACACCAAAAATGGGGAGGAAGACGGGAGCATAAGAAGCTTAAAGACGACAATGTTTCATGAACAAACAGCCAAAAAAAAAACTATTAAAAATAGATAAATAAATACATAAATTAAAAAAGAGGATGACGGATGAGTGAAGAGAAAACACACACATGCTGTGACTGAACACAAGATGATATTATTCCGTCAGTCTGATGTTTTCTGCTTGTTTTTAAATAGAAAAATGTTATTGATGAGAATCATAAATCTTACATATGATTTGTCCTTTATTAGGTTTACTGTAGTGTGTGTGTGTGTGTGTGTGTGTGTGTGTGTGCGCGTGTGTGTGTGTTGGGAAGCTTCTCTACATCAATCTCTCACACACACAATCAAACATGTCTACCTCTGTGAGGACACCTTATTTGGCTTTTATATTGTGCTTTGTAATTGTTGAAATTACACTATTTCATATGAATATTTATCTCGTCTTGCATTTACATTTAAAATTGTTACGTTTATAAAACTCTTACTCTTAATCCTGATTTATTTACCTTATATTTTATTTAAACATCTATTATCAATATTCAGAATATTTTTAATTTCTTTTTTATTGTGTTTTTTTTTTTTTAATATTATTTATCAATTTTGAATGCAAGTCTTCACACAGAAATGTAACATATGACATACTGTATATGTCCCTATATCAAGAGTGACGTAAATGTATGGTGTATAAAGAAAACATGTATTGTATATCTGGATAAATATCTTCTTTATGGTAATTTACACACTGTAAAAACATAACATATATACTCATGTAAGTTAATCATATTTATGTTAATTTATGTTCTGCACAAAATGTCATTATTTCATACATGTTTTTTCCTTCATATACATATTACACATGGAAAAATTCAATTTATTTACAGACTACATTATATTTGGATAATAACTAAATTTCAGTTTATTTTGTATTTAATTTTCACTTCTCAAACACCTGTAAATCACTTTGAATGACATTAGATAATAAATAAAGTTTGATTAAATGATACTGAAGTTATTACATATTATTAATATGACAAATCGGAGCTAAACACAGAATTCTAATCCCAATTATGAGTTAAAAATCAAGTGTTCTCCCTCAAAATGCCCTCTGATTTTAAGAGGACAACCAAAAAATGTCCCCATAAAGGCAGAAAAACACACATCAGTATAAAATGAGGTTAAAATTTACATAATGATCGTGTATCAGTTTGATTTATCTGCTGAATTTTGAGGGTTTTTTTTTTATTTTTTTTTATTTAAATGGATCTGTGTTTTTAAATCTCCAGGGAAAAACATGCTACAGAGCAAGGAGCAAACGCAGTCAAGGTGAGAGTTCGATTCCCAGTGGAACCATGTGCGATTAAAAAATAAATAAATAAACAAACACTTCCAAAAAAAAAAGACATTAATATATGTTTAATGATAATAAAAATCAGCCGTTTGTTTGAATATAAGGTTCTGGAGTCAAACAAGTGAGAAACCTCGGGGGAAGTTACATGTGTGTAAAAAGTGGGTTAAACATGTGTTTTATGTCCCTCAGTAAAGACAGTATTTATAATGCAAATTAACATTTTGAATTTTTATATGCTGTATATATAAAAAAGCGGGGGGCGGGGGAGGCCAGCCTCTTCTCATAACTTATAAGATAATTTGAGATTAATTTAATTTACCAAACACTGTCTTGGAAATCTCCGCTGTTTCCTCTCAAAATATTAGGTAACATAAATTAGAGTAAAAGTAATTTAGAATTCATGTTATCTTATAATTTAAATTTCATCTTCATCAGGATTTACACTTTTCCATTAACTGGTAACGACAGTTGTGTTATTTTTAAAAAAAAGTGGGTTGCCACTGCAAACACACGTGATTCATTTACAAAACATGTCATGGAAATATCCAGTTGTACAACTTAACATATTAGTAGTTTAATTGCAGTAAAAGTACTTCTGAAACTATTTTACACACATATACCCTATATATATTACAACTGTTAGCTATAATGTTTGCAACACAACACAAAAAAACAAATAACAAAGCAAAAGGAAGATATAATTATAATATAATTAGTTTTTATCATTATTTAAAATTGACAAGGAGGTCATTGAAACCCATTTATTCTTTATTTAAACTGGGTTTAGTCCTAAATCATCTATATTGGTGAATTAAAGAGAGGAGTTAAGAAGCTCATTCACTTTTATTTGACTAAAATTTATTTGGTCAAACCTTTTACTTCACATCAAAAATGATCTCGTCCAGAATTATTAATAACAATTCTGCAAATCCGATGGAATCACGACCGAGCCGGTGCGCGACACAAACGGAGTCTAATGCCGCTTTTCAACTACACAGTTCCAGCACGGCTCAGCACGGCTCAGCACGGCTCGACTCTAGTTTTTTTTCCCTTTCCATTAGGTATAGTACCTGGTACTTTTTTAGTAACCGCTCTGTCGAGGTTCCACGCGAGCTGAGCCGAGCACAGCCAACTGTGACGTGGACAGACTGCCGGTCTCTGATTGGTCAGAGTGGGTCGTCACTGGAAGAGTCATGAGCGCGACGTCCGACACAAGAATCAACGCGAACGATGGCGAACTGTAGATCGATTTTTAAAAAAAGATTTAAAAATCCTGAAAACATGCGTCAATCTGCAACATTTAACAAGGACATTTGTAAAATCTCCATATTTGACAGAGGAGTCTGTGTATTTAGCGACAGCGCTGCTGAAAGACGGAGATGGTGAGCCCAATCACAAGCCGTTCAGCCGTATTTCAGTTCAGCGGCTGTGTCAGACGGAGTCAGGAAGTACTGAACCATTCAGTGAACTCATCTGTTTATAAAACTGATTCACGACAAAGAAAACAACTGCCTTGACCGTCAGTTTGTGTCGAGTATAAAACGACGTCACAGCAGTTTTGTACAGCCGTGATACGACGACCCCACCCACACGAGGAGGAACTACAGTAACAAAGAAATAATGTGACTGACACCAAACCGAGTAGAGTCGAGCCGTGCCGAGCCGTGGTGGATACACATTGGAATCCTGGGGGAAAAACACACATCCCAGACGACCAGTTCTGATTCCGACAGATTAGAATCACGTGTAACAAGAAAAGAAGCCTAAAACTCAGACACTGTTGAATGTTACGGTTGAAGCTCTGAGCCGTGGAGGATCATTATCCTGCTAAATGATGTTATTGTTGACGTCCGCTGCCTTTTGATGCATTTGGCTGAATCTGAGCGTCCAACAGTCGCATATTCCTCATCTTCTTATTATTGTTTCCCATCTGCAGCGAAAACATCAATAAATGCCAGTGTGACACACACACACACACACAGGCTTCCACGACTTCAGAGGACATTCGCATTGACTTCCATTCATTTCCTGGAGACTTACTCTAAGCTTAACCATAATTACTAGTGCCCTAACCTCAGCCTAACTTTAAACCATGTCTTCACCTTAAAATTGAGTCATTTACTTTATGGGAACTTAATTTTCCATAAAGACAAGTCCCCATAATGTGAGTGTGGAGACAGATTTAGGTCCCCACAACATGAGGAAGACCAGCTACACACACACACACACACACACACACACACACACACAGCTGTGTACTACAACCACCACCATGTTTGACAGATGAAGGGACGGCTTTAGGTCATTTAGGTTTCCTTTTTTTTTCCTCCTTCACTTTTCCTTCTTTCCATCATTTTGACAGTTTGGCTGTTCCCCCCCCCCAAACCGCCCCCCAACACTGTTTTCACACGCAAGTTCAAAACATTAACGTAAGTTTACGGTTAACGATAAATGTCAAAAGAAAAAGAAATCGCATACGAGAAAATGAACATCAACTGAGTTTCAACTTTTCAACAAGGCGTCCATTTTGTTAATTATATATGGTCTCATTTAATGCCCCCAGGTGGCCAGTCAACAGAATGCAGATTTCTCCAAATTGTGTCATAAACACTGTCAATTGTATCTCTTAATTGTGTCAATAAATCTCAACTTTGACATTTTGATATTTTATTTCATTATTTTTGACATTTAATGATAATTTTTAAGTTACATTTATGACTTTTTTGAAACCAAATTATTGTTCGTCTCATAAGGCTTTTTAATCTTTTAATGTCAACATTTTATCTCATCGCTAACTCACATTTAACATTCATATCTATTAATCTTGACTGTTTCATTTCACAACAGATTTTTTTATATTTTTCCATCACTTTCTTTCAACTTTGTATGTAATTTTCTCACATTTATGACTTTGTTAGAATGTTAGACATTTTATCTCATAATTTTTTCTGCTTTTTACTCACTTTATTTCAACCTTGTATGTTGTTATGACTTATGTCACAATATTTAATAATCTCATTATTTTGTAGATGTAATAATCATTTAGACTTGAAGTCAAATTAATGTTTTTTTTTAAATCTCATAAGGCTTTTTGTCTCTTACTTTCACATTTTTTAGCTCTTATCTGACTTTTTAACTCACAATCATAACATTTATATCCATTAAATTAGACTTTTTATGTCATAACTATGACTTTTTTCATTTTAATCACTTAATTTACACTTTGTATGTCATTAGTCATAATTATGACTTTTTATGTCGCAATTTTGACTTTTTTTCTCTAATAACTTCAAGTTTTTACCTCATAAATATTATTTTGCCTTTTTAAAATCACTTTATTTTAACTTTTGTACCTCACGCCCAGAAAAGGTAAACCTTTCTTAACATCGTCTATCATCATCATTCACTTCACTTAATTCACATTTATTTGATCTTTAATTCCTCATTCATTCAACATGTCATTTGTTCATCCATTCATCCATCATGCACTCTCTGCATTTATTCACGTTTGATTCTTCTTCTTTCTTTTTTTTTTTTTTTTTTTTTAACATACACGTCGAGTACATTCTGTGTGGCTGTGTGACATCAATCAAACATAAATTTTAATTGAACACGTTTGATCAACAGTTTAATTCATTCGTCTGTTCACTCGCTCGTCCGTCACCTCCATCACTCTCACAGTCGACGCCGGTTTTAATTTTTCAGCTGTGATCTGTGCAGGTGTCTGCCATGAATATCAAACTCACTTTAGAGAGCATCAGGCTCCTCTGAGGACACACACACACACACACACACGTTTGTGCTTCCATCACAGTGAGGACCCTCGTAGACATAATACATTCCCGAGCCCCTTACACTAACCTTAACCACCACAACTAGATGCCTAACCCTTTCCCTAACGCTAACCTAAACCCAATTCTAACCCTAAAACCAGGTCTTAACCCCAAAAAGCCCTTTTAAGGGCTTAAAAAAAGTGAGGACCAGCCAAAATGTCCTCACTTTGTCAAAATGTCCTCACTTTGGTCCTCACTCTGCAGCAAGTACAAGAACAGACACACACACACACACACATTGGTTTCCATGACTTCAGAGGACACTGCATTGACTTCCATTATAAACCTGGAGACTTACTCTGAGCTTGACCTCAGTCTAACTTTAAAACATGTCTTCACCTTAAAATGTCATAACTTGATTTTTGTCCCTATAAAGGCAGAAAAGTCCCCGTAATGTGACTGTGTAAACAGATTTAGGTCCCCACAACATAAGGAATACCAGGAAAACACACACACACACACACACAGTCAGCCTAGGATTCAGTAAAGTCAATGAATTTTACATAATCATTACCAAAGATAAAAATAGGAAAAATACAAAATGCACTTTTATTTTAATTGGTAACATGAAGGAAAATGTAGTGTAGTCATAATATTTTTATTTGCTAACTTTAAACTGCTATTTTGGTGTTAAGACTTGGTTTTAGGGTTAGAATTGGGTTTAGGTTAGACATTTAAGTTGGGAATGCGTTGTGTCCTCACTAGAGCAGCTGTACATGAATATATGTGTGCATGTTCTTGTATTTATTACCTCTTTGGGGCCTTGTCTGTCAGGACCAGTAGTCCTCATGGAGACCAAAACCTGGTCCTTAATGAGGCAGGACCTCATTTTCTGAGGAACTGGTTAAGTTTAGGTTAAGATTTGAACTGTAGTTAGGGTTAAGGTTAGACATTAACTAGTTATGGCAAACAATGGTGATCACGCTTTAATAGGCTGTGCAAATAAATGGAAGTCAACGCAGTGTCCTAGGAAGAATAGCTGCCTGTGTGTTTACATGCGTACATACGTGTAGATAAAGACCAAATAATGTGTAAACTATAGGAAATGGGGACATTTTGGCTCCTTCTCTCTACTTTAAAGGGCTTTTAATGGGTTACAACTTGGTTTTAGGGTTAGCATAAGGGTTAAGGTTAAGTATTTAGTTGTGATGGATGTATTGTAGCTGTACAAGGAGGCTCATAGAAGAGGTTTGATCACAAAAAAAAACCAAACAAAAATAAAATGTCCACGTTTGCTTTTCTTCCCATTTTCTCTTTAAATTTGTCTCCTTTCTTTCATTAGAATCAATCACTGTTTTTTTTTTTTTTCCATCAGCGTGAGGCAGCCTGTCCTCGTCCCCAGCACTTCTCCCTCTGTGCGTTTCTATAGTAACCCTGGCTAAAATCCAAACAGCCGGTAGGGCCCTCTGAAGGGCACTACACAGGCGAGATGAAAGATTTTCACCAGGCGGCTGCGGCTTTCACTCAGCGGATAAATGTGATTTTTGAAAAGGAGGACAGAGTTACACACGAGCAGAAGAGTGACAGCGCGAACCCGGGGTGACATCCACCCGTCCGCTGCTTAGATTACAGAACAATAATCTGGCTGAATATCAGCTCAGAGTAATCTCTAATCTGATTAAATGTCCAAAAAAAGAAAATACAGGCTCTCTGACAGAAACAAGCTCCACATGTACGCCGTACTCATCAGGATTCTCTATAGCAGGGGTTCCAAAAGACTGGGTCAGGACCCACAGGTGGATCGTGGGGGATTTTATTTGGGTCCCCCGAACAAATTAGCAGCTTTTTTTTTTCCAACCTTTTACCTGAGATTTATGCGTATATGTTTTAAATATCATACATAAAAGTAAGTTAAAGTTAATTTACTTAACATGTCTTGGAAATTATTTGGTTACCCATTCAAAATGATATTCAATTTGTCACACTGCACACATTCGCTGTTGTCGTGATTGATATTCATTGGGGAAAGTGTTCTTTGTCTGTAAGACTAACACTGTTGTCTGTGTCTAAAATGATTTTTAAGCTTTTGTTTTACAGATTTTATATTTTAATCACATGAATAGAAATTTTTTTTTTTTTTTTTAAAAATCTAATTTTGATCTCATATTTATTGTAAAATTACCAAAAACTGGGAGGGGGGGGGTCACATTTATTGCAGATGATTTCAAAAATCAGCAGTTGATTCTAAACCAGGTAACAGGGAGTGCCGTGACCTCTAACTTCTCTTGTGCATCCTTCAACCAAAATTATGGTTTAACATTGGATGCTATTCATTACTTGCCTTCTTCCCCCCATAAAAATACCAAATTAATGCAAGTAAACAATATTTGCTAGAAAAGGCTACAAAAATAACAAATTTGTGGTAAATGGACAGTCAAAACGACTTAAAGAATTCGGGCATCTGTCTGGGTCTCCGGCCATTTGGCTATTGCAAAATATTGCCTTTAAAGATAACTACAAGAAGAAATAATCATTTTCCCCTTTAAGGTGTTAGAATATCCCCTTTTCACCTCAAATTTTCAAAATCCGCTTCCTCACTATCAGTTTTGCCCTCATATATACTGGGATTAGAATGCAAATGCAATCAGATGTTGCTCTGGACGTTTCCTGGAAGTCACTATTCAAAGTTCTGCGGTGGGAAAATCTGCGTGAAATAAGGGCTCGCACGGTTTGTTCAGCGACGAGCGCAGGAGTTTAAAGCTCTGAGCATCACTGTTTCTGTTTGTTCTCTGAAAGATTCATGAGCGCCACTTCCACATGAATCATTCACTAAGGAAATGATTGTCGTAAACATGAAGTGCCATCTCTGCCACTGTGCGTTGAAAAATTCATGCTTTTTAAGTCATAAATTATGACGAGCGGCTCTCGCTCTGCCTCTTCCTGCTGGAGGACTGAGGCTTCCTCTTCTGTCCTCGTCCCGACTGATGTCCTCGGTCCACTGTTCGTCCGTCTCCACAGAAGCATTTTTCTTTTTTTTAAGACATACACATTGTTTGCAAACAATTAGCTGAAAAACAGATTTGTCTGGGTCAAATGTATCCAAATGCATCAAGGGCTGTGAATTAAATGTTAACACTCAGGTCAGGTTTGGACCAGACATGGGACGATATTTCATATCACGTTCATCACAACCACGAACAGCTTGATACCACTTTTATTATGTCCGATAATGATATCCCTAACTCCAGAATACCGATATCCGTCCAATACAGTCTGTTTACATTGTTTAAATTGGTTATTGAGGAAAAATACTAAAAGGTATTTGAGTTTACCACCTACCAACAACCATCATTTAAAAAACATTATTATATACTAACCCTAATCCTTAATAGTTAGTCTGCTTCCATGGATGAAACTAATGGAGTTAAAATGATTGTATCAGATTTTACATTTTTCTTTTTCCTGATATCCAAACCAGTAATTCTGACCAAGTATGACATCAGCTTATCCTTAATAACAACCAAAACAATTCTGATTCGATTATTAAGAAAATTGTCTCGAAGACAAGTGGAAGATACTTCACCTAACATTTTGATCTGAAACAAATCACTTTTTTGTATTAAAAACAAACTTTTATAATTAACTTAAATTAAAAAACAAGCACTTTATAAATAACGGAGATGCCAAACTGACCAAAAAGAGGCAGGCTCCCCCTTGTGGCACATCAAACTAAATCACTAGGATTATATGTTGGCGAGCTATAAAGAGACTTTTCAAGTCATTCACTTAATATTGATTTTCCTCACTCATGATCATCTTGATCTAAAAATCTAGAGGATTTATTGACGCAAACGTCATTCGGATCGTTGGTCAGATTGGTTGTGGGTCCAATTGCTTCAAGAGGCATTTTGATCTACGTCCGTTGTTCATACCCGTCTACAGCCGTATGTGAAACAGTTCTGTTTGGTACAGTCCAGAATATATTTTTTTGTGTTTTTATTTTGTAAAAGTACCAAAATAACTGGCCCCAACAAAAGGTCCCTTCCTTTGAGGGACCAGAGTAGAATGGTACGATACGGTCAGGCTGTTTTCAACCAAGACAGTCAGTTGATTGGGCAAAAGAAAAATGTCTTGTCGAGACAAACAGCCACAAACCAAGCAGGAAAAAAAGAGCTCCTGAATGTCCTTTTGTTGCGTTCAGTGTCGTCGCTTGCATCAGCACGACGTCACACTACACGTTAGCGTCACGAACATCGGTCTAAACCCCGCCCACCAAGTAAAGGGACCGATCTCAATCGAAACACAAGCCTGAAACCATTCCAAACCGTACCATGATGGAAACACAGCTTATGTGTCTGTACCTCATTCAAACACACTTCAAAAAAACCTGAACCCTCCTCTTCAATGGAAGATTTAAAAACCATGGTGTACTCTGCACCGAACCAGCCGCTCAAAATGTTTCATAACAACAACATTAATCAGTTTTGTTCTTCGTTAAAAACAAATCCCGCGTCTCTGACGTCAGACTCCAGTTTAATTTTAATTCGATTCAGCTGAACGACCAATAAAACGACTCCTGTAACGCAGCTAACCGCATGTTAAATCATCCCCATTTTTTTGGCCGCTATCGCTCAGTGTCTGTCAAATCTGCATCGGTTCCACATCGCAGGCCTCCAGGCGGACTCTGATAATGCTCTCCATATTTACAGTGGCAGGAGGATTGGGAGGTTTTTGACTAGATCCCATTTGTGTGAACCTATTAGTGCCGAGCGCTGTGAGCTACCTCTGATACGCCTCTGAGATTAGGCAATGGTATTACTGTAAGAGGATCGACGCGCCTCGAGGTGAGGGCCCGAACGTACAGACGCACACACAGAGAGAGACAGACAGAGAGAGAGAGAGAGAGACAGAGAGAGAGAACACACACAAAGACGGGAACGCGCTGATAGGACCACACACTCCACGGGAAAAATCAGGGCCTGGCAGCCGTCAGACGAATGGGAGAGAGGAAATGACTAGAGCTGTGTTTCCCCAAACACTGGGTCCCACATGGGAGATTTGTTTTGAGGTCCCTAAACAAATGTGCAGATTTTTCCCACCCTTTTGGTTAAGATTTACATGTATATGTATTAAGGATGTAGATAAAAATGGAAATTATTAGTTTACCAAATCAACCTGACATTAGCTGTTAGAGAAATGGCTTTAAATAAGAGGCTAAAAATGCTGCTGACATGATTCATATAAAGATTAGGGTCACGATAGTTTGCCATCTTTGTCCTAGACACTGTTCGAGAGCAGTGTTTTTAAAACTCTTTAGACAAGTCCCACCTGAAAAAAAATATTGAGCTCTCCAACTAACACCATTATCACCAAGGTTAAAATACAGCGGTGTAAATAGGCCGAGAAAAGTCTGTATTTGTCGAGTTCGGACAAAAATGCAGGATTCATAGCTGGTTCTGGTCGGACTCGCTCAGGTTCAGACAGGAAAATGTGGCCCGAGTAGAACACGCACGCACACACAGATGAGAAAGATTTCATGCTTTTTAAAAACTGTAGTGTGTCCCTAACATTCACACCATTGTCACATTCACACAATGTTGATTAAGTCTATCAGCATCTCCGCTCGGCAACATTCCTGAGCTGCACACAGGAAGTGATTTAAAAATCACTACTAAAAACACCTATAGTCTGTCCCAATACTTACTTATCCACTGGAGTCATTGCCCTTACTGTTGCATTAGTTGCACTTATATCGTTTACTTTTGTGTATTTTTCTACCTTATTATTATCAGTCTTGAAGTATGTTCATGTGTCTTAAGAGGCACTTATGAATAATATGTATCATTATTATTATGTTTGCTACTATATCTTCCTGTTTGCCAACAGGAAACTCAAGTTTGTAAACCACTCACTCTCCTGCACCAAATTCCATGGAGAAAATCTGTGATTTTAGCTCATGGGAACACGGGAGCTGCTGGTCTACTGCTGCCTCATGTGGTCAGTTTGTGTCACTTGGCTAAATATGTATGAAGGATTTCAAACACTGAAGTCACAAAAACACACATATGGACTTGCTGATGGAGGCGGCAGTGGATCGACAACTCCTGTGAGCTGTGATGTAAAAACATTGATTTACTCTATGGACTTTTGTGTAGGAGGGTGAGCGGTGAACCTGCCGTATGCTGCTAGTGTTGACTCTAAACTTCTAAACTTAACACCATCATGTGGATTCAGTGGTTTAAACATCAAATTCTGACCCCAAAAATAGCAAAAACATATTGATCAACCCCAGAAAAAAAGTGAATTAATTAACATGTAAATGTGCATCTAATGTAAAGAATCATGTTATTTATCCACGTTGGCTCTGCCTGTTTCTACAAGGTCATGTAAAAGGAAGGAAGGAGTACAGAAGTAAAGGAAGGATAGAAAGACTGGTGGTATTTCTGATGTGATTTCTGATTTTTCACTCTTCCGGCTCACTGGTCTCACAGAGCAGAAATGAGAGTCACGCACAGTCCTGCAGTGACACCCAGAGGCTGCAAACAGTGCTGCAATACAACTGCACTTTTCTGCCTTCATTGTTTTTCTCCTTATTCATTAAAAAAGAAACACAAACCAAAAAATGTACATCTGCTTTGACAACTTTTATATACACTCACCAGCTATATATATGTATACATATATAAATATATAGATATATTTATGATCACAACCTGAAGATCAATAAACATTTACACAATACAATACTTTTCTGCAGCAATAAAATCGACATATTATCCTGCAGTGTCAGCCCAGTGCCACCAATACAGCAGGAAAATTAAAGAAAAATGTAGTATTAAATAATTCACAACTATTCCCTTTCATGTTGACTACTATTTTCAGGTCACTCAGATTTTAATCGATTCCAAAGTTTTGCTGATTAACCTACTTTTCCAAAATAATAATAATAATCAGTCTGCTGCTCCTGGTTCCCAGGTGTCAACTTTAGGACTTAGCACATGAGAAAAAGTTCTTAATCCTGTTTCCAAAAACAAACCTACTGAAAATATCCAGCTGACGAGACAGTTTGGATTCTTTATATGAGGGAGTCAGTAAAGGGGGATTTATGACAGTCTGACTTTATGTTTTTGATTAGGTTATTTAAGAAAATAATATATTGCATTAAAGGTTTTTACATTTGAGGGAGGTGGAATAGTCGTATGTAACTAAGGTCAATGGAAGCAGATTCAGCAAATAAACAATGACATTTAAGAACCGCATGACTGTAAGGCACGTTCCACATTTCACTGAACTGGGAAAATCAAAGAATTGGCACACACACACGTTCCTACAGTTAGTGATGAAAATTCAGAAATGAAACAGCACCATGTTGATGAAACAGTTACAGACGCTCTTTATGTCATGACATAACTTTATCTTTTTTATCCTTCTCCTGTGCTTCACTTATTACGCCGCCTACTGCTTACCTCTGTTACTCATTGTTACTTCCACAAGGGAAACACACCTATAAATACATTCCATACTTTTTTGAAAACTTGGTTAAAATTTGTATTTTAATTTTAAATAATTATAATGACTCTTTAGCTTCTTACATGTGAATATTTTCAAGTTCTTGAAAAAAAAAATCAAGTACTTGTTTGGTCTGGAAAATGTCAGAAAATGTTAATCAGTGTTTACCAAACCTGGAAATGATGATGTTTTCAAATGTCTTGTTTCGTCCACAAACCAAAGTTATTCAATTTTAATGATTTCTTCTGCTATATGGAGCAAAGAAACCAGAAAATATTCGCATTTAAGAAGCTGAAAAAAAGATTAATAATTTTATCAAACTAGTTTATTCATTTAGTAATCGATTAACTGAATAACCGTTGCAGTCCTGATCAGCATTTGTAATGTTTTTTGGCCTTTTATGGACCAAACAACTATGGATTAAGCAGGCTAACTCACATGGCTGCATAGAAAAACACATTTAAGCTACTCTCAATAGTTTAACAGGTGAATCTTAATATTTTTGCCATTTATGTCGCAGTTTTAGAGATTTATACCACCTGAAAACACTTTTAAATATAAAATCGAATTAAACTATCAACATATAGTGTATATGTGTCCAACTGTTAGCTTAGTCTGACCTTCACCTGATTTAGCATCTGTTAGCGCCTGTTAGCGTTAGCATTTCAGGGGGTGACGTCAGCAGGACTTACCTCCTTCACTTTTCCAGCACTTGTTGAAAACAACAAACGTCCTTTTCTTGGTCAACTTGATAAACTAGATAAAGGTGTCTATTAACATTAACGTGGTGAAGCTGATACATTTACACAGCACATTTACAGCTAAAGCCAACATATGCGTTAGCATCAACTGCCTCATGCTACTCTTCTGCCACTTGCCCTTTTTACAGATAGGTTTCAGGTACCCTATTTATACACTCTGCCCCCTAGTGTTTAGAGGATAGGAAAGCATTTGTATCTAGATGGAAGGAATATTAGTCTTCAAACACCGACTTGGGTAAAACATTTACTAATATAAACTAATATTTCCGCCCTTTCTTGCAATTTGCATAACCAGGAGCTAGCCCTAACTCTCACGCGATACTAGTTTCTTTTCATTATTTTATTTTGGCCATGTTGATTCGACAACTTAAAACTCCACCCACGTACTTTCTCCTCCTTCTTCCTCATTTTGCAGATTAATATTATTTTAGCTTCCTCCGCTTATCCCCCGCCCCTTTCCCAGTGCATCAGGGAACTACGGTGGCCTTTACTTGCCAGAAAGGACGTCATTCTTCATTGTTTACATAGTTAGCTTCTGCTTTAAATGCTACAAAACCCGACAATTAAAAAATAAATAAATAAATAAATAGAAAAACACTATTATGGAGTAACGTATTTACAGTCAGTCTTAACCTTTAAATGAAATTAAATTTAAGAACACTGATTATTATCAGTGTTTATTTCAGAAAAAGATTCTGTATATTTTTTATAATCTAAAGAAAACTGACGCCCATAAAATCAAATGCAGGCCCACTCACCCAGTGTACAAACAATTACAAGTGTATATATAAAAAAAAAGTAAAAATCACAGCAAACCACAGCAAAAATAATTTACAATCACCCGAGAAAATTAATAAATAAATAAAAACACGCTTCCGATTGCTAAATGTGCCATCGGCTTTTATTAACAACCACATTGTTAAAATACCGTCATATGACAGAGAAGTGAAAACCGCTGCTGTTACAATCAACAGCCGTCATGACCTACTGCCTCCATTCATTCATTTAGTAACAATAAAACATCGTCTGCATACAGTAACACGAGCATGAGAACAGAAAAACAGGAATACGTCGGCTTTTGGCAGATAACTAAATCAGAGAAACAAACATTACTGAGATACAATCAAAATGAGCTAACCAAGATTTTATTCCTGTGTTTCTTTGCCCTTTACACATAAGAACGTTTAAAAATAAACGGAGACACTGATGTGGAAAAATAGAGCTAATGTTCATGAACAGCAGCACCCTGTGAAGGAAAAAAATTACATTGGGATCCATCATTTGGGAGAACATTCATGACTTTAAAGATTTAAAAAAGATTAAAGTTCAGACATTGTGACTGTAAGGACACTTAAGAGAAAACACAAGGGAAGAGAGGAAAAAAAAAAGATAACTATTCACAATTTATTTTTAAATTAAGATATAACATTTGCATAGCCTGGCACAAAAACATCCCACTGTCATTTATAATAAAACATTAAAAGATGGACAAGTTTAAGGAAACGGATGGAAAATAAAACTTAACTGAACTGTGCTTTGGGGCTAAAAGTGTGAACGTGATCATCAACTGCATTTCTGCTAATAAACTGACTAAAAAAAAAGAAAAAAGAAAACACAAGGCTTTGTTTTTCTTTAAAATCCTGAGATAAACAACATTATCGGCCACACAGTCGAGTGCGCGGCTTCAAACCCCGTTAACGGCGGTCGTCTCTTCGGTGAGCTTTTTTTTTCTGTTGCATTTTAACAGAGTGTCTGTGCATAGAAGGGGAAGTAAAGGACGTGGAGTCGAGGTAACAGACCGGAGCGAAAACACAGTCAGCAGGTGCTTGGTTTAAACTTTGGTGGTAAATAAGCTCCTCCCTTTTATTCTGAAAAGGTCGAGCAACTTTGGTTTCATCCCCTCGAAGTTCTTGAGTCTTCAAAAGGTCAAATTAGGGCTTTCAGAGGCAACTGCTCGGATAAAAAAACAGACAAACCAGCGACTTTCCCAGATATTCCCAGTCCTTCCTGCTTCCGTGTTGCTCCACCACTCCTGCGCCTCAGATGTTCTCCGCCTCTCTGTGGGTGACCTCCCTGATGCTGTCCTGGGGTCCACCTCGCGGCGCGCGGCGCCGAATGCTCCGCCCGGAAGCGATGAGGTCGGCGTAGCCGCGGGAGTGAGAGAAGGCGTAAGCGGAGCGGCGGGAACGTCGGCCACGTTGGAAGACTGACGGCTTTTTCCTCTCCTCCTCCTCCAACTCCTTCTCGTACTTCTTCCTGTTCCTCTGGACCTGGTGGACGATGAAAAACACGCATTTCAACAAAATCAGAAAATCACAGTTTCTCAACCAAACGAAGCTGCAGGAGACGCCCACAAGTCTGACCTTGTCTCCGTCCGAGGGCCTGATGGTTTTATAGAGGAACTGGATGCAGATGACGGGCAGCAGACTGATGCCTACGGTCAGGATGATGGTCAACCACAGGTACGGCTGCCGCAGAGCGTTCGATGCCACGCCTACAAACAGAAAAAAAACACACATTCAAACTGTTGATCAGATGAATGAATGAATCCTTTTAAATTTGAAAAAGGTCAATGAAGGCCTCACCCACAGGGAAGATGAAATTTACCCTGTGATATTTTTCTTTTTCCATTCTTAAAAAGGTTTTCCGTATTGTTTAAAGAAATGTCTTCACCCATTCAAAAATGACTCCAAACACAGTAGAATATATGGCAGGCCTGAATGTGGCGCTGTAACGCTGCCAAAAAAAATACACCAAAAACAGAGAAGAGGACCACCACCATTTTCACCAAAGTTGCATGTTGGTTCTTTAACAAAAACGCAAGAGCGTTTTTTTGAGATTCCCATTTTTCCAAAAACAGTGTTCCTAAAACTCCGAAAGGCCCAGACAACACAAAACGTATGCAAATTCTCATAAACCTTTTCTTCTGTGTACCAGGCTCTTAAAGGGGCGAGACAACCTTCGTGTTGGGACGTACCACTTTTCTCCATTCAACGTAAACTCTTCACATCAGCTTTATTTTCTTGTTTTGTCCACATTACCATTACAATTAACGGGGATCAGTATAAACACAGAGGTTGTGTAACTAACGATTATGTGAACTTTAGAAGCAGCTCCACCTGTTTTAAAGCGAAAAACCTTTAAAAACAGACTTTTTCGGATTTTGACTGACCAGTGAAGGTGAACGGGGACGGGAATAGGACGTGGATCCCAGCACTGTGTATGTCAAACATGATGCCAAAATAAATAGCGATGCTGCCCAAAACTGCAAAGCAGTTGACGAAGGTCCAGTAGGAGGTATCCAGAGAGATCTGAGAGAGGAGAGGTGAAGGTCAGCAATACATTTAAATCCATAACATCCACATCTTCACCTGGACATACAAACTGCGTCACTCACTTGCAGGTTGACGGTGAAAATCAGCGACGAGGCAGTGACGACGGCCAAGGACTGGTAGTCAGAAGGAGCCTCTCCATCCTGACCCATGGTCTGAAGGAAGGCCCCGTACGGGATGAAGAAGGTGATGAGTGAGACGAAGATGCCGTGAAACAAGCTGATAAAGAAGTTCTTGTAGTTAAACATCTTCCTCTGCTGACCGGGCAAGTAGAGCTTTGGGAATTTGAGGCTGAGTTTGTCGTTTACATCCTGCAGAGTGAGAAAAAGGAGGAACGGGAACAGATCAGTTCCTGAGTCCTGGAGGTGTTTTGTGTTTTCACCCACATGGAGCCGATTCTGTTCTTTTATTGTACCTGATCAAGAAGTCCCACCAGCAGAACAGGTAAACTGCTGTAACACAGATTGTAGAGAGTGATGAACCAGTCTTCGTAGGCGACCTGCAGACACAATAACAGACGCTCAGGGTCTCTGGTGACGAGTTGAAACGCGAGACACGCTGAAACAAAATCGACCCGTAGGAGGCCAGAACTCCTTCAACTGATATGCCAGTAAATCAGAGAGGTAAGTCTACAAGCGAGGGGAACCTTCTAAGCTTTCAAGCGCTTCAGCAACTCGAGGTTATCCACTATTAACTAACTACTCCAACTTTTCTACCCTGGAAAATGGAGGAAGGTGGATCTTGACTAAAGGATGTTTATGTTATCAAATCTCTTTGTGGATAAAATTAGATTTCAGCAACGAGAAAAGCATTGTTTTGGTTTTACCAACTGTGATAAATGACGTAGTTAGGGTTGAGTACCATACTCTAAACTACTCTGACTGTGGGGAATAGGCTAGTTCTAAATACATGTTTGGACAATGAAAAAGGGTTCTGACCATCTTATCCTAAAATAAACTGCGTATATTACAGAGAGTTGAGTACCAAACAAAGGCACCATCAGGCACCAATACTGAATAATGCTGTGTTTCCATCATGGTATGGTTTCAGTACAGTTTCAGTACAATCCCTGGGTCAGGCTTGCATTTTGCCTGAGAACAGTACCTTTACTTTGTAGGGCGGAGGGTGGGATGAGCCCAGCAGCCACATAGTATGACTTCATACTGGTGCAAATGGAGGACATCCAGAAACTCCCTTTTATCCTGCTCGGTTTGTTGCTGTTTGTCTAGAGCTTTTAATGAGAAGAGACTGCGGGTGTGGAAGAAACACCGTTCACAAGGAAGTGATGTTTTTAAGTTGACTTGGGCTGGAGCTAGACCGTACTGTACTCTGTCACCGCAAGGGAAGGGTGCCAAAAATTGTTTGGGGTACAATTCCTAATGGAAACGCCAAAAAACATATACCATACTGTACCAAACTGGACCATCACACTTGGTGGAAACACAGCTAAAGAGACTCTACTCTTGTGTCAACCTTCCGCTGCTCACCTGTGACGAGTATCCGCTGAAGAAGGAGTACCAGAAGTGAACCAGAGTGAAGGAAAAGTTCTTGAAGAAGAAGAAACGCAGGAACTTGCACATGCGTATGTAGGACCAGCGTCCGTGCACCAGGAGGAGGCGCTGCAGGTAACGGAACTGAGCGAAGGCGTAGTCGCTGGACATGACGGCCTGCATCCCCTCCTGACCGCTGATACCCACGCCAATGTCTGCGGCTGGAAGGACAGAAGACGGGAGGAGGAGAAATGAGAGACAATGTCCTGGAAAATTTTCAGATCAGAACAAAATTAAAAATCATTCACTTACTTTTGATCATGTTCACGTCGTTGGCTCCGTCTCCAATGGACAACGTCACGGCCTTCTTGTACTTCTTCACCAAACTGACCACGTTGGCCTTCTGCTTCGGCGTAACACGGCAGCAGATGACGGATTCACACTCGCAGGCCATGTCCACAAAATCGATCTGCAGAAGACACAGACATTTCATTACATTTGTTAACGTGTGCACCATCATGAGATGCACGAAGAAGCGTTGACGAGCCATGTCGTCGTACCTGTCTCATCTCTTTCTCCCAGTCATTGGACGGCTGTGGGTCCTGAGGGTTGCTGATGGGCGGCCGCTTTCCGAGACGACGGAGACGCAGGCGGCGACGTTTCTTCTTCTTTTCGTACAGAATCTCATTCTGAGAAAGTTAAAAACAGCTAATTAGCAAAACATGTCAAACACTGACTGGTCTACAAAAGGGTACTTTCTAGGTTTGGAACAGTTTTTGGTCTTGAACAGAACTCACAAGCCATCCTCCAGTGATGATGAGAGCGTTTTTGCCTGGTTCAGTGAAGAAAGGCTCTGAAGGTTTCTTTTTGCCTGGACGATAACTTGTGGGTTCGTATCTCCTGTTGGCCTGACGAACAATCAGCTTTTCACTGGAGGCAAAGAAATCACAGTAAGAAGAAGCTCAGTCCTCCTGAAACCAACATGTGGATGTCAGACAGGTTTCTTCAAACTTTTCTCCTTGTCTTCTCAAGCATTCACAGTTGGGAAACGTCACATGTGACAGGAAGTTACATCTGACAGGAAGTGACATGTGACGGAAAAACAGACAGATTTCTTCACCATAGCAGCTACCTGATTATTAAAAACTCAGGTGACAGCAAAGTAAACACTGAATCGACTCACTTGACATCTTCTCCGTAGTGAATCTGCATGTCGTCCGTCAAAAGTGAACAAGAATATCCAATGTTTTCTGCCGTTTCTGAGGGAAAACATGACAAACTTTATGAATAAAAGGTATTTCCAATGTTCAAATCAGTTTTATGACTTATTTAAAACAACACTAGACTTAAGTTAGTAGTATGTCTCCTCATTAACACTTATGGTAGTACTGATTCTTAAAGCCTCATTGGAAGATATTTTCCAGACCGATGCTTCTCTGGCATCTGCTCTGATGGTACCTTTCTTATCTCCAGTCAGGACCCAGATCTTGATGCCGGCCTTGGCCAGCTTTGCAATGGTCTCTGGGACACCGTCTTGCAGTTTGTCCTCGATGGCAGTCGCCCCAATCAACTAAACAGAGACAATAATGGTTAGACGTTACTGGAGACATTCAAGTATAAATGGATTCAGAAGGTTTCCTAGGTGGAACTTCTCATACAGATCTTCAACAACAGTCCCTGTGAACAAGGCGACAACTTGGATTTACAACTTAGGGGGCGCTCTAAATGAGATTTCCTGCTTGTAACTGGTAAATTTGTGTCTCTGAACACAATAAGTCACGTTGCTTCCCACTCACCATGAGGTTCTTCTCAATTTCCTCATACACGCTATCGAGGGCAGCATCCCGATCGACCATGGTCACCTGTGCTTCTTTGTGTTTCCTGGACCAGGCTTCGTACTCTGTCTCACTGATGTCTTTATAACACAAGCACAGCGTCCGCAAGGTCTCGTTGGCGAATTCCTGCAACAACAAAAAAACAAACATGCAAAGCTTGAATTAACTCACATACACGCCTTCTGAGAGAGAAAAACCTTGTGAACTCACATCGAGAGCGGTCTGCGTGGTGTCCTTGTGTCTGGAGTTGGGGGAGAGTCGTTCGTAGATGACGGTATCAGCTCCTTTACAGTAGAGACGGATGCGGCCATCAGGAAACCTCACTTTGGGTCAGAGAAAACACAGTGAAGAATCATCCCATCGACATGATAAAAATGTCTGTAACTCCACATTTTCTTAGGGACTATTTTCAGCCTTGGATTAATTTTAGGCTCAGTGAACGTTATTTGGGCCACACGGTCGGTGTAGTGGTTAGAATTCTTGCCTTTGCAACAAGAGGTCCTGGGTTCGCGAAGGAGAAGTAACATGCATTACTTCTGCAAGGAGGTTGCATGTTCTCCCAGTGTGTGCGTGGGTTCTCACCGCGTACTTCCTCCCACATTCCAAAAACATGCAGATTTGGGGATTAGGCCAATTGGACACTCTAAATTGCCCATAGGTGTGTATGTGAGAGTGAATGATTGTCTGTCTCTACGTGGCCCTGTGATGGACTGGCGACCTGCCCAGGGTGTACCCTGCCTCTCGCCCTATGTCAGCTGGAGTTAGGCACCAGCGTCCCTGGTGGTAGAAAAGTAGTAGAAAATGAGCGAGTGAATGTTATCTGTATGTGTTTGAACCTGGTATTCCTGATATTCCTTATGTTGTGGGGACCTAAATGTGATTACACTTCACACAGTCACGTTACTGGGGGCTTTAGGACTTCTATTCCTGTAAATTACTACATCTTAAGGTGAAGACAGATTTTAAAGTTAGGCTGAGGTTAGGGTTAGGGCACTAGTAATTATAGTTAAGGTTAGACTCTCCAGAAAATGAATCTAAGTCAATGCAATGTCCTCTGAAGACATGGAAACCAGTGTGTGTGTACATACAGATGATTGACATGCGTTTGCGGTCGGAGTTGAAGTCGAGCAGCGCCAACATTTGGTACGTTGCCTCCTGGTCCATCTCCCTGATAGTGATCGTGTCCTGGGTACGAGACAGGAACACGTAACCGAAGTTCCTGGCAGCCGTCACCAGAGCGCCCTCATCAGGAGACGCCGCCTGGTAAATCAGATCGCCTGAGGGAAGACGACGAGTCCAACATCGATTACTTATTCCATTGTAAAATACCCCGCACGTGACAGATCAGGTGACATGGGATTTACGTGGGATTACCGTCTTTCTGCTCCACCATGACTGTGTGGCAGAGCGAGAGAAGTTTGAAGAACTCCGAGGCGTCTTTGTCCTTCCTGGACCGGACAACTGCCACCAGGGAATGATCCATGAACTGGAACTTTTTGTCAGCTTGGCGATTCCAGCTCCAATCCACTGGCTGATGAGAAACAGTGAGTCATTTTTAAAAAACTGCCATTAAATTAAGTGGAAATCCTGAATTCAGTTGTTTCTAGGTAAGGATTTTGACTGGACAATCAGGACATTCCTCAAATAAGTGTGTAATGCATATACACACCCTTTAAAAGGCACTATATACTGTAAATTAAATGTATTGTTATGGGTTATATCTCATATGATCTAATTTAATGCCTGAAAAATCAGAGACGTGAACAATAATCCATTTTATATGAACAAACTACAATATTGTGTCACATGTCAGTGACATCTTACCCTTCCTCGGTCCAGCGTCACTCCTTCAGCGGTGGTCGGAGAACCTGTGGAGAGAAGAACCTGCACGTTTACACACAAAGTAAAAACACGACTGCGGACGGAAAATACAAATGAAAACAATTAAAACATCGTAAGAAACGGTACGATTTTGTCAGAGCGGACTGGGCGTTACCGTAGCTGCGCCCAGCGATGGTGCACTTTTTGAACTGCATTATGTTCTGTGTCAGAGTTCCCGTCTTGTCGGAGAAGATGTACTCGATCTGGCCGAGCTGCTCGTTCAGCGTGGTGGTCCGAGCCTGCGGGGATCGAGAATCCATTCATGAGAGGTGTCACTACTGACGACCCACTGACGACCCACTGGCGACTCACTGACGACCCACTGACGACTGCAGTGGGCAAAATTAAAGCCCAATCTCTCGACCACATATAAATACTAGACCAGGGGTGTCAAACATACAGGGCCAGAACTGGACCACTAGAGGGTCCAATCCAGCCGGCAGGGTGAATTTGTGAATCTAATCATGATGTGGAATACTACATTTTTCAGCTCCTGATACCTGTGACTAAACGCTTTGTGCCTTTTTAGATCCAAGGGATCTGTAATTTATAATGCACACGTGTAAATGGTAAATTTAAGCATTATATTGTTGAAATTGCACATTAATAGTTAATCATTTTGGTTTATGGACAAAATAAACATCATTTTGGGGTTTGGTGAATAGCAATCAACATTTTTCAACATTTCTGACATTTTATGGACTAAATGACGAGAAAAATAGTCCAAATATTATCTGCAGGATGTGGTTTGCACAGCAAAACAGCAAACTGTTCAGTACAAGTCATTGAAAACATAGAATTACAGAGCAGAGCGATGCTGTTTATCACGTTCTATCTGAAAAGGTCCATGAATCATCAGTTAATCCACTTAAAAAGACAAAATGTTGTCAGACCTGCCGACCTTCCTTAGAAACGTCAGCAGCACGAGCTCAGGCTTCTCACCCACCCTTTTTTCCAAGTGTGATGTTTGTAAAACATTGTACAAATCTGTACGGCATAAACCTGACACCTTTCACAGTAGTTTTAGTCTCTTGGCTGAAGCATGAAAAACATAAATATTATATTTTTAACACTATTTTAGCAGCTGTATGTGGAGACAGTGTACTTTTATTTTATCAGGTGAGAGGACAGGTTCCCTCTCTCTGTCACTGAGGTTTGAGAAGGAACATGACCATCGATCAAACTTGTTTAACAAAGGAGAACGTGATTATATTTATAACTGTCATTATAAATAAAGCTATTTATTTGTGCTTAATAATCACGCAAAATCAACAAGGAAGAGCTGAGTGTCACAGACATTTTCTCTCTGTATAATTCAACACATTTGCAGTTTTGTTAACAACCAACCACTGAAAACCAGGCCTAAAATGCGTACTTTTAGAGCATTGAATCGTACAAGCATATTTTGATGTCAAAATGTGTTGTTGATGTAAAATCTGGAGTAAATGTGATTATTATGTGTTTCCATGAAGGATTTCTATAATAACAATAACATGAATTTACCTTAGCTGGTGTGTCTTTCTCTTGGAAATACATCTGCAGGTCCCAGTTGATGAACTTACTCTGGCCCAGACGGATCACCTCCACACTGAAAACATGAGGAGACAAACTGAGAGGTTATTCTGGAAAGACAAGCTTCACCTTGACTGGCTGATTTGATGAGGCACTTCTGACTTCCCCGTACACTGAAAATGGTTTTTACTGACCTGACGTAGAGTGAAATGGGCACCATGGTGTTGAGGACGATGATGTATCCCCAGAAACTGAGGAAACCTCTGTAGGAGGCGTCATGGTTTTTGCCATCGAACAGATACCACGCCTTGGATCCGATCTCCTCGTACCAGAAGGTGTGACCGATGGCCAGACCTGCCGACACCAGGATCAACAGCGCGAAGATCTGCAAGGAGAGGGAATTTGAACACACAGATTATTAAAAAACCCCGGGATTTCAGCTTGGTTTCAAATGATCCTGATGAAAAACGAAGAATTAAATGAAAGGTTCGGGGTTTCTGAAGTTGCAGCCAGTGGGGACACGAAGAAAAAAATGGATTTAAGCCACTTAACAATAAGCCTAACGATGTTTGTCACTTTATTTTACTGTCAACAAGCTTTTTATAACATTGAACATTGATCTCACTCTCTCACACCAAAGTCCATAGAGAAAATAAGCTTTTTTTTAGCTCCCAGGGACATTGGAGTTAGTGATCCACTGCTGCCCCGTGTGGTCAGTTTGTGTTACTGAGGTAAATCTGAATGAAGGATTTCAAACACAGATGTCACAAAATAACACATTTGAACTCAATGAAGGAGGCACAAGTGGATCAACAACTCCTGTGTTCTGTGATGTAAAATCGTTGATTTTCTCTATGGACTTTGGTGCCGGAGAGTGAGTTGATTAAAATAGGACAAACTACGTTTTCCTTTTTGGAAAAGGCCGATTAATGGGTGAGGAAACATTGGTGGAGATATTGTAGACTTAAGCTGGTGTAGATTTTAGTGGCTTCTCATATGTCTCTGCTGGCAGCCACTTCAAAATCCCTGAACTATTTCTTTAAGGTGCCTCCACTGAACTGTCTGTGTGTCTGTAAGTAAAACAGTCACAGTTTAATAAACCTGAACTATTCATTTAATTAACATGACTTTAACTCACTGTGTAAACCATGTAGTTCATCAGCTCGTCGATTTTAGTTCGCTTGAACCTTGTCTTCCCGCCGTTCCTCATGATTTTAGTGTCGGCACCTTGAGCAAAAATAAACCACAAATAATTCAAACCGACCAAAAAAGCAGTAAATGATTTCGTGGTTTTCCTACTAATGTCAATAGGAAGTTGATTTGGTTACAATTTTATTATATTTCATCCATATCTTGAATGAAGTTCCTCAGTGACATAACTTTTATGCGATCCCCGTCGTTCATACCTGCGAATATGACGAGGCCGTGACAGACCTCCGTGTTTCTGATCTTGCAGCCGCGGAGCAGCATGTTGTCCAGGTCCAGCGGGTAACGCTCCCTCTGCCACAGCATCGTCCCCACAAACTTGTCCAGACGGTTGTTCGGCTCCTCGCACTCGATCAAAGCTGCGAGCGAGAGAAGCCGACGCGAGTGGACCAGAGAGTTAAAAGAAAAAGAAGTTAATCCAACTTTAACGGTTAACGCTGTGGAATTACTGGAGCAACATGAATTCCTGTTAACTGAGACTGGGAATCAAGAATCGCAGCCATGAGCAGAGCCGGCGCTAGGCATAAGCGAACTAAGTGGCTGCTTGGGGCCCCCCCGTGATCAGTGACACTGGTTTGGTGAAAATATACATAAATATAATTAACGCAATTTATAGTGTTTTAGCATTTGTATAAATTATAGTCAAGCATCGGACACTGAGGTTTTGGGAGGCCCCCCCACATAAATTAAATTTAGCTAGGGGCCCCATAAATCCTTGGGCCGGCCCTGGCCATCAAAACAAGTCAAGTTCCAAAATTTGTCTTGGACTCAGCTGATGTTAATGTATGTCTGTAGTACTTCAAAGTAACAATAAGCTGCTAAATAAGCATTTGAGCAAAGCGGGGTATTTAAGTGATGATTGAGTTCAAATAATTACAACTTAGGAATTAAAGGAACAGTACGCAGTTCAGAGGGATGAGCGTTTCTAGCAAAAAAAGCTATTTGAATATTCGATTTAAAAGTAATTTAACATCTATTGCAGTTTTAAAAAAAATCCTAATTTATTTAAAAGGTAATGTGTCATTTCAGGGGGTTTATTGGCAGAAATTTAATATACTACCAAAAAGTACATATCTGTGTAAACGTATGATTGCTTTAAAATCTTTAGCTTTAGAATAAGCCTTTTTATGTACTTAAGACAAGGCAAACACTCCAGTATTGCTCAGAACCTCTGGTAAAACACACATTGCGTAATTTAAATGCAAACACACAATATCTTAAATCTTATCTGCTACTTGTGTCATTATCAAAATGAGCCCGAGATTATTTTTTATTCACTGGCGGAGAAAATAAACGCTGCTGTAGATGGAAAATTTTAATGAATACACCACCTGTTGTTATTTCACAGATTACATATAATTTATATAATTTTTTTTTTAATTTCTTCACCTTTTATTGTATTTTTTTTTGTCTGTTTTTGCAGTGTTTAAAACATAAACGGCAAGTGAACGGTGTTTACCATCGAACTGAGCGAGCTGATGTTCCTCCTGCAGCCTCTCATCAGTCACTCTGAGTCCCATCTTAAACTTCAGGTTGGTCTCACTGTGAAAGGGAATTCAGACTTGATATCGAAAGATAGCGAGCGCCCCCTGCTGTTGAGACCCAGCCAGAGACATGAAGGCTCGCCCTCAGTGAAAGCATAACAGCTAAGGGATTTTAGCCACTCAGCAAACGCTTCACCTCGATTAAATCCACATCAGATTCAGTCCACGATATCTTAGGAAAACATTTGCGATTTTCCAGTTTTATAAGTTTATTGTTAAGCGACATTTAACAACAGAAAACTGAAGTTTGTAAACCACAAACTCTCCTGTACCAAATTCGATAGAGAAAACCAACAATTTTAGCTCACAAGGAAACAGGCGCTGCTGGTCTACTGCTGCCTCCTTCAGCAAGTTTGTGTCACTGAGGTGAATCCAAATAAAGGATTTCAAACACTGAAGTCACAGAATAACCAATTTGAACTCGGCGATGGAGGCAGCAGAGGATCAACAACTCCTCTTTCCTTAGAAGCTAAAATTGTTGATTTTCTCTATGGAATTTGGTACAAGAGTGTGCATAGTTTACAAACTCCCGTTTTCTGTTGTCATTTAACAAAAACAATATAAGGCTGGGAATTCGCAAACGTATTCTTGTATCAACACTATGTTAAAAACAGCATGGTTTAATAATAATAATTATTAAAAAATATAATTTAAATTAAAGCTAAAAAAAATTTAGATACAGAGATGATAAAACGACAAATTAAAGACATAATGGACTAAAAAAAAAACCACCATCCTCATTAATAATTAAATTTTCGACCCTTACCCGTCGAGTTCAGCTGTTTCTACGTAACACAGGCTGTTTGGGTTAGAGCTGGACAACAACAGGATGTCGGCCTGCAGAAACAAAAGTAGAAAATAAAAAAAAACACATTAGTATTTTAAATGTATTAATTTATTCTCTTGTGTTTCAGTCAAATATGGTAACATATGCATAACAGATATCAGAGCTAACAGTCAAAATAATGTGGAGTAAATATCTGTACCGGAATAAAGTCATTCTTCTTCATTCGAACCACATCTCCGACCCGGATGTCCATCCATTTTGACTCTTGAAACCTGACGTGGAGACATTGGAGCAGTTTTTACAACATCACAGAAAACAGTAGAAAGCTGCCGTTGATTTTCAACGGTTGGTAACGGAACATTAGCTTGGCTCTGACCTGCCCTCCAGCAGCACCTCACACTTCCTGTTGTTGATCTCCTTGTCCATTCTGTGTCGCGCCTGAAAGAAAGATTTATTAAAAAGGACCAGTCGCATCAAATACATTTATTTTTTTTTTTTCCTTTAAATCTTACCAGATCATCAACCAGGTCTTTAATGGCAGTGATTCCCAGCACCACCACCAGGGGGATGAGCGTGGTGTACCAGGGCAGAGTGGAAATATCTGGAATAATCTGGGAATAACAGTTGGGATTAGGGATGGGCAAAATATTGATATTATATCTGTGTTACTGTGACATGAGGGAATACAGATTTAGTAAATCACCATATCGTACCATATTGATTTAAAAGAATAATACATGGAATTGACAAAATTACATTTTTAAAAAGTCACTTAATTACACGTCTTTGACTTTAAACCAAATTATGTGTGTTATTGCAGAATTTTGCAAAATTTATTGGCAATTTCTTTCTTTTCCGCATAATAAAATATCCTTTTTAACATTTAAAAACCTAAAGAAATAAATAAAGCAGGTATTATCTGAATTTAAGATCATGAAAATAGTAGATATTCTAATTTAGTGTGTATTTACAGTGAATTGTCAGTCTCACATAGCTTTATATCCACATATATCTCATATATTGGAATTTAAACTGAACACATCAAGATATTTATAAGCCAAACCATGCAACCTTACAGAAATACTAATTTGATGTATATTGTGATATATATCGGTATAAAAAAATATATTGTAATATATTTTCTCCCTAGTTGGGAAACGTATTTTATTTCATTTTTTTAGCTGTACCTGTAAGATGAGCAGAGCCACGAAGTAGAGGTTGGCCACTCTCTTAAACTGCTCGTACAGATTCAGGGGGAGGAAGGTGATGACGTTGTACTTGTACGTCTTGATGCCGTTTCCCTGCACAGGACAAAAGATTAACACGACATCAGCCCTCGGATTGTTCCATGCCGTCGTTACCATACGTTGATTTGTGAGTACACCAGTGACTCTCACACACGATGCAAAGCCAAAATTCACAAATTGGTAGAAATGTAGAAAAACAGACAGGGTCTTAAGGTCTGGACATTGAAGTTGAATATTCTTGAATGTCCATCAGGGGGCGACACTGGTTTGTTTGCAAGTCTACGAGAAAATTAGCCAACTTCTCCCTTGGTTTATAACATGAGTAAACACTTTCACCAGGACTTTTCCGCGACAAACATAATCAGTATTTGCAGGCTGTAAAATTATATTTTAAATTGTGAACACACCTCAATTTAACGTTACCATAAAATTATGACTGCAACTAATGATTACTTTCATAATCGATTTATCTGTCAACTATTTCCAGATTAATTGAGCGATCAGTTGGTCCATAAAATATTAGAAAATGTTCAAAAATGTTGACCAGTGTCCATGAAACCTGAAAATGATATTCTCAAATGTCTTGTTTGTCCAAAAAAACCCCAAAATGATTCACTTTAATGATTGCTTTGTTATATGGAGCAAAAAAGAAAATATTTTTTTTTAAAAATCTGAAAATTTGTTTCAATTCTTTCAAAAATTGCTTGAAATTGTTTCAAAAACATACAAAAAAAAACCACTCTAACCAATTCATCAATTATCAAAACAGTTGATAATTATCTTAGTAATCAATTAACTGTTTCAGCCCAACTTATTGTGACAGAATTTTCACATACAGCTCCTTTAAGTTCCAGTCAGAGATTGTCTGTCGGCATCTTAATCATATTGTTGAATAAAATCACATATTTCACAGCGAGCTTCCTGCTTCCTGTACACAAACCCCAGGCTCCACCCGTTACTGGAACAACAAACTTGGTCAATATCTTTAACCCAATTCTCGAGACATTTATTGCAGTTTAAGACAATAAACGAAGCAGTTTTTGGCACCGACGACAAGAGCTTTGTTTCATTCTAGATAAACATCTCGACTTCAGCCGAGTCCAACCTGGTTTTATCATCCGCAAAAACAAACATGGTAAATTTTACCATTTGTTATAAAACTATAATGTAACAAACACTCAACGTTCAACTTCAAAAAAATGTTACAGCATCAGTTCCGCTTCCTCTCACTGTATGCAATTAGTAAGATAAAGGTCAGCTGAGCAGGATGATCAGGTTTCAGCCGCCGCAAAAGCTACCGAAACAAGAAAACACTCCTCCTCTCAAGGGCCGAGTCACTCCAGTGAGTTTAAATGGTTGAGCAGCCGTGAGATGCAGCTTCAAGTCAAAGAACGGCGTCTTCAGGTAAAGACGAACAACTCAACCAAAGGCCTGCTACCTCCATTATCACACTTTTCATCTGCATACATTCAAAATTATTAAGCAGCATTTAACGTAACAAAAGCTTTTTAAAAAAAAAACATACAAAAAGCTCATGCTTTATTTAAACATGACCTTTCGACAGCCCCGGGTCTCTGGTGGAGACAGAAATGACTCAGCAGAAACAAAATGTCATCCTGCTGGATGACGTCTAGTAAATACAACGTATTTCCTTCTATAGGTTACACAACACAAGAAACACTGGACTTTGATTTGGCTGAAAGTGATCGACTACACTCTCCTTTTAACATTTCAACATTTAATAGAGTTGAAACAATTGCTTAAATAATCAATTATGCAATTCATCGTCTGCTATTCTGAGAATGAATGGATTAACCGGTTTGACTGTTTTTTTAAAGATTTAATACCAGGTTCTCTGATTTTTTTAGCTTACTAAATGTGAATATTGACTTTATACTTTATGAACTGGTCAATTAATGGAAAATAATCAACAGGTTAATCAAAGCATTCTGTGTGTATTTGTAATTTATTAGTGTAACCTGAAATTAGGTTGCAAAAATTCTGGAATTTATGTTGTGTGTGTGTGTGTGTATGTATATATATATATATATTTCTGCTGCTTTTGTGTAAATGACCAAAGAGTGACCATGGTGACAAATTTGTGGTGGGGAAAATCAAATAAAAATTCTATTAAGTTTGGCTCTTTTTGTATAGAAGTTGTGCAAATAGTACTTACAGAGTATCTGTTTTTCTTGATGCAAAGGAAGACCTTTTTCTCAAACTCTGGCAGTTGGTGGTACGGTCGATCGTTAGCTTTCACCTTCCAGCCCATCTCTGAAGAAGAAAAGCAGCAATTCTTAACTGTCTCATTAATACATTCTGTAAACCTATTGTACTTTAGTGCAGAATCTTATACAGTAAATCAAATGTTGTAATACAAATCCCTTCTGGAGATGCTAATACGCGTGTTTTGTCTTGTTAAGCTAAGCCATGCTGCTTGTGTTAAGCTAGGCTAAACAAATCCTCGATCTTCAATTCTATTTGATATTAGTAGGTAAGTTATTACTAGTTATAGTGGTTAAAAATAGCAGGTAAGATGACTAAGAAGCTAGTAAAGTAGCTTAATTCTACATTTGCAAAATAAAGCTGTAATTCAGTCCACAAACAACACAAATTATACAGGGTTAGGTACAATTTGGGCTAAATGTTTATTTGAAAGTGAACAATGTTTTGTTGGTTCTGCCTGCTTTAGTTAGATAAAATGAGCTTTTCTACCATCTGTTAACATTTTTAAAACACTTTTTTGTCTTGTTTTTTGAATAATGAATGTAAGAATCCGCAGTAATGCAACAGTAACGTCATTTTCATGGACCCACCACTCGGTCGAGCTTCTGCCGGAGGGTGCGGCGCGCCAGGCACTTCTTCGGCTTCTTCTTCGGAACTTTCTTCTAAATCATCGTCCAGTTCGTCGTCCGTCTCGTCGTCACTGTAGGGCATGACCTCATCGTCAGGCCTCATGGACCCGTGGGGGTTCGGGCGCCGCTGACTCATCTTAGCACCTCAGGGATTTCTGGGGAAAACAAAGGAGTTTCAGTTGACCAATATATTCATTGACCACAATTTTAAGGTCATTCAGTTTTTAGTTTAATCAAAACTTTTGGTCAAGAGGCTTGATGATGAACTGTGGGTATTTACCAATACAAATAGCTGTAAAAATCATATTTGTGCAAATGCATTTACCACATATCCATAACCAACCGTTTAAAAAAAATAAATAAATCGACAAGAATTCTGCTGAGTCATGCTTAACAGGGCTCGGTTAAAATGTTTTTGCTGTTCTTTACATTTTACAGGCCGTGCTTAATAAAGCATTTATTAAATATTTAGGGTTTTTACATCGTTTCAGGTTTCAAACATTTTTCTCCAATACCCGATTTAGTGATTTTGATCAATACTGTACCAATACCTCTACCAAGTTTACTATGGACAAATAGGTGTTGTGTTGTATAAAGATTCCGTAAAAGAAAAAGTGCATCCATGTATGTTTTGGTCAACCACTGGCAAGCGAATATTGGGAGTTAGTTAGATAAAATCCAAAAAAGGACAAACAAAGCACAACTTGATAACTATGAACACACAAGGGACATAATATTGCAGTTACGTAATATCTAAATATATTCTCTTACATGCTCAATCTGTTTCTGTTGCTCTGTTTTGCATCTACCATTTATCAATATGCCAAAGACTTTTTCAATATTTCTGTGTTTTAAAGAGGACATTCAGTGGAAAATCAAATGGCTGATGTTTTTTGGTGTGTCCCGTGTCCTTCCCTTATCTAAACGTCACTAAAGTGTCACAATAAACACTTCAGCCACTTCTGACAAAGAAGGGCTTCTCTGTTTACCTAGAAGAAGACGAAGAAGAAGACGACGAAGAAGAAGAAGACGACGAAGAAGAAGAAGACGACGAAGACGAAGAAGAAGAAGAACAAGAAGACGAAGAAGAAGAAGACGAAGACGAAGACGAAGAAGAAGAAGACGAAGAAGACGAAGAAGACGACGACGACGAAGAAGAAGAAGAAGAAGAAGAAGAAGAAGAAGAAGAAGAAGAACCGGGGAGCAGTCAGTCAGCTGGTAGCTGGCCAATCACAAGAGACTGTTCTGGGGGGCGGGCATTAGCTCAGAAACAGAGTGTCTGTTCAGAGTCTGGCAGAGAGCAGCAATAATCTGGCTTAATCTGAAGAGACTATGAGGTTTTTGACCATAAATATTATTTAATTTACCTAAGTAGACATCAGTAATCTGGATTTTTGGTTCAAAAAGACCATTCTATGTGACCTTTAATTGGGACCTTTAATTGGAGTTTTTATGTGGAAATCCAAAATAAGTACTAAAATATGGTGATGGAAGAACACAGTTCTGTTACGCCATGAATGGAGTCATCGTCACTGTTAAGAAAAACAGTCAAAGCATGGCTTCAATGGATCGGGTGATGATGTTTTTCCTATCGCCCCACTCTCTCATGGGAAAACCCCTGAGTCGTCCACCTTTACTGCTCCTGGTGAGCAGGTGTCGAGTTTTACCTCCCAACCAACTAAATGTTTAATGCAGTGGAGTCTGTTAACGCATCGGATAAAGTCCTTTAGTCCTGTGTCCAAGAACAAACACACCAGACAGATCCAGTTAAAATAAACACACAGTGCATCTGCATTGTTCTCGCACAGAGCTCAGGCTCAGGCTGAGCCTCTGCCCGACAGGGTTTAATGGTAAACACACCTCCGTTTGTTTGCATGCTTGTGGTCACGCGTCAAACACACCCATGTTCCTTAAACACGGAGGATATGGCGTGTTTGTCGAGTGTGTTCCGCCTCTTCAGAGTTTCACAAGATGGTTTCAATCACATTCACACACACACGCACATTTAACTTTATGATGTCAGCAGAAACGGGCCTAAAAACGAAACGTGCGCGCAGTCCACGCACACATATACACACACACTTAACCCGTCGCTTTATTAGGTACGCCTGTTCAACTGCCAGCGAGCTACACACAGTAGATGAATAGAAAGCTAAATAATTGACAGATACTTTGTTCTACCCTTAGGAACATTTGTTCTGAGCTAAACGAGGCTCAGTAAAAATGTAAAAGTAGGACAACAACATCATAAAAAAAAAAGACAGAAAACATTATTTAAGTATTAAATGAACATAAATAAAGACATAATAAGTAGGGACGCAACTAACGACTGTTTCCATAATCGATTAATCTGTCGATTATTTTCACTCCCAGATAAGTAATCGTTTGGTCCATAAAACCAAAAGTATTCAGTTTTAATGATTTCTTTGTTAAAAAGAAAATGGAAAACATTCACATTTAAGAAGCTGAAAAATCCGGAATTATTGGAATTTGGACACATTTGTTTTTAAATCACGTACATGTTAGTTCTGTAAATGTCTAACCAATAACTCATTTGGATATTTGGACATGTTCATAACGAGCATGTTGCACAGAGTATTTCACAACCCGCTTATCTACTGGGGTTTTTGTGAACAACTATGTCTGACATTTAGAGAAAATGGTCCAAAAATAGAGGAAAATATCCAGAGGGTGACAGTTCTGTGGGAGAAAAAGCCTTGTCTATGCCTGAGGTCAGAGGCCAAATATATATATATATATATATATATACACACACACAAACACACACACAAACACACATATATATATATATACACATATATATATAGAGATTACCAACAGGCTACCATAAGAGTTTTGAATAGAAACATGGTAAGTACAAGTAAAACTTGAATTAAAACAGATACTGTAAATACTGAATATATACAGAGTAGTGTGGTTAGGCCTGTGCAACATGGACAGGCACATTATAATAATACAAACACGACAAAAACAAGTTTTAAATCAGTAACTGTGTTTTAAAGAATTGAAGAAAACAAAAAAAACCTGTTAATTGTGGTTTTAAACTTCACATTTAAAAAAAAAAAATCACATAAACACCAACTCATTAAACAACTCCCTAAGTATATTTTTATTTTAATTATTGCTAATGATTGGGTAAATTACTGTCTAACCCCAGTGTGCATGTATGTAGTCTCACTGTTGCTCCAAAATAGAACACCTCATTCAAACGCTGGTTTGCCTGAAAGAAAACAAGTCTGCACATGAAACCTCAATCAGGAGGGGGGTGGAAGGAATGAGGGCGAGAAAGAAACAAGAGGGGGGGGAGAGTGAACAACAGGAGAATTTAAGTATAAGTGGGTACTTTCAGTAGGAAGTACAAGTTCTTCAAATGGCCCATTGATAAAGTCCAAACTGACTTTGGAATTTGTCTTTCCTGCACGAACAAGGCGACAGATAAGAAATAACAGTTGTCTCATTGGTTTTTAGAGTCTAAAATGGAATCAAGGAAACACAAATATCACACGTCGTCATCTGAGATAAACGTTCACTCAAGTGGTTCTTTTTTTTTTTAGCTCAGCTGTCGTCATCACATAGTCAAGAAAATGTGCCACACCCACAAGAGCACGAACCTCTACTGAAGCCGTGTCTGCACACTCACACCAGCCCGTCGTCACTGCAGGTTTGTACGACGTTTTCAGCAAAAACATAAAGATCTTGACTAATTTTTGGGGGGTTTGAGCAAATAAAAAGAGGCGGCAAATGACTGATGGGTATTTTCATAGTTTTCTGAGTTCAATCAAGTGATTGATCAAGAAAATAACATTAAGTGTTGGAATATAATGCCTACACCAACTTAGGCACAACAGTTGCCATAAAAACCAAGCCTTAAAACTAAACAAAGTCCAAGAGCCGGCTCAAAATGAACTCTTCTCTCCAATAGATTTTGCGAAAATCCTTTCTTGGAAAGTGAAAACATAACTTCTTTGGAGCTTTTTGTTTCTTAAATGAGAACATTTTGTTTTGTTTTTTACTCCATATAACAAAGAAATCATTAAAAGTGAATAATTTTGGTTCGTGGACAAAACAAGACATTTGAGAACATCATCATTTCCAGGTTTCTGGAACACCAACCAACATTGTCTGACATTTTATGGCACCGACAATGAATCAATTAATCAAGAAAATAAGCATCAGTTGCAGCCCTAAATTTTTCCTGGCTCCGGTTCCTAATCTTAAGGTTTGAGTTAATCCTGCCAACAAACCAAACGAGACGCAGACAAACGACTGCTGCAGTTGTGTTTACAGACTCCCACCTCAGGGTGTAGAGGTGCTGTGGGTGTGGACGGTGGTATGCTGTGAAAGTGTGTGTTAGGGGGTGAAAACGACCAGAGGCTAAAATGTGAAACCCAATTCATGTGAGAACAACAAGCAAACAAGGGAGCTCTCATGGTGGCGGCCAATCAAGATGAAGACGGACAAACATTGAACAAGACGTTATCAAGCAGATCTTTCAGTCAAAGCCACCATCATGAAGAAGTCACCACTTAGACAACATGAGAGGCAAAAGTCTGAAGGTTCGAGTTAGATGATGGCACCTGAACCTACTCGAGTTAAGCCCCTCCCCCTGATTTTGGTCTCAATTTGGGTGTCTTCTGATTTTAGGCTGATTTGAACAGATTATCTGACCGAATTATCCTGTAGTGTGAACGATTAACAGGCACAATTTTATCGTTATCGGACGCATCAGAGTCTTCCCCAATTTCAAATCCTAAGTATTAAACATGTTAGATATTTATGACTGAACAGTGATTGGGGCCGTGAGCAGAAACCTGCAATAACCAATGAGAGCAAGTCGACAGGGAAATGGATGTTACGTACTTTTTATTTAGAACCATAAATTGTACAAGCCAAGTTGATTCCGCCTTCTCAGCCATGACTTCATCCACAGTTTTTTGGGTTTCTCAGCTCAAGACTTCGCACACACAACAGGTACTAACTGACCACTCAGACAGTCCGCCTCCATTCCTGTTTATATTCTAAAGTCACAGTAAATCACAACAGTTTCTGTAAAATCCCAAATCTCTCGAATCTCCTCCCTGAAATCGTTGGACTAAAACACCAAGTGTGTGGTCCTGCATCTCGACTGGATCGTTTAGTTTTTGCTGTCTCAGGATTATCGTTTACAAAGTTTGTTGCGTCTGTGGTCTACCACGTTTTTAGAATCAGATTAGTCATTTGATTTTAATATTAAACGTAGGCTCGTCTCATTGAATTTGTCAGTTGTGTCAAGCGTAAATGAATCTAGGCGTCTATGTTCCCATACCCAACAAAAGAAGACCCGAACACAGACAATGAAGACACTCCTGGCCCTAAAGGTCTAAAAAGGTCTCATATTATATCTGTTGGTTTGTCAAGCCAGTCTGAATTCAGCAACACCCGAAAACCTCAGCCACCGCCGACACTAAGAAGAAGCCAACCAGAAGCTACAGGTGATAAATTCACACAATTCAACATGATTAATTTCGCCGATGCATTTTACCTTAAAAACATCTGCTGCTGTTTTCTTTCCACAAGAGCAGAAAATGTGCTTCCCATTTACAACTTGTTCAGAGATTGCTTTAATTTAAAAATGCTCTTAAAAGGTCAACACGCTGGTTCTTTGAAGGCAGACATTTTGGACCACCCTGTTTTTACAGTAGCCCATGATGGACAAAATGCTAACTCAAGGCTACATAGGTTATTCAACACACTTGGGAGGGAAGAGCGAGGCGACGGACATTCAGCTCCAACATGAAACTCCACCTGTAAATGTTATGTTGTAATGTTACATACGTCATCTTAAAGTTACCAGCGCCAGCTGTCAGTTAGCTTAGCACTAACCCAAGAGAAGACTTGGAGCATGCAAACATGTGTGCAAACATTTGTTTAAATAAAGCTTTATTCAAATAAGTATACGATGACAAAAACACAGGGACCGAACGATGAAAGCCAAGGCGACTATGAAAATAAGCCAAACCAAACCATCTCCAAACACAGAGGAAGAGAATGAGGCGGGATTATGACATCATCATTTTCTAAAAATAGCATTTTGGTTGTCTACAATAATAATAAAAAAAAGAGCATGTTAAAGACTGGTGACACTGGGAGAACAGGTTGTATAGATCTGACCAGCTGAAACCCGACAACCTACAAATGTTTGTTGCCAAAAAGCATGTTGGCATGACCAGAGCTGACCAAGAACACTGTAAAAAAAAATAGGACGTGGGGATTATTTAAGTAAAGTATGTAACTGAGACCCAGCACAGCCAGTGACATGTACAGTCTGCAAACAGCCTCGTTAATGAGAACAAATATATCAGTTTTCTCCAGAGAAAACTCGCTGCTCTGCACCAACCAATCAGGAGTTGAGCTTGAGCAGCAGCAGCAGCAGCAGCAGCAGCAGCAGCAGCAGCAGCAGCAGCGAGGATCACCATGTTGAGGAACAGGTTCTGGTGTCTGGGCCAGGGCGTCGCTGTGGCAGCAACAAAGAGCAGGGTGGGGGAGGGACTTGTGCAGTGGGACAGAGGGACAACATACCTGAGTGAAACCTGAGAGAGGGACCAGCTCGCAGTCAGACGGGGGACAGGGTGACTTCAGTTTGTCCCACTATAGAACCAAAGGACTGAAAACTATGTACGGACCCTTAAACCTCAGTATAAAAATATCATCATCACTGTTGTTATCTAAGGGAACATTGGTGCAGTGACATGCATATAAATGGTTTAAACCACTGAGCTTGAGAGGCGTCAACCAAAAATATGTGTTTCCTACACAGGCTTTAAAGTCATTGTTCAGGTTTGGATGTATTTGACAATGACACGTAGTCAACACTGACTGTGCTGTTCATACGCCTCTGTTCTAAGAACCAACATTGGATGTACATCCACACTAAAACAAAAGAGTCCCCTAATAAAATCTGCTTTAAGACAGTGGTTCTCAAACTTTTTATACCAAGTACTGCCTGAGAAAATACTGAGCTCTCAAAGTAACGTCATCATCACCAATGTTAAAATACAGTGGTGTGACTAGGCCGAGCAAACACAGGTATGTACGAGGGACTCCAGCGGCTCAACAAGCCCATGGTTCGGTTTGTATTGTGGTTTTGGGTCACGATTTTTGGTTTTTGCACATTAAGGAGAAGAAAAACATTTGAAATGTTTACAGTCTTGTATTTTTGTTTGGTACAAAAATAACCTGCTCTATTTAGACATGACGACTCAGGGGAAACTTCCGCCAGTTTTCACAACATAAAGAGCAAAATAAATTAAGCCAGTAGTGGCACTGCGTGTAAATAAAAAAGTCACAGTGTTAATGGTTTCATACCAAACAAAGAACATTTTTCACATTACACTGTACATTCTTTCTTTAATGGCTTTACTTATAGGAAATTGCGACTCTGCTAATCTCTTTTAAATCTTTTGTTATTTCTTTGCGTTTGTCTGAACTTGTGGGAAAGTGAACATTCCTGCCACTGAAAAGTCTCCGTTTTATTGACGAGCTCCATCGGTTGACGCTGATAGAGCCGCATAGTAGATTAAACCGATGACGGTGCAGCCTCAAATGTTTGATTTACTCCTCCACTGACACTAACGCTGTATTGTTTGGCTTCCATTTTGTTTCCAGTGCCCCTAACGTCGCGTTGACGCGTCATTCCTATCATGACAGTTAAATGGACAGCTAGTGCTGCGTTCATGAACGCGCGGGAAAAAAAGAAGTCGCGTATAAACACAACTGCACACACAATCCAATACATGCAGAATCTATTTATAGAGAATATAAACACACATTTTTTACGGTTCAGTTTTGCACCCCTAGTATATATATTATACAGTAGAACAGTATTTCTGATTTTCCTCCAAATACCACCAGAGGAAGCTTGCGTACCACTGGTGGTTCACGCACCACAGTTTGAGAACCATGGCTTTGAGACGACCTTTTTTCGACGGGAAACTGAGGCTTGTGTCACTTTGTACACCCCTCACTCTCCCACTCCGAAGCCCACAGAGAAATTCAGTTCAATTTCAGTGTCGCTTCCTTGACTGTTCAAAATCTGTCACTCAGATTTACATAAGTCACACAAATTAATCAACCTTGACAGCAAAGGATCAGAAACTGCCACGTCCCTATGAGATAAAGTAAAATGACTAATATTCTCTATGGGGTTAAGTGTCACTGACTGCCTGTTTTATTTGGTTTTAAGCACAATTAACCCCGATTATGTGTCAGTAGCTCAAACAATTACACCTAAAAACTCAACTATTTCCCTTGAATCTTATGTAGACAAAGCAATTCATCAACCAGTGGTTTCAGGATTGGTAAATATTAGACTTTTGTGTATGAGTCTTAACGAAGGTTAATGATTCCTCACAGCTGGAGCTCAGTCAATAAACCCACTAACTGACAGACAGGCCACAGAGACACCAGCTGCTCCTGTAACACACGAGCCCGAGCTGCCAGAGCCTCCGAGCCAGGCACCGGTACCACCAGGTTCATGGGTGACAACGTTGTAAGGAGACACTTCAGCAATATTTACGATAAATGACACCATCTCGCACTTCACCAGTGAAAAACATTAGCAACTGCTAGCTTAGCCTGCACATCAACTAGCGACATTGTCCCGAGTTCTCAGTGTCCGATTGACAAGTTGGGGAAAAAACATGGATGCAAACGTATCTCCAGCTATTAGCCATTGTTAGCAATACCAGACGATAACAACGCTCCACATGGAAATTTGCACACACAAACAGTGCAGCAACAAGTTTATGGTTAACACATGGCAACCATCTTGGAACGTCGGTGACATTGGTCCGAGTTTCCGAGTTTAAAATCCGACTTCCAACCACAACTGGAATACACCATAAAACTCCTCAATAGTTCCTATCCTCAATGCTCAAAAAAGTGCATTTTATTAAAAAAAAAAAGGAAACTTTATACATACATATACTACTGCATCATGTCCACATACACCAGTAGGACACTTTTGTCAAAGACGCTCAAAAAAAGACAGTATGCGCAACAGCTTTCACTTGTAGCCATTGTATTTTTAAGAATAGGTGTGAACGGGTTTATATTAGTTTAAGTTCCTTGAATGCACAATTACGCAATTCCAATTTCCAGGTACAACTAGAACACACTGATGATCCACGTTAATATGTTGACAATGTGATATTACAAGACAATCAACAATATATGATGACATAATCATATAATAATATCTTATCAAAAGGACGAAAATGTGGAAAACAGGGTTGTATTCTTTGTCCTCCATTATCCCACTGCCAGCCTCCTTTTTAAGCAGTTAATTTACTTGTTTAAATTAAAAAAGTAGCGATTAGACATTTTTTTTTATATTCATATATTAATATTTTGACCCACTTGAGGAGTCAGGACATCATCACCCTGTTTAAAATCTGTCCCACCTAACTAACTAACTAAATAAATTTGGAGAAAAATGTTATTTGAATAATGTTAAAATCCTTTTTATGTTGATTCTTGGAATAAAAACATTTGTGCCGAGTCAAGACAAATCTGAGGTCCTTTAACAACATGTAAAGTAAAGATGCAGAATAAAAGAAACAATGCAAACACACAAGGACAGAAATCACCAGTGCTAAAAACAGGTAAATCCATATGGAAAATACTCAGGCGAGTTAAAACAGCTGACGTGACGCTTTCACCTTATCTAAACCTCCATTTGCCTCTCATGCCACAAGTCAAATTCTCAGAGAGAGCCTTTAAGGTTGACCATTTCCATAAGGAGACGGACATTTCCCTAACCAAAGAACACAGACTTGCTTTGGCTGCAAAAGAACAAGAGCTTTAGTGGTTATTTATGGGGAAAACAGCCATTACTGTGTACAGGAGGGTTGCAACTAACGATTATTCTTGTTATGAATTTATCGTCAGTAATTTTCTCACTTAATCAAATAGGTATTGATCCATAAAAAGACAGAAAGTGGTGAAAATTGTTTCGTAAAGCAAAGGAAACTGGGAATCTATGGCCTCCCTGTACAAGTGGAATGTGTAGGGTAGTCAGTGGTCAAATTTTCTCAGTTACGAGTAGGAATCTTAAAATGTAGAGCCCCCTGAAGCTGATATTCCCCATCATTAACAAATTAGTATTACTGTGACCATGTTTTCTGTGAAATACCATGGAATTTACTGGACTAGATTAGCTTTCTAGTTAGCAAACCAAGCTATAACATGGACATCAAGCACCATGAAGTTCTTGTAGATATACTTTACTTAGTTAGTTTACAAACCTACCTATCATGCTAACAATAACCAGAATAAAATTCCTCAAAACATAAATTTGGAAATAAAATAGATGAGATTAGCTTGCTAGTTAGTAAATCTAGCTACAATGCTAACATTCACTATCATGAAATTCCACGATATGCAAATGTGGATATAACATTTACTGTATTAGTTCGCAAACATATACCAGGATGGCATTCCTCAAAATGTAAATGTGGATATAAAATTGATGCTAGTTAGCAAATCTAGCTACAATGATAAATGTGGATATGAAATTTACTGGATTAGCTTGCTAGTGTGCAAACTTACCCATCATGCTAACATTAACGACGATGAAATTCCTCAAAGTATAAATATTGATATGAGATGTACTAAATTAGCTAACTACAGCGCTAACCTAGCTATAACGCTAAAATTAGCCACCATGAAATGTAAATGTGTTAAAATGATGCAAGATTAGCTTGCTAGTCTGCAAATTAAGCCATAACATCTTGCTCTGCAACCACAGCTCAGCAGTTCCTTAACTAGAACACACTTAAAGGGGTAGTTCAGGTTTTTTTTAGAGTGTGGCCATATGAGGCACACTGACAGCGTTGTGCGTGGCTAATACACAAACAAAAGGAAAATCTGATTTATCGTGCCATTACAGAACCTTTAACAAATTATAACTGAAGTTTGTTAACCACTCACCCTCCGACACTAAAGTCCACAGAGAAAAATCTGTATTTTTAGCTTCAGGTAACTCAGGAGCTGCTGGTATACTGCTGCCTTATCTAATAAGTCATTAAGGTTAATCTGAAGAAAGGAATTTAAACACTGAAAATCACAGAATAAGACATTTTAACTTATTGATGGAGGCAGCAGTGGATCAACAAGTCCTGTGTGCTGTGATGTAAAAATCATTGATTTTCTCTATGGGGTTTGGTGTGGGAGAGCGAGAGAGGTCCTTGTCAAAAAAAAAAGTGATAATGGACAAGAGCAGATGTAATATTTTCCCTATGTTTTCTCCCTCCAACATCAGGCTGCTTTGTACAGTCAAAGTCTCATATACAACCACAGTCAAATTTCACTTACTTGATTTCCAAGCATTGTGTTTTAATTTCTGAACCTGTTATCAAAGTATTTACTGGCGCTTACTTTTTAAAATATGACACATTTTTCACCTCGCACATGCATAGGGTGTAAAAAAAGGGTAAGAAATAAAAATAAAAATAAGTTGTACGCAGTCTTTTCCCTGTGTTCAGAATGAGGGAAACACACCTGTACTGTCACACCTGAAACTCTAATGGGATTTTACTGACAAGGAAACGGAATAAACATGACCTGCAAAATGTGACGCGGTAAAAAATAAATTAATAAATGCACCTGGAGTGTAAATGTAAATCTCTTAACGCAGTTAAAACAAAGTATCGACGGATTGGGACTTTCAAAAATAAAGCACAGAATCACAGCAAGTCTCCTTTAGTTTTACTGGAGGAGGAGGAAAGGTGAGCCGCCCAGGTGAGCCACGGATCCTGCTCCAGGTAGTTTTTAATTCACATTTAAAAACCACAGAACTCAGGGATTAAATACAGGAAAGAGTCTGTGATGAACTTACCCACTCTGCTTCAACCCCCGATGGAATAAAAAACTGCTCTCCTTCTTCTTTAAACTCGTCGTGCGTGAGTTTTGTCACCGCACCATGTTGGTCTCTTCTTCCTGCTTGTAGAGACAGGTGACGGCTACGACTGCGGCGGCTCCCCGCCCTCCTTCCCCCCGCTGCCTCACCTGTCCTGCCCCGCTAAAAACCTGCCGGACCGGTCTGACACCTCCGGCGCTACAGAGCCACAACGACTGGCCTGTTTCAAAACAGCGCGTGTCAACCGGAGCCGCTGCGGAAGTGTGTGTGGGCGCGCGCGAGGGAAGTGCTCTGGTCACGTGACGGCCAGGTAAAGGTGTGACGGTAATTGCTTTCTTTTCCTGTGGTGCGTGGCCCACTGGTGGACCTTGGAGGTACTGCAGGGGGGCCTCAGAAAAGTCCTTCCTATCTCCCCTAGTCCCTAGCCTGGTTTGGCCCGGACCGGCCTTCATGTGGACTGGGCTAAATTTGATTTTGTAGTCCTAACCAATTTGGCAACCCAAGCAAGATTTTAATTGCATCTAAATTCCACTGCCAGTTTGCATACAGTCACGCTAGAAACGCAAAAGATTTGTCTTTGAACATTTCTTTTAATTCAAGAAAAAACAAGTCGCCCAAGCAACACAGTTAACAAGACGTAGAATACATTAGAAATAAATAAATAAATAAATATATAACATTTGAAATACAATATTAATAGCCTACACCTTATATAAGATTTAACTACCCACAAAATAAAAACTGTAAACAAGTGATTTAAAATAAATTATAAATACAAATAGTATAATATAAATAAGGCACCGCACAAAATGAGATACTAAAGAAACCAGTGTTGACATGATAAATTGCAAGTAGCATTTGAATAACTGCACATTTGGAGTTAAGTGTAATTCCACACAATAACTATATTACCAAAAAAGGGATTTAACACTATACTCCGCTAGATAACTAATAACTAATGCAACGGACAAATAAGTTCATCGCATGCCTTTGTTGCATTTTTCCTCCTCCTCTTTGCTTTTATACACTTGTTTGGACACACTTTCTCATTCAATTCCATGTCCAAACTTTCGAATGGTAGTATTTATATTCAGATTCTGATTAATTTATTTGTCATATGCAGGTTAACACACAGTCAACAATGCAATGAAATGTTATGGACCAGAAAAACCAGTCAGCTCACTATTTACAACACTAGAAAAACAATAAGTGCAAAAATATGAGCTGAAGTATTAGGAAAAATATACACATTGTATATATTAAAATGTATTAATATTATGGCATGCCGTTCAGGAAATTAATCTTTGAATATATTGAATGAATCTCTGAAAATATTGAGTGAACTTCTGAATATATTGAGTGAACTTCTGAATATATTGAATGAACTTCTGAATATATTGAATGAACCTTGAATATATTGAATGAACTTCTGAATATATTGAATGAACCTTGAATATATTGAATGAACCTCTGAATATATTGAATGAACCTCTGAATATATTGATTGAACCTTGAATATATTGAATGAACCTTGAATATATTGAATGAATCTCTGAAAATATTGAGTGAACTTCTGAATATATTGAATGAACCTTGAATATATTGAAATGAACTTCTGAATATATTGAATGAACTTCTGAATATATTGAATGAACTTCTGAATATATTGAATGAACTTCTGAATATATTGAATGAACTTCTGAATATATTGAATGAACTTCTGAATATATTGAATGAACTTCTGAATATATTGAATGAACTTCTGAATATATTGAATGAACTTCTGAATATATTGATTGAACCTCACTTCACTGACGTCATCGTCGGCACCTTACCCATTTTGACCTACGCGGATGCGGCAGCAAAAATGGCTGAGTCAGCTCGGAATTTAGTTGCAGCTCTTTTAAATAATGAAGAAGTAATAACCACACTGGTGAATGCTTGTGCAGGCCAGCATGCTGAAACCCGATCCCGTGCCCACCACGCTTCTTCGGACGAAGATGTCCGGTCCCTCTTTAATCGAGGCAGAACTGGTATGAGATTGTGCACTGCCTTGTGTCTCAAACCTGAGAAACATTAAATAAAATATATCATTTTGTACAGAAACAAGCAATGTTAAAATTGAATTTACTTTACACTGTATTTTGTGGTGTCTCACATACAATAAAACTGTATTACAATGATTAATTCCATCGTAATAATTTCCATCAGGCATGATCTCATTGCCTGTATGTCCGCAGTCCGCTGAGAGTAACGTCTCTAATGTCGTGTCGTCGATCATCAAATATGTTCAATACTAAACGAAATATTCATCCTGCACTATGGGTGTGGGTGATTGTCATTGTATCTATGAGCTTCTCTTCAGTTGATTCATGAATTTCCTGCAGCTGCAGCAGCTTCTCCTGTGCCGGAGAAGTGCCGCGTTAGAGCGCAGTGCCATTACGCACGCGTTTTACCTTTATTAACACCTGAAAACGATACCAAGCTAACCATACAAACCTGCATACTCTACACACACCAGAATCTTAGTATGGTGTGGAGATCTGAGCTAAGATATAGAATTACAATAACTTTATATGCACTCTACTGAGAGGCCACTCCTTGCCTCTTTCGTCTTGTGACCTGTCTTGTGAACGGGCGGAGATTATACACCGGGGCCGTGGTTGAAGGCATGCTGTCTGCTTGAACAGCTGCCTGGCCTCTCATACCAGTTCTGCCTCGATTAAAGAGGGACCGGACATCTTCGTCCGAAGAAGAGTGGTGGGCACGGGATCGGGTTTCAGCATGCTGGCCTGCACAAGCATTCGCCAGTGTGGTTATTCTTCATTATTTAAAAGAGCTGCAACTAAATTCCGAGCTGACTCAGCCATTTTTGCTGCCGCATCCGCGTAGGTCAAAATGGGTAAGGTGCCGACGATGACGTCAGTGAAGTGAGGTTCAATCAATATATTCAGAAGTTCATTCAATATATTCAATTTCCTGAACGGCATGCCATAATATGTATATATATATGTATATATATATATATATTACACATATGTAATATCCTCTGGAGGGCAGTGGCGAGTTGTATTGCCAAACTGCCTCAACAACAACGAAGAAGAAGAAAGAGCCCCGCCCCTCCAGTTGTGTGCTGTCCAATCAGGAGTCCACATCCGGAGGCAGCTCAGTGACGACTGTCCCTGCAGTGTGTGCTTCAGACACCGGACGGCTAGTTGGCTAACACGCTGACAGAAAGCTAAAAACATAACAACGTTTTTTCCGTCGTTAGCTCACCTGCGCCCTCACCCTGAACGTCGCCCCGGTAACCATCTCACACCGTAGCCGCAAACTGTTACCATGGTCGGCGTCAAAGTGATCGGCAGCGACCCGGACTTCCAGCCGGAGCTAGCGGCCGCCGGCCCCAGGCTCGCCGTGGTGAAGTTCACAATGGCCGGGTAAGCTTTCTACACCGGCACGAAGGTCGCGGCGCTACCCGGGTTTAGTTCCTCTGTCTTTCACCTGAAGACAGATTGTCCATTTTTTTACTGTCCAGAGGAGCTGACACGAGTCAGCGCGTTCTCACACAGGAGTAGGCTAGGTTAGCATGCTATCGTTAGCTTCATTGCCTACCATGACAAAGCACTATTACTCTCACTCCGCTGTTCGAATGTAATGGTTTACAGGTGGAATCACACTATTTCCTGTGGTCGGCATTAAATCAAAGTGTGTTTACTTGTAAGTCGCCGAATCACAGAATAAATATTATCTCAAATAGGGATGCACGATATTGTCGCCACGATATTGGTATCGGCAGATATTGGTTTTAAAATGTATTATCGGATATCGGCAAACACGTCAAGATCTGCCGATATGTCATATGACTAAAACAGTAGGCTAAATAGTCTGCTACCTCTGACTTCTGTGTTGGCATTCTCTAAAAATTAATCATTTTTACATTCGTTTATTTCGATCAATAAAGAAAATTTATATCTACACCTCCTGTGACATGAGTTGGCAAAATATTGTGTTATTTTCACTACAGAAGAGACTAAATGACTTCTGAAGCTGGGCACAGGGAAAAACATGTGTCTCTGTATTGGTTATCTGCCCAAGCATTACCATTATATTGGACATTGGCAAAATGTGTAATATCGTGCATCCCTAATATTAAGTCCCTTTTATACCCGTGTTTCCCTCAGTTTTGTTTTACAAACAAACTACTTTGCAACATGAGCAGTTTTGTTTTGTATCAACATTTCCAAATTTATTTCATGTTATTCTAACACCCAGTATAAGTGGTTAATAGGTAAATGTGACATTTCTGAGGCTTAAACACATTAATTCCTAAGATAATTGTGTACCTAATAAAGTGGCCACTGACATAGTCATCAAATTTTGTGAATACAGGCATCATCAGGTTATTTTTTTTTTTTTAATAATTATTTCATTGTTTCTTTATTTAATTATGCAAAATTGTGTTTTTACAATTCAGAAATTTTATTAATGCTGCAAAGTCTAACTAACTTTAACATTTATTCAAATTAGCAATTGTGTGTGTCAATATAGATGGCATAATAATCAGCATTATATATTGGACAGAGGCTCCAATGATTTATTTTACATTTAGAGACGATCTTCTTCCTACCCGTGGTTTTGATATTTTTATTAAAACCAATGTTTATTTTTTTTGCACAAAGGAGAAAATATTTATCAAAATCTGCTGCGACATGAGTATGAAAAACATTTTGATTTAATCACAGAAGAGACTGCAAAAAAGTACATTATCGTGCATCCCTTCAAGTAATACCAAATAAACAGCGTAACTTCAGTAACTGGTTATTTAACAACACTAATGTTCTGTGTCTTCACTGCACTCCAATTATTATATACAGTATTTTCACTTAAAATTGCACTAACTAACTACATCAAACAGGCCATCAGAAAATAAACATTTTTATTAAAAATAAAGTCACTTGGCAACATTTATGACTTTTCTTTAGAACTAAAATGGATGAATTGTAATAACCATTTAATAAATCCTCTAATTTCATGTTTACTTAATTTTAATAGTCTCTGGACCAGAGCAGACCACTAACATACCTTCCTCTGCCTCGTCCTCAGGTGTCGGCCCTGTGTCACGATAGCGCCGGCGTTCCAAATGTTGAGTAACAAGTATCCACATGTCGTCTTCCTCGAAGTAGATGTTCATGTGTGTCAGGTAAGTCTGTACTGGAAACAAACTATCAACAATATTAAGCTTTCTCTGATGATTCTTAAGTTTGTTGTTGTGCGTTTGATGCAAAGGACATTTTAAAAATGCCCTCTGTGCAGCCAGAGTGTTCACACTGAGACACATCTGTAGACATCAGATTTGAGTCGCATTTAAATCCAACTATGAATGTGGTTTGAATCAGATTTGGGGAGGACAAACAGATTTAATGTGAGTTTTTGCTGTCCAGACAGCCAGAATTAGTCTGGATAGGCAAAAATTAAATTTTTCTGGCAGTTTGAAAGAGGTTATTGTGGTATCTGAACTATTTCTTTAAGGTTCAAGAACAAATTTTCAGCATACCGGGATCCAACTGGACAGAGACTGTCAGTCTCAAAGTAGAATCGGCACATTTATTTATAACAAATTCTGAAGAAAACCTGTTTGGGAAATTTCCACAGTAAATTTCTACTTCTCTGTGTTTCCAGGCAACGGCAGCAGCCAACAACATCTCAGCCACACCAACGTTCTTGTTCTTCAGGAACCGGGTTCGGGTGGATCAGTATCAGGGGGCGGACGCTGCAGGTCTGGAGGAGAAGATCAAACAGCACACAGAGAACGACCCGGGAAACAGCGAGGACTCCGACATTCCGAAGGGATACGTGAGTAGAAGAACCTCCCCGGCGGATCATTTTAGAATCGGGCAGTAGAAATGGACCCAGAGTTTTGAGTTTGTCATGTCGGGGTTTGGTTCTTCAGATGGACCTCATGCCTTTTGTCAACAAAGCTGGCTGCGAGTGCCTCAACGAGAGCGACGACTGTGGCTTTGAAAACTGCTTAATCAAAGATTCGTCCTACCTGGAGTCTGACTGTGATGAACAGGTACGAGCTTCAGCATCTTCTCTCACTGTCCAGCTCGCTGTAAGGAAAAACCTGGCAGCCAGCAGCGGGGACACTTAAAAAACACTCACCTAATAAAGTCAGTACTGTGTCTTATTTACAGCTTTATCTTACTGACACAGAGTTTTCTTCAAGGAAACTTTAGTTGATAAACTGCTCACTCTCCCACACCAAAGTCCATAGAGAAAAACGGCAATTTTAGCTCACAGAGACACAGGAGCTGCTGGTCTACTGCTGACTCATTTGGTAAGTTTGTGTCACTGAGGTAAATCTGAATGAAAGACTTTAAACACTGAAGATACAAAACAACACATTTGAACTCACTGATGGAGGCAGCAGTGGATCAACAAGTCCTGTGTTTTGTGATGTAGAATCACTGATTTTCTCTATAGAAGTTGGTGCGGGAGAGAGGGGGTGGCTTGTAAGGGGACAGAAACTTTATTTTCCTGTTGGAAACGCCTGTCTAACAGTGAGATGAAGCAGCAAACATATTTTCTTAAGGTATTGTAGACTTATGCTGACACAGATTTTTTTCAAGTGAGCATTTTTGCTAAGGGAATAAAATCTGTTTTTCTGGTATCGTGGTTGGCAGCCATGTTTATCCTGACAGTGGTCTCCTGTGGGTTCATCGCCCACTACCATAGAACAAACTTGACAATTTTATCCTGTGTTTCAGACACTTAAATCATTTATTTAACACAGAACCGTTGTCCTTTTTCAATCTTGTCCAGTTGTTGATAACTATGGCCTTCAGTCAGCCAGTGAAGCTCTTCTCTATGAAGCTACAATCGTCTGACTTTGGTGAGTCTTCCACTGCGTTTGCCCAATCTCAATCTGCTGCCGATGCACCTATGACCTAGTAAAGATCGCCGTGTCCTTGTCCCCCTCCTCCTTTTGTTCCTCCTCGTCCTCATCAGCCCAAGCACCTAAGGTGGTGAAGGTGTTCATCAATCTCCCGCGGTCGATGGGCTTTGACGACGCCGAGCGGAGTGAAGCTCTTCAAACTCTGGAGCTGTCAGAGGAGGACTACAAAGACGACGGTTTGATCCCACTGCGCTACGTCAAGTTTCAGAACGTTCAGAGTGTTACGGTAAACACCAGATAGGAAGTACAGAGAATCCCGAGCACCCGCTCAGAATGTGTTGCTGTCAATTCATATGCACCTATTGAAGTAGTAACCCTTAGAATCCAGCAGAGGGTGCATGTGAGCCATATACTGTATGTCCACCATATCAACAGTTTGGAGATCCAAGTCTTCTGTACATGGGGGAACTTGTCTTTCTGCAGATAGAAACCTGCTGCTTGGATGAAAGCACACACTGTGCAACAAATCAAACTAATGATTTAATGCAGTATTCTCTGTAAACTGGCTCATGAATTTCTGTGTTCCAGGGACTCATCTGCTGGGTAATATTGTAAATAGCTTTGAGCGTCAGTTCTACAGTTTGTAACATTATTACATTTTAGTAAATAGATGTCAGAGGCTCCTCCTGTTATGATTGGTTTTCTACTCAGGGACACTTTATTCCATCCTACTCGACTGACTGACTGCTATATGTTATAAACTCTTTTACTAAAGTACTTCCTGTTGGAGCGAATAAAATGAGGGCATGAGTCTCTGTGCGGCAGCATCAGTGTGGAATACTTTCTCATTCCTGTGGAGAAAATGAATGAACAGAAACATCTGCACGCAACAGCTTATTGACTGTGTGTTTTGTCTTTTTTCCCAGTTGTTTGTCAAATCGAACCAAGGAGACGAGGAGACGACAAAAATCGACTACCTGACATTCATAGGCACACCAGTACAGGCCACCAACATGAACGACTTCAAAAGGGTACAGAGCATCGTGTGTTTGTACACACAAACCTGTTTTTATGACGCAATGCCTTTACTAGCCATAACAACTAAGTGTCTAACCCTAAAACCAGGTCTTAGCCCTGAAAAAGCCCTTTAAAGTTGTGGGACCCAGACAAGGTTAGTTATCACATTCATGCATAGTCAATTAATTCATTGGTTTGTGTCTCACAGGTTGGTGGGAAGAAAGGAGAAAGTCACTGAACAAGAGGAGGAGAAGGACTCACATCCAAGGACTTTCAACTCTGCCAAAGCTGACACACATCCACACTCACACAGTCTCGGGCTCCAGCTGTCGTCCTCCAGCTCTGATCGTCTGTACCGTCGACACCTACAAATGATTTATATTGTAATTCTGATGGAAAAACACTGTAAATAAAACATGATCCTTTTTCAAAGGCACGTGCGTCACTACTGCTCTCTGTAGAAACAAACACGAGTAAGGGCTTTTACACCATATATAGTGTAGCTATGTTTTCAATGGAGATACGGACCTCATTTAAAGGTTTAGCTCAGGATTTGTGGTTGTTTCAGGTTCTGACACATAGTCATTATCTTCATTTTTCAACTCCCAGGTGTGAGCTTAAACAAAAGGGCTGTTTAGTAAAATCTGCACCAACTTGTCTATAGTATCATAAGAATCTATCTTTAGACAGCCTTTTCCAACAAAAAAAACTCAAGTTGGTAAACCTCACCAAAGTCCATAGAGAAAATCAGTGATTTTAGCTCACAGGGACACAGGAGCTGCTGGTCTACTGCTGCCATGTTTGGTAAGTTGACATCACTGAGGTACATCTGCACGAACAATTTTAAACACCGAAGTCACAAAATAACTCCTGTATGCCGTGATATAAAACCATTGATTTTCTCTGTGGACTTTGGTGCAGCAGAGGGAGTGGATTGTAAGTGGTGGACAGAAACTTTATTTTCCTGTTATAAAAGCCTGTCTATATATCGTATTGTGGACTTAATCTCATGTAAATTTTATTAATAAATATTATACAATTAAATCATTATATTCCTGGCATTTCTGGTGGCAACCTTGTTTTCACTGAGAGCAAGTCACAGTGTTTCAGGTTGGTTCACCGCATGCTCAGCAATGAGGGGAATATACACAGAAAACAATAAAGGTTGAGCAGGAGTGATTTTTCTTTTTCCTTTGAGAGACTGTCACATTTGCAGTTATGCACTTTATTGATTCAATAAAGGTGATTCATTTCCAGAAGTAACTTGTTGTTCATCACTTTTCATTGTATATACTACTTTTGTTACCAAGTATTTCATTTTATTAACTTTAAATGTACGCAACACTGGTCAGTGCCTCATACAAAAAACCCCCAAACACTTAAACTCCTCCCTCCACTTCCTGGTCCCAAACAAAGCCACTCCCCTCAGCCCACGTGTTACATGTGCTCAGTTTCCCGCAGCTCAGCGAGCAGCCTGAGAAAGTGAAACTGTTAGACTTTGATCATCGCTGGAAGGTAAAATGGCGCAGGAAAAGCTCAGCTGTTCAATCTGTCTGGATCTTCTGAAGGATCCAGTGACTGTTCCCTGTGGCCACAGCTACTGCATGACATGTATTGAAGGCTACTGGGATGAGGAGGATCAGAAGGGAGTCCATGGCTGTCCTCAGTGTCGGCAGACCTTCACACCGAGGCCTGTCCTCAAGAGAAACACAGTGTTGGCAGATTTGGTGGAAGAACAGGAGACAGGACTCAAAGCTGCCCCTGTGGATCTCTGCTTTGCTGGAGCTGAGGATGTGGCCTGTGATTTCTGCAGTGGGAAAAAACAAAAAGCTGTCAAGTCCTGCCTGCAGTGTCTGGTCTCTTACTGTGAGCTGCACCTCCAGCCTCACTACCAGTCTCCAGCCTTTGGAAAACACAAGCTGGTGGACCCCTGCAGGACTCTCCAGGAGAACATCTGCGCTCGTCACAATGAGGTAATGAAGATTTTCTGCCGCACTGACCAGCAGTGTATCTGCTACCTCTGCTCCATGGACGAACACAAGGGTCACGACACCGTCTCTGTGGCGGCAGAAATGAGCGAGAAGCAAAGGGAGCTCGGGGCGAGTCGAGAGAAGATCCAGAATAAAATCCAGAGCAGAGAGAAGAGTGTGAAGGTTCTTCAGCAGGAGGTGGAGGACATCGATCGCTTTGCTGACGAAGCGGTGAAGGAGTGCGAGAGGATCTGGTCCGAAGTGAAGCAGAAGATCAGATCTAATCAGAAATCTGAGGTGACTCGCGTTCTCAAGCAGCAGGAGAAGCTGCAGGAGGACATCGACGAGTTGAGGCGGACAGACGCCGAGCTGGAGCTGCTGACGCACATCGACGATCACACCCAGTTTCTGAACAGCTACACCTCGCTTTCACGTTCGAGTGACACTGCAGACTCACCGAGCATCGCTGGTCATCCCCTCAGATATGCTGCAGATGTGGAAGCCGCGGTGTCAGAGGTCAGAGGTAAGCTGCAGGACATCGCAAGCAAGGAGTGGACCAAAAACCCACAGAGCGGGATCGAAGTGGACGATTTAGAGGTGCCACAAGAACCACAGACCAGAGCTGAACTCCTCGAGAATTCATGTCTAATCACACTGGATTCAAATACTGTACATTCTCAAGTAAGGATGGACAGCATTAGAAAAGTGAGTTATCAGTGCAGTAATTCTAAGTATTCTGGACACCCAGACAGGTTCACCAGCTGGTACCAGGTTTTGTGTCAGGAAAGTCTGACAGGGCGGTGTTACTGGGAGGTGGAGTGGGAAGGCTCTGAAGTTTTTGTGGCAGTCGCATACAAAGACACTCAAAGAGCAGGGGACGCCAGTGCGTTTGGTCACAACAACAAGTCGTGGGCTTTACAGTGTTTCAACGAATGTTATGAATTCAGACATAACAACATCAGAACCGCTGTCTCAGGCCCTTGGTCCTACAGGATTGGAGTGTTCCTGGACCACAGTGCAGGGGTTTTGTCCTTCTACAGCATCTCTGAAGACGAAACCACGACTCTCCTGCACAAAGTCCAGACTGCTTTCAGCCGACCGCTCTGTCCTGGACTCGGGGTCCATCATTACGGAAGCTCTGCTAAAATAAGTAATGCTTTATGTGTGATGGAAGATGAAGATGAAGATGAAGATGAAGAAGAATATACATATATGATGAAATGAAAATATACATATATGATGAAATAATATATGATGAAAGAACTCAATGATATATAAAACAAGTGAGACTTCAGATTTTTTTGGTGTGTGGTTTTATCAGGCTTGCCACATAATGTGCCACGATTACCAAGAACACACTGTTATTTTAACAGGAAACTGAAATTTTCCTTGCCTTTTAAACAAATAGTAATGATTGAATTAAATACGTTAAAATGTACTTTACTCTTTCGATTAGTTGGGTGGTTGGAAAAAAGTTGTCATTATATAATCATCTTTGTTTTAATGGTGGGGTTGTTTATACAGTTTATCTGTCTGGTTTAACTTTGTGATCATCACTATATGTTGCTTTTAAATAAATGAAAATTCTACATAAAGGTAATTTCTGTGTTTTTAACACTGAGACTCCTTAACAAATTAAAAAATATATATATATTAAAACTAGTATTGATTATGACACAAAAATCATAATGAAATACGACGTGGAGAATACGAAAAATATTTAAATTGCGAATAAATAAAAGCAATCAATCAATCAATCAATCAAAAAATTTGAGATTAAATTATTTTCCTTTCATTTCGAACTACTTTGTCAAACGAGCAGGGGGCGTGACTTATGACTTAAATGACAAACAACATAAACCAATAGGATTTCCTCTTTTAGATGTGACGTCTAAATTCTGGCCAATCAGATTGTAGATTGTGGCGGCAGCTTCCGCCTCCTGAGTGAATCCGGTGAGCCGAGGCTTGGCTGAGGCTGACGTAAACCTGCGTGTCCACGGCTGCAGAGGCACCGGCAGCTATCGCTTCTGGGGTTTTTACTCCCTGTTTTCCCATTAAAAACGAATTTACTCACCACCTCAGCGGACACGCAGCTGGGCAGACATGGCGGCGGAGGTAACGAAAGGTGTGGAGAAAGTTTCTGTGGGTAAGGAACAGCTTAGCCGGAGCTAGCGGGCTAGCCACTTAGCTCGCTCCCATGTGTGTAGCGTATTGCATCACTTTCACTTACGTTAGCGGTTAGCATGGAGCCTACGCTGCTTTTGTCATCGATTTATAGTTTATCTTTTCGGCTTATATTGATGCAGATCAAGTAGTTTCACTTTACACAGAGCGGAATGTTAGCCTCATACAAGGCGCTGCTCTGTCATTGAGCCCGGCGGCTCAGCTGTCATGTAGCTCGGGCTGGGTGACACGACCCAAAATGTTATCACGACAACAACAATAATAATGGCAATAATAATATACTTAAAATCATTCGGTATCGCGATTAAAATGTCAACTCGTTAAAAGTCTTTATTTTTTTTCTGAATCACTACTGAAGAAAGCGGTTAATTGTTAATTTAGTTTCAAACTTCATAATAGACAAATAAACAACAAAAACTTGATTTACACCGAAATAATTTTCAAATTTGAGGCAAAACAAATACATTATGTGTCAAGTCTCAACGTGTTTTTTTTTTACAGTGCTGAAATGATACGAACTACGGTGGCCGTTACATACCAGAAAGGCTATCGCTTTCCTGTGTTTGCATAGTAAGCTTCTGCTTCAAAACATGAAAGGCACACTTAAGTTGTTATGTCAGTTGTAGAAACATGGCAGCACAAAATGGCAGCCTCCATAAAGCAAGGTCCTTTTCTAACACATTAAAGTCTCATTCTAAGGCTATTAATAACCAAATAGTTAAAATGTGGAATATTATTGATTGGTGATCGCAAATGTCTTGTTTTTTCCTCAAACCGAAATTATTTAGTTTTAGTGAAACCAGAAAACTTTCACATTTAAGAAGCTGGAAAATCAGAGCCTTTGATTTAATGATTAAAATACAAACAGATTAGGGCCTTTTCAAAATAGTCAATTAGTAATTAAGTAGTTATCAGCTAATCTTTGAAACCTCTCTTTGATTTATATTTGATATTTACACACAACAGCATATAATGTTAATTTAACCAAACATCAATATATTTTACACAACTTAATAACTTGTGGTAAAGGCAGATGTTGTAAGGCAAATCTAAAAACTAAAATTGATTCATTAAAACTTTATGACGTTTCTGTTCCTCAGCCGAGTTGTATGTGTCGGACAAATGTGGCAGTGACAAGGACGGAGACGGCACGGAGCAGAAACCCTTCAAAACTGCTCTTAAGGTACATCATCGTGTGTCATTTAAATTAAGATTTTATCAGTTTGAAATGCGTTGTGATAGTTCTTATTATTTGTCATCGCAGGCTTTGATGTTTGCTGGGAAGGAGCCGTTCCCGACCATCTACGTAGACTCGCAAAAGGAGGAAGAGGTTTGTTATTTTTGACTTTTTTTTTTTTTCCTTTTCGCAAACCACAACCTGAAGCTTCAGTTTTGATATTTAAATGGGCTCTTTTTTTTTTTTTAATTTCACTGAATTGGTCTGAATTTGTGTCCATGTATCCTCTCCTCAACAGCGTTGGGTGGCGATCTCTAAGACGCAGATGAAAAATGCGAAAAAGGCCTTTAACCGTGAACAGATAAAAAGCGGTGCCAAAGAAAGGAAGGAGGTGAGTGTTTCGCGCCAGCGCCTCTCACAGAAATATGTAATGGCACAAGAAGCCGGTAGATTTGTTGTGTAAATGTTTGCTACATTGTTCACTGTACAGGCAGAAGACAACGAGAGGAGAGAGAAGAACCTGGAAGAAGCCAAGAACATCATCATTGAGAATGACCCTAGCCTACCTGAGCCTGAAACGGTCAGTTTAAAGCATCGACAGTTAAGATATTTGTTTACAACTGTCTTATCGTCACACAGCCACTTGAAAGGCTCACCTAATAAAATCCACGTCAGCCTACATGAGTGATATCTTAATATGTTTTGACACTTTATCGTATCGTTTCTCCTGCACCACACTCCATAGAGAAAATCACTGATTTAACATCACGGCAAACATTAGTTGTTGAACCACTGCTGCCTCCATCGACAATCAACAAGTTCAAATGTGTTATTTTGTCAATTCAGCATTGGAAATCAACCTTTATTAAGATTTATCTCGGTGACACACATTGACCAAACGTGGCAGCGGATCATCAGCAGCTTCTGTGTCCTGTGAGCTAAAAAAGGTGATTTTCTCTATGGGGTTGTGGGAGAGTGAGCAGATTATAAAGCAACACAGGCCTCAGTTTCCTGTCAGTGCCAAACATATACTTTAATATATTAACTAAGCCTTGCACAGTCAGACAGCTCATGCAGCCTTATTAAAAAAAACAAAGTTTTGCTTTACCTAGCCCAGTTTATGATGTCTTTTCTGAATAATTCAAAATGGTGCACATATGAAGTGAAGTAAGTCGTTATTAAAACAAGTATGGTCTTGTTTTTCACATATTATCTGTTGTTGCAACATAGTCTGACATTGGAAAGGAAAAAAGTGCCTATATTTGAGCAGAGACGACTTAACATCAGATATTATTTCAGCCCTGAACTTTAATGCATTGAATATGATGTGTGTCTGTGCATCACAGGTTAAAATTCATCACCTTGAACCAAAGAGAGGTCAGAGGGTCAAAGTGTTTGGATGGGTTCATCGCCTCAGGAGACAGGGTGAGGAGCAGAAGACGTGAAAATACACATAATGGCTTTTTTAAAAAGTGAATTGGAGCACAAATTAATAAAGTGTTTTTGTCTTTTTCAGGGAAAAACCTGATGTTCATTGTGCTGAGAGATGGAACTGGTTTCCTCCAGTGTGTCCTGTCTGATAAACTGGTACGACTTGTCAAACAAGGATAAATACTTTTACAGAAAAATAAAAAAGAGAGTTCATGTATGATGTGGTAAAATCCACTATTTGTGGTTTAATCTTGATCGTATATTGTAAATAAATATGTAAAAATCAGGCATCAATTAGGATCTTTTTGTTTTATTTTTCAAGTGTTCTAGACGGTAACACTATTTTTTTCTTCAGTGCCAGTGCTACAACGGTTTGGTGTTGTCCACAGAGAGCACGGTCGCCCTGTACGGCACCGTCACTGCAGTTCCTGAGGGGAAACAGGTAAATACACCTGCAGTGCATGCACAGTGCATGTTACAAAATGTCTGCCACTTTGAACTGACTGTTAGACAGTCTTTTTCAGCAGAAAACTGTAGTTTGTGTCTTTTATTTATTATTTTAACCCTCACCAAAGTCCATTAATAAAATCCGCAATTTTATATCACAGCACTCAGGAGTTGTTTATCTCTATCAGTATGTTCAAATGTCCTATTATGTTGCTTTGGTGTTTGAAAACCTGCGTTCAGATTTATCGCAGTAACTCGAATGTACTGAGGGTGGCAGCAGTGGATCGCTTCTGTATATATTTGATGTTAAGTCGTTGATTTTCTCTCTGGACTTTGGTGCAGGAGAAGTGATCAACTGTCATCACTGAGTGCTGCTTTTCTTTTCGTCTCGCAGGCGCCCGGAGGCCACGAACTGCACTGCGACTTCTGGGAGCTGGTCGGCTTAGCTCCAGCGGGCGGCGCCGACAACCTGCTGAACGAAGAGTCGGACGTCGACGTGCAGCTGAACAACCGGCACATGCTGATCAGAGGAGAGAACGTCTCCAAGATCCTCCGAGTGCGATCCACTGTCACGCAGTGCTTCAGGGACCATTTCTTCAACCGTGGATACTACGAGGTAAAGTTGATTGTCTTTGGTTTGTGAACCAAACAAGACGTTTCAGGACGTTGCAATTGTTTGGTTTGAGAGGAGCCAGATGAGGTGGCTCGGGCATCTGGTTAGGATGCCTCCTAGACGCCTCCCTGGTGAGGTGTTCCAAGCACGTCCCACTAGGAGGAGGCCCCCGGTAAGTCCTGGGAACACCTCAGGATCCCCCCAGAAGAGTTAGACAAAGTGGCCGGGGAGAGGGAAGTCTGGGCTTCTCTGCTTGAGCTGCTGCCCCCACAACCTGACCTTGGATAAGCGGCAGAATTTGTTAATCAAACAACTAATCGATTCATTGATGAAATATCCACACATTCATCTATAACTTAATTAAGGGGTTCCCAAACACTAGGTCCGCACCCAAAGCTGGATCATGGGAAATTTTTTGGTTCCCCACACAAATGTATAGAACTTTCCCAACCTTTTATTTCAGTGTATATGTTTTGAGTAACTATTTAAAGCATAAAATGAGGTTCATCTTTCTTAAATAATATGGAAACAATTTGTTTAATAATTCAAAAATAGGGCTGTAAATTAGTCATTACATTGTATGCAGTTTTGTCTTGTCACGATTCATGTTGTGATTTGGGTCACAATAGTTTGAGAGCTCATTTTGAAAGTTTTGGAAACCTTGATTTGTAACGACAGTAGAAGTTAGCTGCAGGTCAGATCAGAAAGCTGCATCTCGAATAACTTTTTTTGTTTTTCTTTTTTTTTTCCCTGTAGATAACTCCTCCCACCCTGGTGCAGACTCAGGTGGAGGGCGGCTCCACCCTCTTTAACCTCAACTACTTTGGCGAGGAGGCGTACCTGACGCAGTCCTCGCAGCTCTACCTGGAAACCTGCATCCCGGCTCTGGGCGACACCTTCTGCATCGCCCAGTCGTACCGAGCCGAGCAGTCTCGCACCCGCAGACACCTGTCGGAGTGAGTGTGCTCTACACAGCACACAACAGCATATAACTGTTAAATTAACCAAACAAATCAAATAAAAAAAAAAAACCTCAAACATTTTCATTTTAAGGAACCTCCACTCATAGAACACTTGCAAAATCCTGAGTATCTTCCAAATATACTCTAACAACGGCTCTAGTGGACTGAAACGACAACTGAAAGTTATCAGTTAATAATTTGTATGCTAAAAAAAATCAATACTTTTCCCCTTCATCCCTCTGGAATATCATCTCCATCAAATTTACAACAATCTGTACGTCTTTTGGTTTGTGTTTTCAGATACACTCACATCGAGGCCGAGTGTCCCTTCATAACGTTTGAGGACCTTCTGAACAGACTGGAGGACCTGGTGTGTGACGTGGTGGACCGTGTGCTCAAATCCCCCGCCGCTCCACTGCTCTACGACATCAACCCGGTACATTTGCAGTGTGTTTAGCAAGTTGAAGCTGCGCGAATTCACCAGTAGTTAATGTTGATATTTTCTTCATCTCTAAATTATTTTCTAGAACTTCAAGCCTCCCAAGAGACCGTTCAGGAGGATGAACTACACCGAAGCCATCGAGTGGCTCCGAGAGCACGACGTCAAGAAGGACGACGGCTCCTACTACGAGTTTGGAGAGGTGACGGTTCTGGATTGGGATTACAGTGTACCTTAAGATATGATACACGATATATGGTCCACATTACCATTAGTATCACAATACAGCAATTCTGTAATAATCAATATATTGCAAGACAATTATAGTGATACATCGTTATATCTGTCTAACTGAAGAAAACAAAACGTGTAGGATTTCTCTATTTATACACAACATAGAGAACAAAGTGCATAAAGTCTATGTATTGAACGTAGATGGAGCATCTCTTATTGTAGATTTCTCCACCATTATCCCATTGGAAACTCCCACTTCTTCGGGCAGGTACCTTCCACCCAAGTTCCCCTCCTTCATTTGAGCAGTGCCGCCATGAAGACCCAGTGCCTTAATTTGTTACTTAAAATATCGATATTTGTCCAAGTGTATCGATTATCGTATTGCACGAGGAAGGACTACAATATATCACCAAATTGATATATATAATGATTGAAGGCTCTTAAGTTCTGTCTCTCTGTGTCTCTTGTCTCTCTGTGTCTCTTGTCTCTCTGTGTCTCTTGTCTCTCTCTCTCAGGACATCCCTGAGGCTCCAGAGAGGTTGATGACCGACACCATCAACGAGACCATCCTACTCTGTCGTTTCCCTGCTGAGATCAAATCCTTCTACATGCAGCGCTGCTCTGACGACAAACGCCTCACCGAGTCGGTACGAGTTCCCTCCTCAGGCCCCGCCCCTTGAAAGTGTGTGGATTTGGAAAAAAAAGATTTCAAGGCTCTTGAGATTTTTTTAAAATTGCCCTAAATAGACGTGTCGTTGAAAGTGCTTGGATTTTATTGGAAGAAAGAAGTTAAGCCGATATTTAGGTAAATGTCTCCCTTGTTTGTTATGACGCCACCTGCTGTTTCATGTTCTGCATTGCTTGATGTACGTAGACTAGTCCTACGCAGAACAAACGTCACACTGTCCACTGTCTCTCTCTCTGCCACTGACATGAGATTCCATGCAGGACAATGAGCGAGTAACGTTAAGCAAGAGAGAGCAAATGACTGATGTGTCATGTGGAAATGAAAATTCCAAGATCTCTTGTCTCGCCAAAGAAGTTTGAACACTGTCTTGACCAACATCCCAAGGACAATCACTTGTCCAGATGCAGAGTGTCCTGCCAATCATTAAAAGTGGACGCCTTGGACAAAGCGGCTCTTACAAGTCGCCTTCCCATCTCAAGCTGCGTCAGCACAGTCACTCCTTGAATTTGCCCTGTAAAGTCCTTGAAAAGTCCTTGAATTTAATGTCAGCCAAGGTGTGGGAACCCCGGATGGAGAAGACACTCACACTTTAAACGTCTCACTGACTCCACTTTGTGTTTTAGGTTGACGTGTTGATGCCAAATGTGGGTGAGATTGTCGGAGGCTCGATGCGTATCTGGGACTCGGAGGAGCTGCTGGAGGGTTACAAGAGGGAGGGAATCGACCCCACACCCTACTACTGGTACACTGACCAGGTACAGAAATGAGCTGAACAAAAACATCTATCTTACCGTTTTTAGCAACCACTGATCTAATGTGTGAAATGTATGTTATAGTCATGCTGCGTATTAACAGGCTGCTGTGTCTGTCTCTCTGTCTCTCTCTGTGTCTGTCTCTCAGAGGAAGTATGGCTCGTGTCCTCACGGTGGTTACGGTCTTGGTCTGGAGCGTTTCCTCACCTGGCTGCTGAACAGGCATCACATCAGAGACGTGTGTCTGTATCCACGATTCATCCAGCGCTGCCGACCATGAACAAACACACACACACAGTTAGTCCAAGATGCACGTAAGCATTACATGTGCCGCTAAATTTAAGAAAAAAACAAAAAAAAGACAGAATTCAATGTTTGGTCCAGTGTTTTTTTTCTTGTCCATGACGTCTCACGTCACTTCCTCACCTTCAGTCTGTGATCATGACGTTTGTGTTGCTCAGTGCCTGATTATGTACCTGGTGTAATAAACGCTGTCTCTGCAAATCCTGGACCAAATAAAATAAAAAATAAAAGTCTTATGTGGTCTCCAGTGCTGTCGAATACCATACTTCTGCCGAATAACTGTATATTCTATGAAAACCATCCACTGGAGTTTATAAAGAATAATTAAAGCTTTTTGGTAGAAATCCAGAGTAAAATAAACCATAATTTTGATTTAAAAGGTCCATGTTACAGTAGTAATGCTGCATTTCTTCCAACCTAATATTAACATAATAAAAATTATCAGCAGGAAATTAAAAAAAAAACAAAATCTCCAGTGTAACTGAATAGATGAAAAATGACTAAAGCTGCCTTAACATTCATTTTATAGATATTATTTTGCTAAAATAACTTAGAATTTCAATTTTAAAACTTGTGTCACAGTAGAACAACTCTATTTCTGCCAATCTTCCAATTTACTCTTAACATTATGAAAATACAAAAAAAAAAAATTTCTTTTTTTTTTTTGCTAATTCCTGTTAAAAATATAATCCATACTTTTGAATTTAAAGCTTCATGTCACTGTAGAAATGCTGTATTTATTCTAATCTACTGGTGAAAATCATCCACAGAAATTAAAAAATTAACTTCAATTTACACTTTAAGGTAATTTTTTGCTAATTTCTGTGGAAATCCCGAGTAAAATAATCCATACGCTTGTTACAGCAAAGTGACATTAAGCCTCAAAAAGGTGACTTTTCAGCTTTTACCGGAAGTGATTTAACTTCAGTAAACAGGAGTTGCAGTCCGCCAAAAGGTGACACGTTTGTTTAAAAACGCATGACACAACTGAAGTGGGCGTGACCGGCACGCGTGGGGGTGGAGTCTTTTCCTCGTAACGTAGTAGTGACGCAATAATAAGACCGCGACTACCTGCGTCAAGCATATTTAATTGAACAAGTGCCAAACCGGAAATACAATAGGACTAACTTCATAATAAAAGCATTCATTCAGTCTTGTTTGATAAAATAAATGACAGTAAAATTTGTGTATTATGGTGCATTATACAAGCAAATTAATCAAATAAGTATTTCTGGCGTATATTAAAGTAGGATTCATGTCCTCTTATATATCAAGATAAAATGATTGATTAATATATATATTTAATATTTGATATGTTTGAGTATTTAGTTCGTTATCTGTGTTTTTTGTAAAATTGCAGTTCATACAACTCTTGTGTGCAGCGAAAGAGGAATAATACTAATGGTAATAATAATATTAAGAATTAATATGTAATAATTAAAACATTTGTCTTCTTTTCATTGTAGAATTACTTAAATACTTCTCTTAAAAATATTAATAGAACTGCTAAAGTAGACACTGATAAATAAATTATATTTCAGGTAATAATATCAAAAATGTATTGAATAACTGGAAACTTTTGTATCGTCACCGTTGCCTTTAGTTTGAAATTGAAAAACCGGAAATGCATCAGTGACTGTGGTAAAGCTTGACGCAGGTTTGCAGAGCCACCCCGATGGTTAAAGGAATCCGTCTGACACTCATGAGCGGCCACAGCGTCACTCAGTGAGGGGAAACATTCGTTGGGTCAGCTGCTGTTAGCGGGAGGATCCAGGTTCGGTTTGACCAGGAAAGGGGGACGTTTATCGGCTTCGGAAACAGGAAGTTAGCATGATGGCAGTGCTGGGCAGCGCCGGTCGCTTCATCCAATGTGAGTGTGACAGTTAGTGTAAAGTAAACGGGAAAAGCGCCACAAGTTTCCACGTTGTGGCGTCATGAGTGAGTTAACAGCGCCACCGTGTTTCAGCGAAGAAGTTTGAGTGCAGTTTGTAAGAAAAATGGCTGTGTTACGAACAGCAAACTCCAAAACACGCCGCTGACATTGGCGTCATTTCGTAAAGCGATGTTAAACTAGCATAGATTTGGACTGTTGTTTCCTGGTCAAGATTTTCACAATAAAATAATACAAGTTTAACAGTGACATTTATGCCATCATATTATTTAATGTCACTTAATCGATTTCTGTCTGAAAGTAAGGCAATCCGTATGTTTGTAGTCAGCGGTAACAGATGTAGGTCGGATGTTATTAAAGATGCCGAAACGTGAGATTTTAAATGCTTCGATTTTTCAGCCAAACGGCAGCGTTTCCGTTTGTGTCTCGGCGCTAACACGCGGCGTCTTGACGCAGCCCTACGTTACCGTAGGTTGTTGATAAACGTTCACGTTACACAACAGACTTAAATCCGCGCCGCTTTTAGTAACGAACAGAGGATCCGTTAATGCGACGCGTTTACTAACCGGCTTTCTGACGGGAAGTAACAAAGAGATTAACATTGTCACAGTTACACAATTCCAGCGCATTCAACTTGCATAATCTCTACCGGCCCCCTAGTGGCGTTGGCGGCCACTGCAGCCTGGGTTATGAAAGTGAAACTGTAAGGAAAATTTGTTCTATTTTTTTTTTACACAAATAAAACTACAATTAGGTTGATGTAATTACATAAATAAAAATAAAATAAACCATCATGTGAAAATAAAAATGGCTAATTTTGAAATATTGGATATTTCCTGTCTACAAAATAAAGTGTGTGTGTGTATATGTATCTTAAAATTAAAGGTTCAGTCTGTAACACTGATGATAGTTTATAGGCAGAAATTGAACATACTACATATAAGTATGGTTGTATATCTATTTTAATTGGTTCAAAATAAAAATAGGTTTTTATAGCCTCTGAATAAGCCTCTTATACTGCATGTGCCAAACAGAGGTGGCCATTTTGTGACGCAACGTTTCTACGGCAGCGCAAAGAAACAATCCAGTCAGATTCTGTGTTTCACCTGTGTAAAAATACATTGTTAAATGTTGATAATCACTGGATGCGATGTGAAAGGGACAGTCTGTAAATTTTGGAAATGACTGTGCTGAGAAGCAACAAAATGGCTGCAAATTCAACAGAAAACTAGAGATTTGTTTGTGTCACCTTGTAAACCGCTCACTCTCCCGCACCAAAGTCCATGGAGAAAATCGTCGATTTTCAGTGCACAAACACACAGGAGGTGCTGGTCTACTGCTGCCACATGTAGTCACTTTGAGTCACTGTGGCAAATTTGAACTAAGAATTTCAAATGCAGAAATCACAAACACACACACATTTGAATTTGCTGAAGGAGGCTGCAGTGGATCAACAACTCCTTAAAGCTGTGATGTGTAAATTGCTGTTTTTGTCAGTGGACTTTGGTGCAGGAGAGTTAGCGGTTTGGAAAGTTACATTTGTGATCTGATATTAATAAGGATTGTGTTTCTTTCTTCATCAGTTGCCAGGAGCAGCGTCAGCCTGAGTGTGAGGAGACGCTCCACTGCTGCTGCTTTAGCCCAGACTGCAACACCAGAGACACAGGAGAACAGGTGACACACACACACACACACACACACACACACACACACACACCTGACACACGACAACTGTCAGTCATCTGTGTGTGACAGTTGTCACGGAAACACTGACTCCAGCTGGCTCGTCAGCCACGTCTACAGATTGGATTGGTCTTTTAAATTCTTGTTGCTCATTTTCATTCATCTGACACCTGCTGTGAACGAGCTACACAGACTCAGTTCTGTTCATTTAACTGTCAGGGCCGAAACAATTACTCGATTAATCGATTATTAATGGTTTACTAAACTAATGGTCGGCGCCTCGTGTGACAGTTGCGTCTGCTGTGTCTGCAGGAAACCAAAGACTGGAATCCTGATGTTGAACATGGGAGGACCAGAGAAACTAGAAGACGTTCACGACTTCCTGCTGCGTCTCTTCATGGACACAGACCTGATGAAGCTCCCCGTCCAAAAGTACACACACACACACGTTTGTATAGCATTCACAGTGAGGACCCTCATAGACAAAATGCATTCTCTAGCCCCTTACCCTAACCTTAACCTAAACCCAATTCTTACCCTAACCCTAAAACCAGGTCTTAACCCTGAAAATGTCCTTTTAAGGGGTGAAAAAAAGTGAGGACCAGCCAAAATGTCCTCACTTTGTCAAAATGTCCTCGCTTTGTCAAAATGTCCTCACTTTGTCAAAATGTCCTCACTTTGGCCTCGCTTTGTCAAAATGTCCTCGCTTTGTCAAAATGTCCTCGCTTTGTCAAAATGTCCTCACTTTGTAGGTGTTTATATGATTTTTGGTCCTCACTCTGCAGCAAGTACAAGAACACACACACACGTTTGTATTTCCCTTTGCCGTACCCTTATGGTGCCTTCCTGCTGTAGTCAACAGGTGGATTTGTGTTAAAGGGGGCGTTTCTATATTCCACGTCAAAGTCGGTACAGCCCGTGGATCTATGATTACAGCTGGCACCGTTCATTCCTATGAAGCCGTTCCAACCACAGCACATGCTGGAGAAGTTTCCGCTGTCAGGTTTATTTCCAGGTTATGAAATAAGATTTTTTCTGAGTGTTTTATGGCCAAAATAAAACTCCTTGAATCAACAATATAGAATATAATGATCTGTAAATGCTTATGTCCATGTCTCCAGGTGTCCTGTGGACTGTTTTACAGACATCTTTTGGGGCTGCATTGGTAATTTTTGTTGTTGTTGTTGTAGTACCATGAGTGGCCACTGGAAAAAATTAGTTGCAAGCGAGAAGGGGCGATGCTTTATCCAGTTCTCATAATACGTTCATGGGACGACCTCACTAACTCCTTTGTACAATTCTAAAATGGCTACTGCTTGCGTCACTAGTAAAAACATTCAACGACTTTTACTATTAACTTCACTTGTGTCTCATTTGTTTCACGTTAAATCGCGTCGTAAACATTGTACTGTTCAATTTTTCTACGTAAACATGTTGCTACACTGTCTGTGTGAACAAAATACAGTGTAGAGTGTTTTTTATTGCCTGTCGCTAACATTGGCATTCATTTTCAGATATACAGTATATGGAACGCACCCCATCCTAAACCATGACAACTAAATGTCTAACCCTAAACCTTAAGTTAACCTTGTTAAAATTACATTTTGTTACACTGTAGTCATGGGATGATATAAAAATTTCTCGCCAATTCCTAATTGTATTGCGAAGACTGAAAAACATTGTTCAAAGACAATTTTTTTTTAGAGATTTTAGATTCTAAACTTAAACACGCAAAATCATAATAAGTTATGATAAAAGATACAGCTCCCCCTTGTGGCACATTTAAAAGTAAACCACAGGCTTGTTGCCGAGACAGGATTTCATGGCAGCTGTAGCTCAGTGTACGTTCGCAGCCGTCGTCTCTGTCCGCCAGCCCTCGTAACCGCCCGGCGTCTCCTCTGCTCCGCAGCAAACTCGGCCCGTTCATCGCCAAGCGCCGCACGCCCAAGATCCAGGAGCAGTACAGTAAGATCGGAGGAGGCTCGCCCATCAAACACTGGACGTCCATGCAGGGAGAGGGCATGGTGAAGCTGCTGGACGAGATGAGCCCCGACACAGGTGAGGTCCTCCTGTCTGCCACAGCCGTGACTCCGCCCCTCCGCCCAGAATCATGAGTGTGTTTATTTATAAATATATAGTATGATACATCATGGCAAAATTGTTTCATTTTAGTCAGCTTGGCTGTCTTCTTGCGGTTGTACACTGTGCAATGACAATATAAAGGATTCTGATTACTATTCTGATTATACACAGGCCAACCCTCATTGACTTCCATTCATTCAGTTTTTTTTTGTTTTTTTTTAATTGACAGATTCATTTTGCATCGTAAATATTTTGTTATTGTAAACTTAATATTGTTTCATATCAAAACAAACACTTTTACTTTGAAATTCTCTAAGATACCGTCACAAATGCTGTTGCGATATCATGATGGAATATCGGGATATAATCCAAAGTTCTTATCGTCCACTCCTAGTGAACATTTGCTTTTTTTTAGAAAATATTTTGACCTTATTTCACTTTACTACCGACCAGACTCGACGCTCAGTGGCCCCTGTGCTAAACAAAGTGTCGTCACTCACCTTAAGCATAACCAGTTAATGCCTAACTTTAACTTCAACCCAACCACAGTTAAGGTCTTAGTCCTAAAATTAATCAGTGCCTCAGTAATGAGGTTCTGCCTCATTAGGACTAGATCTTGGTCTCCATGAGGACTACTGGTCCTGAAAAGGTCAGTGTTTAAGACAAGGTTTAAGACAAGAAAAGGTCACAAAGAGGAAGCAAATAGAGGAAGCCCTGCCGTCCTCTTCTTGTTTCTAGTTTAAAACCTTTGTGGTGTCTGTCTGCGTGTCCGTCTGCGTGTCTGTCTGCGTGTCCATGTGTGAGGTGGAGATAGTGACTCGGTGAAGGAGTGTCTCCTCACACGCCTTCGACACACCTCACTGATAAGATCGTAAACGGCGGGTACAGCGCTCTGAAAACTGACCACATCTCGTTGTTTACAAACCGTCAGTCAGACTGTAAATAAACATGGAAATAAACATGATTATAGTCAATAGTCCTTTGTGGACCTGCTATTCCTTATGTTGTGGGGACCTAAATCCGTTTCCATTGTCTTCCTCATGGGGGCAAAAATCAAGTCCCCATAATGTAAATGACTCCATTTTAAGGTGAAGACATGTTTTAAAGTTAGACTGAGGTTAGGTTAAGATTAAGGTTAGGGTTAGGACACTAGTAATTATGGTTAAGGTTAGAGTAAGTCTCCAGTAAATAAATATAAGTCACTGCAATGTCCTCTGAAGTTATGGAAACCAGTGTGTGTGTGTGTTCTCCTGATGGTGTAAACATCAGATTATAGATTTATTCAGACTATAACAGGATTATTGTTCATTATTGTCTGTTTTTTTTTCTCCCCCTTCTCATCAGCTCCTCACAAGTTCTACATCGGCTTCCGCTACGTTCACCCGCTGACGGAGGAGGCCATCGAGGAGATGGAGAAGGACGGCGTGGAGAGAGCGGTGGCCTTCACTCAGTACCCGCAGTACAGCTGCTCCACCACAGGTGACGCTGTAAATCCAGGGGCCACTAATAAGTGGACTCCGGTCCAGATCTGGACCCAGAAATTTTACTTTTTGAACATTTTTGGATTACATGATCTGTAAATCACCACGTGACAACACTCATATTAATGTTGCACGTGCTACAAACAAAAAACATCCTGTTTTTGTTTCAAAGTAAAAGCATTCAAACCACCTTTGAATCCAGTCTTTTATTGTGAAATATCCACAGAACCAACAGATGTGCAGCTTCTATTTAGTCGAGTACTTTTCATCTGACATGAAGTTTTGTTTTTTTATGTTCAATATCAAAATTGACAAAATAATGTATTTGCACTTATATCATTTAAAAGTCATTTCCAGTATATTGGATTTAACCACTTAACTACACTTGTTAGACATAATGATGTTTCAGACCTTTGCATGTGGAGATTATCTGGTGTAAATAATCCCTGTACTGTCGCTCTGTGACACATGACACACGTCTAATACTAACGTGGCTGTTTGTGTGAACAGGAAGCAGCCTGAACGCCATCTACCGTTACTATAGAAACAGAGGTGACAGGCCCAAAATGAACTGGAGCGTCATCGACCGTTGGCCCACACACCCACTGCTGGTGGAGGTTAGTCAATACAGTAAATGTACTGTTTTTTTCCAACTGTGGAAATTGTTATTATTATTATTATTATTATTTTTTTTTTTTTTACAATTTAAAGGTCCAATATGTAACATTTAAGAATCTGAATAAATTGGAATTTGAATAAATGACCCATAAGTATGTTTTTATATGTGTATAACCACTTTAAAATAAAAATAACTGTACTTTCCGTAACTTTTTATGGTGAATATTGTCAAGGCAAGGGTCTTGCTTTATGGAGGCGGCCATTTTGCGCCGCCGTATTTCAAAAGCAGCCCCAATGGACAGTCAACATTAAACATCTACATCATTTTATGTCTCACCTCATGTCGGGTCGTGTCTGTACATGTGTGTATGTGCTCATGTATCAAATATACAAATGTACAGTTTCTCTTCTTGTAACCTACATCATGAATGAAACTGGGGAAAAGGATATTAAAAATCTTTGTGCGTGTGTACATATATGTGTATACAGTGTTTTGCAGAACACGTCGGTAACGAGCTGCAGAAGTTTCCTGAAGAGAAGAGGGACGACGTGGTCATTCTGTTTTCAGCACACTCGCTCCCCCTGGCTGTAAGTGTCGTGAAGTGCACCTGTGGATAATTAGCACTGATGCAAGTTTAACAATACTGTATGTTTGTTGCTTTGTCTTGTTGTTAGAGAGACTTTTCCAGCAATAAACTGACTTTTGTGTCACTTTGTAAACTGCTTACTCTCCCACACCAAACTTCATAGAGAAAATCAGAATTTTAAGCTCTTAAAGAGACAGTAGCTACTGGTTGACTACTGCGTCATTTGTCAAGTTTTTGTCGTTTTAGGTAAATTCAAATGATGGATTTCAAACACTGAAGTCACTAAATAACACATTTGAACTTACTAGTTTAGGCAACAGGGGTTCAACTGTGTGCTGTGTGCTGTGCTGTACAATTGGCAAATTTCTCTATGGAGTTTGGCGTGTTACAAAGTGACACAAACTTTTCTGAGTTTTTTTGTTTTGATTAATTAATCAATAAACTAATCTTGTTTCTGCTTTACTTCCTGTTAAAAGTTCACTGACTTTTTGATGTGACCTGCACAGGTTGTAAACAGAGGAGACCCGTATCCACAGGAAGTGGGAGCCACAGTTCAAAGAGTCATGGAGCGACTGGGACACTGTAATCCTTACAGACTGGTGTGGCAGTCCAGGGTGAGAACGCACACTCACACACACAAAAGATTTGTAAAAGTATTTTAAGTTTGTTCTTGTTTAATTTCATTTTTATTTTTTCATTCTTTAGTTTTAAATAACAATATAGAACGAGAGATTATTCTTCTAAACTGCTGATGTTTAAAACAAAATTTATTCTGACGAGTCTCAGACAGGAAGTGTTTGAAATTACTTTGCTGATATGACATGAGAGGGTAGTTTTGTTTATTTTACTGACTGCTTTAAGTACAAAACTTAAGTGGACGTCACTCAATAGTTCCGTTGCTGTTACAACCACTAGATGGCGCCACTTCTCTGTGTAAAACAGGAGCTGCAGCAGACCAGGGAACCTCACTTTCTCCTCAGCAGCACTGTTCACAAAAAACACAGTGTGAAGGAGATTTTATGTAATATTTATTATTGTTTTATGTTTTTTAATAAATAAACTGGTTTTATTTATGAGTAGAAACTTAATAGTCAGTTTCACCATCTGTTATTTGACTGAAACACATATTTAATTGTGTACACATGGAAGATTGACATCAATATTTTAATAGAAATTAATAATGTATTTAAAACATTAATGACTGGCTTATTACTTATTTATCTAAGTTTATACCTTTTTCTCTCTAAATGCTGTTAACTAGACTTAAACTTTAATTCTCACCTAATTATAATTTTCTGTTTGATGATTTTAATACATTATTTTGATAGTTATGCTTGCAGTTGAATTGTATTTAGGTGATATAAGTGGACTGTAGAGCAGACACAAAACGGTGATTGGATCAATCAATTTAATGCTTTTTTTTAGTTGTATTTTATTAGATGGAAGGGAAAAAAGGAAAATAGATCAAACATAACAGTAAAAAATTGTTAATAATTCAGTCTCATGTATAAACTGTCACAAATTTGGCACTGATAACAGACAAACCTGGTAAAGGTTGACCTTTGCCCTGATGTCTGACCATGTGTACAAACAGTGGACTGTTGTGTTCAGGTCGGGCCGATGCCGTGGCTCGGTCCACAGACGGACGAGGTGATCAAAGGCCTGTGTGAACGAGGGAAGAAGAACCTCCTGCTGGTGCCCATCGCCTTCACCTCTGACCACATAGAGACACTACACGAGCTGGACATCGAGTATGGACAAGTGCTGGGGGAGGAGGTGAGGGAGAGAGACGTTACCGTCTCCACTCTGCTGTGTCAAATTCTCGTCTCCACAGCTTTAGCACAGAAAAGTTGCACTTTTCTTGCCTTAAATGTTCCGGATGTAAGACTGTCAGGTATTCGTCTACCAAATCTGACAGTTTTACTTTTTCTGTGAGAATTACAGAATCCAATGCTTAAAATTTACATCAATAGATGTAATTATTTAGGTTATAATCAGGGACAAAGGCCTCCTTCAGACCTGTAATTCTCTGGATATGGTTTGTATGAGTTGCTGAGACAGGCAGTGCCAACAGGGACACAAGGAAGACATGATTTTAGCCACTTAACAAAATATTCATCTACTAAAAATCTGCGTCAGCTAAAGTTTACAGTATCGTGAGACTTAGTTTCCAGGTTTTTTTTGTGATCCACACCAAAGTCCATAGAGAAAATCAGCGTTTTAGCTCATGTAAGTGCAGGAGCTGCTGATCTACTGTTGATCTATCTAGTTTGTGTCACTGAGGTAAATGTGGACAAAGATTTCCAAACACCAAAGGCACAAAGTAAGGCATTTGAACTTAGTGATGGAGACAGCAGTGGATCAACAGCTCCTGTGTGCTGTGATGTGAAATCGCTGATTTTCTCTATGGAATTTGGTGCAGGAGAGTGAGAAACTTTTCCTTTTCCTGTTGGAAAAGTCTGTTTAAAAGTAAGAAAAAGCAGTGAACACATTCTTCAGATTTCGTCGACTTAAACTAATGTAGATATTATTAAATATGCCCTTTTTTAAGTTAATTTATTTTTTTTTATTTTTTCAGTCAATGTATCGTTTCAATAAACCTGAAGTGTCCCATTAATACTAGGTCTGACTGCGACATAGTTTAATCGAATGTTACTGAGGGGATGAAATTATTACTTGCCGTCTTTATATTTTGATGACACATAAAGACAGTCAGATGTGTATGAAGAGCTAATGTCCTCACACACTGCGGATTTATTTGGCCCATCGTTACAGGACAGCCATTTGGGATTTGAACTAAGATTAGCGTTTGTTCAGGAATCACGATTATGTTGCACCTAAAAGTGAATTTATTGTGCGTCTCATGTCCTCTGTCGTCAGTGTGGTGTGGAGAACATCAGGAGGGCAGAGTCGTTGAACGGGAATCCTCTTTTCATGAAGGTACGGTTTAACACACAGTTATGGTGCATTCCATTTACGTCGGAAGTCGGAATTCCATCTCGACTGGAACACAGTCGAGATGTCAGCCAATACGATACAAAACATACAGACATGGCATTTTGTTCACACAAACTGCATAGCAACATAAAAAAAATCATCAGTACTATGTGAGCGACTGAGTTAATGTGAAACAACTATGACAGAAGTGCAAGTTTCTTTTTTTTACGATTATTGCGAGTGGCAGCCATCTTGGAATCCTTTGTGACGTTGCTCTGACCTTCCAAGTTTGAAATCCGAGTCCCAGTTGAAGGAACGCGCCCCTTTACTCGTAAGTCGCGACCTCCAACCACAACTGGAATGCGCCGAACCACTGACGGCTTCAAAATAAGGTTTATATTAAGGAGAGTTTCTATTTTACTCACTCAAAAGCAGATAATGAAGGAAGGAAGAAAGAAAGGAAGGGAGGAATCCATTTATTGTTTATCTTCCTGGAGTTCACTCTCTTTTCAGAACCTTCTGTCCTCTCTCTCTCTGTCTCTCTCCCTTGTTTTCTTTCTTCCTCTCCCCTTTTGCCTCCCTCCTCTGTGAGTGTGAGAGTGTGTAGGGTTTATTAAAGTGGGGGACAGATCAATGGGAACCTTTAAAGCTGACTACAGGAGAACTGAAGCGCCCGGCTGGCTCTCTGGTCAAACCCGCCGCGCTCAGAGGCTTCTCACCATGTCTGCGTGTGTGTGTGTGTGTGTGTGTGTGTGTGTATAAATCAATATCCAGAGGATGATTAGTTGGTAGTTACTGAAGGATGGTTTCCTCGCTGTGGTTTTAGTTTCTGGCTGAGCTGCATCAGTCTGCTGTCGTCTGCAAACAGCAGCCTCTGGAAAATAAAGAAAAATACCTTCATCATGAGTCTGCACAGTCCAACCGAGTCCATCCATCCATCCATCCATCCATCCATCCGTCTTCTGTCGCGGGTGCAGCAGCTTCTCTCTCCCCGGCCACTTTGCCTAGCTTCTCTGGGGGGAATCCTGAAGCGTTCCCAGGCCAGCCAGCGAGTCCTGGGTCTCCCCCAGGCCTCCTGCCACCGAGAAGCTTTTCAACCACCTCAGCAACCTCAGCCCCAGAGATAGACCAAAGTCAAAGTCCATCCCGCCACCGACCCACAATGTCCCCAGTCGAGGTCAGCAGCACCCCATCTCCACTGTACACAGTGTTGACAGAGCGCTGCTTCCCCCTCCCCTGAACTTTTCCCCCCAGTCAGTTTCAGTCTTGAGGTCTTTGCAAACCAAAGACTGGTTTTAAAAATGGACGTCGTGTCCCGTTTTGAAGCTTCAGTGTTCACGATTTTATCCACATTTGACATGTTTATGGTAACATACTTAGTACTTACTAGTTTTGTAATATTGACATTAGCTGGGATGTTTCCTCATCCGCCATAATTTTGCTAATTTTATTAAAGCTTACAGATGCCAATGCATTAAAAGTAGATTATGAAACAAAACTACATGTCAGCATATTTGTACATACTGTATATTGCAATAATTTCCATATTTAGGTCAAGACAATCAAGAAAGAAATCTTTACACCGTGCTGTGCCCGAGGTCGGTGACCTGACCAGCTGTCAATACAAAGTAGTATGATGTCACATTAGTACTTTACTGTGTATTTACATCAGTAATATTGGTTTTCTGACACTTTTGTGAAGCACATTGTTGAATGTTTTTAACAGGAAACAAGTGTCATTTGAGCTCCTGGAATGCTTTTATTGTGAAAGGGCGGTGTGGAAACAGAGTGGGGGTTTTTTTTGCCAACAGAGCAGAGAAAATTGACCGTACGTCTCCTCTGTCTCATCCAGGCTCTGGCAGACCTGGTCCAGTCCCACCTGAAGTCCAACAAGCCGTGTTCCCGTCAGCTGACCCTGCGGTGCCCGCTGTGCACCAACCCCACCTGTGGAGAGACCAAGGCCTTCTTCGCCAACCAGAAACTCTCGTAGAATCACACCTACATTAAGCTACGCGCTGCTGCTGCCTCTTTGAGCAGCAGGGGGCGACATAAGAGGAAACGATAAGGCCTTTGACAAAGTGAAGCTTCGTACTCAAGATTTTTATTTGTTTCTGCGCGTGGGACGCATTCTTTAAATTGTTTAACATCAACAGCAAAACTGGAATTTGACGGTCAAAACAAAAAAACGCCAGAATTAAGCCTTTAATGTAAAAAGAAACTCGATGTTTAGCGGAAACTATTTGATGAATGAAAAGCCCAAGCTCTGCTCGTATCACGGCATCACCACCGCAGCGAAAAGCCTCACACTCGTTTGTTTGTTTGTTTTTCTTCATCATTGCTAGCATTCACACGCTCACTCAGCCCCTGCAAACCTCCGTCAGAGACCCCGCTCCACCTCTCACTGGTGCTACGTACATAAGCGTCAATCGCGGCGTCATAAAGCCGCACACATGCGCGCACAGGAAACCTGCTCAGTCGGTCGCTCTCTTCCTCGCCTTCTCTGCCTTTCAAGACCATCCTGCTGAAATCCCCGCAATGTGATTGGAGCAGGTGCTCACAATACTGCTGCCGCCTGATAGGTGAGTTAAGGTGTGGGAAATCGCCACGCGACTGCACCGCCACTTTAAGAAGAAACTAGATTAGGCTTCTTTAAGCTGTCAAAGTCGCATTAACTGTTGTTGGCGTCATTTACTGTTAATCCTCCATTTTGTTGGTGCTGAAGTTTTAAAACGAGATGTCACGTGATTTCCATAGTTTACCAGAGGGCAGCTGTAGTCCAGCGCCCAAGGTCGTGACCTCTCAGGGTGTCCAATCTCGAGATATTTACACGAAAAAATAAATAAAAAATCCTAAACATAATTTTTATAATGTTAACTTTTTTGCGGAAGTAATGAAAAACGGCTACATTAAAAAGGGAAAATATTACAATTCTTTACAATTGCGCATTCTCTATAAGAAGTTTTGCTTATTTTTAAAGGGATATTTCAGGTTCTTTTGAAGTGTGGTAGGTTTACTATGAAAAACTGATCTTACCCACTTATCACAAGCTCACCAAATAGAGTCAATGCCAGCTCAAGTGTGCGACATCATAAGACATTTTCAGTAAGTTCAAATGTGGTATTTTGTGAGTTAAGTATTTGAAATCCTTTGCTTGGTTTAACACAAACTTACCAAACAGGCAACAGTAGAACAGCAGCTTCTGTGTCCATGTGAGCTAAAATTGCTGGTTTTCTCTTTGGTCTTTGGTGTGGGATTGAGAACAGTTTACAAAACTTGAATTTTTCTATCGGAAGACTGTCCAAGCTGTAAACATTTTTATGATATGTAGATTTTATCAGGTGAGTCTTTTCGTTAAGATGTCTGAAACCTTTTTGTGTCCCAGAGCTCACTCATACCACCGCACCTAAAACCTGAACTATCCCTTTAACTTTCTACACAGTGGAAAGACAGTCAGGATACATGTTTTTGTTTTGCTGAAGACTTTTCTTCTGTTGCATTTATTTTACCCCCACAGTTTAAGAAAATCTTAATAAGGCATGTCACATCCCTGCAGATGTGATAAGTGGAAAGTAAAAAAAAAAAAAAGGCTTCAGGGAAAAGTATAAAAAGTACTTAAGTAAAATTAACGCTGAAGTTTTCTTTCTGTAACAGTAGGTTCTTGGATCAGATGTTTAGATGAGACTTTAGTTTGAATGGATGCAGGTCAGTAACGAAAGAATCATGAGGGTGAAATGAAAAGTGCTTTATTTTATTACATCACTTGTTTCAGACACACAAAAAGAACAACGTACAGAGGTTGCTAGCTTGACTCCGCCTTCTGCCTCGTCCGCTCACTCGGGAGGAAACTCTTCCACTTTTCGTGGGTAGCAACTTGACCTCTGACCTTGCTTTTCAGTGCTGCACTCACACATACACAGTGCTTTAACACTTGACGGCGGTTGTGGCTGCGTGGCCGGTGCTAGCGGCGGCTTTTTGGAAGTAAAAGTAGTGTCGTCGTTAGCAGCAACAGTTGCTAATGTTGCTAAAGTGAGGGCTGTGTGGTGTCTGCTGCTGTTATGTGTGCTGCAAAAAGCAGCTTACACGCTAAGCGTGATTTGATTGGTTGGATTTTTTTTTTTTTAGCTGAAGTAAAAGTAATAGACCAACAGAGCAGTGAGGCAATGCTCGTCGCTACCCGATTCGTACGGGAAACCTGATCTGTACTAAGCATGTACAAAGTCTACTTCCTGTCAGAAAACAGCGTTAGCAGGAAGTGGCTGCACTTTCGCACATACCGGGTACAGAACGGGCAGTGATGATGCGTGACGTCACCACATTCAGCAGCGTCTCAGTTGAAGCCGCCATCACACACTGTACGTGTGAGTGCATCGCCCCCTGCTGTTAATGTCCTGCTACGCCATGACAATGTGCCTTTTACTCTGGCTAACTAGAAACACTGGACTTGTGCTTTATGTTATTCCCGTATGTGCTTGAAACCAACGTGGGCTTCTCGTAGAAGGAAAGGAAAAATATTCAAATAAGAAATTTTCTTTTTTTAATCCCATGCTATTGAAAAAGCAAGTCGTCTTGGCAGAGTCTACAATTAAGATGTCGCTGACTTTGGAGACATCCTTAAAGAGGAAAAACAACACAACACTCTTGTAATAAATTTACTTGGTGTGAGTAAACACAACCGTTGACTTGGGGCTAATGCTATGTTAACTACGCTCAAATTACCAGAAGCACATACAGCAACAATAATTTTGTCATAATTTCCGACACTACAGTGGGATGTTTAGAGAATCTTATTGCAGACAGGATCTTCCAGAATTGCGAAAATCATTTCGCCCGGGTTTAAATATTTCATCTTGGTCGTTAGATGTGAATGACTCAAATCTTATTATAATTTTCGCCTGTTGATTTTTAATGTTTTTTTTGCATTGATTTTTGTACGTAATGTCATTGTGCGAAAAAAAGTTGCTCCATTTTTTTTTTTTTTTTAAAGAAAATGCCCCTTAAATAAATCTGCAGAAGATTTTATTCATCTGACTTTACCCCCGATAATCTCTGAATGGGAAATTCATCAAAATGTGGAAAAACTCTCCATCTAACATTACAGATTAAATTTTTGTGTCAACTCCCTTCACACGGATCCGACGCTTAAATTTAAAGTAATTTAATAGAAAGTTGAAAAAATAAATTTTGTGCAAATTTGACAAATTTCATGTTACCCGCAGTAAAATTCAAAAGTCATCTGGTTTTCATTTTTTCCTCCATAATGTTGTTTTACTTAAATTATTGTTACTTTTCTTTGGTGTGTTTGAGTACAGATGTATGCGTGTGCGTGTCGCAGCTTCTACATATCTGGAGACATTTGGATTTGTTTACTTTTGTTTCCTTTTTGACGTGTCTCTAAATTTTTTTGTAATATCGGAGAGACGTGAACGGCCTGATAACGAGTCTTCCTGCAATAATAAAAATAAGAATAAATAACAGCTGCTGGTTTGTGTAGCTTCTTCAGATAAGATCTGTATAAACTGTTTTGCAGATAACGACATAATGTGTGCTTGTATAAACTCGGTCTTCTGTTTCTTTTTTTGTGTTGTGGAGAAATAAAGAAAAAGCAGAGTGAGAAATAGATCATATTTAACATCCATCAACAATGCGGCACGAGACGGTGAAATGTTGTTCTCGGCTCCTGTTGAAGCCACAAATTAGTATAACATCACCTATGTTTTAAGAAACATTTTAAATAATAAATTGCCCACAATCCTCTGGTGCAATGGCCACATCGTAGATTGGTGGAGCGAGCTGGTGTAGTGCATTCCAGTTCTACATGGAGGTGGGACTTTTCTTTAAGTGAAGAAAGTTGATTCACAATTCAAAATGGCTGCTTCAACTGTTAACATATGTAACTGTTTTTTAATAGCACTTGTCTTTTTATCATACGCACAGAGTAGTGTTCAACTTGTGTCTGTTTTCTGTAGATTTTATTTTAAATAAAAAAACTTAGTGTTATTCAATTCACTGGACTAGATTAGCTCACTAGTTAGCTTAGTTGACCTAGCTATAACTAGCTTACATTATCCATTTTGAAGTTTTGTTTTTGAAGTTTATGTGACTGGTGGCCGGCAGTCTGTTGATGTCACACTTTAGTATCAGTCAGAACTGGGATTGATGTCACACCAGAGTTACGTGTATTCAGTTCTCAGCAGACCATGGTGGTTTATGTTAGCATTATGGCTAGGCTAAGTAGGAAGCTAATGCAGTAAATTGTAGTATTCCGAGTACAATGGGAACATTTTTTTTTTTACATTCTTACTGTCATAATATACAATACATTCATTTAAAATAAAAATACAGTTTTTACGACCAGGTGCAGGTTAACCGGTGTGGTGAAAATGACTCGTCCTGAGTCCAGAGTCAATGTAGAAGTAAGCGCTCACTGCTACACTGTTTATCTTAAAAAAATTAATCATATTTTTTTTGTCTTTTCATCGACATAAGCTACAATGACTAAAAAACAAACCGATTTGAGCATGTTAGCTTAGCATTTACTTTAAAGTGCACCTGTGCTGTATTATTCCTCGCTCTCCCTCCCCCTCTCTCTCCATCTCTCTCCCTCTTTTATTCCCTCACCCATTTCCTCCAATAGCCCCCCTCCCTCCCTTTTTCTCCCCCCCCCACCGTTTTTCCACCCATAGCTTTTCCAATCTTCTCTCCTCCGTCCTCACCCCTGTCTTCCCCCATTTTCCAATCGCTTCCTCATCACCCCTCCTCTCCCTCCCCCGCACACCTTCCCATTCATTCCTACCTCGTTCTCTCCCGCCCTCCTCCCCCCCCTCCATCTCTTTTTTTTCCCAGCAGTCCCCCCGCGGTGTTGCAATCACCTCTGCTGCTGTTGATTAAGCTGAGAGAGATTGGCTGTCCGCGACCCAATAACCCCCCGAGGGCGCCGGGGTGGGTGCCTCCCCACTTTCCTCCTCCCCCCTCCTCCCTCCCCCCTGAGCCAGCTACAATCCCTCCTTTCAATTCCCTCTCTCTTTTCCTTCTGTCTTCCTCCCTGACCTTTTCATCTCGCTCCCTTTTTCTCTTGTCTCCTCCTTTTTGTACCAAATCATCCTTTTTTTCCTGAGACATTCCAGCTTTGCTTACCCCCCCCCCCTCTGTTGTCTCCTTGCCACCTTTCCTCCTCTGTCCTCTTCTCTCCTTACCTTTCATGCCTTACCCGTCTCACAGTGGGACACAGACTGTAGGTCGGTGTTGGACGAAGGTGTAAAGAACAGCGTTCACAGAACATCTCACTCATTCATCTTCTACTGCTTTATCCTCCGCATGGGGGGTTGCTGGTGCGAATCCCAGCTGACTTAAGCACTTTTTTTTTATTTTTTTGACTCAGTTTTTTTCTTTTGCTGTCTCTGGTTTCTCTTAGGGGCGGCTTAATATTTTTGTCCAATGTGAGACTGATTTTACAGCTTTGAGTATCAGTCTGTTAAGTCTTTTGGCTCACTGAAATAACTTTTCTACAGTAGCCCAGAATGGACAAACCAACTCGCATTTCTGCTACACACGTGGTTATTATGCTAAATTCTACAGACTACTCCTTAAAAGTAATTCTTTCTTTTCTACATTTCTGTCCCTTTATTTATTTTCTTTGTCTTTCTTCTTGTCTTTTGTTTCCGCAGATTGTCCCCCTTTAAACCTGACCTTTTCTTTTGACTCTGAATCTGTTGTCCGAGACGCTTGAGGGGGGGGGGGGGGGGGGGGGTTCGGGGGGGGGGGGGGGGGGGGGGGGGGGGGGCTGTTCAGGATGTAAGGTGTGTGTGTGTGTGTGTGTGTGTGTGTACCTGGTATTCCTTATGTTGTGGGGACCTAAATCTGTCTCCACAGTCACATTATGGGAACAAAAATTAAGTCCCCATAACGTAAATGACTCCATTTTAAGGTGAAGACATGTTTTAAAGTTAGGCTGAGGTTAGGGTTAGGGTCAGGGTTAGGGTCATGGCACTAGTAATTATGGTTAAGCTTAGAGTAAGTCTCCAGGAAATGAATGGGAGTCAATGCAATGTCCTCTGAAGTCATGGAAACCAGTGTGTGTGTGTTTGTGGTGACTGCAGGCTGCTTGTAATTGAAAAGCCAGGGTGTGAGCGCCTGCAACCCCGGTGACCTCCTATTTAGAGAACGACCATTGATTTCTACAGAGAAAGAGACTGAGTGAGGAGCGAAGTGAAAGAGAAATTGGGAGAAGACGGAGGGAGATGAATGAAAGACAATGGGACAGGAAGGAGTGAGGGAGTGAGAGGCAGATATTAGGAAGCCAGGGAGGAAACTGGGAAGGATGAAAGGAAGCCGGGGAGGACCGAGACAAAGGAAAGGAGAGGAGTGGTCAAAGGGGAATATAGAAAGGAAACTTGAACGGAGATTAAGTGATGTGTAAAAATGTGAAAGTGAGCATGAAATGTTTTGAGAAAATTAAGAAAGGAGTCATGTACTGTAGGTCTCTTTTATTTCAAACTGGCTTAGAAATTACATTTAAGGCCACGTCCCTTTTTTGTAAAATCATATTCAAGGTGGGAAAGTTAGATTTTCTCCCCTTATACCAAACTCCATAGAGAAAATGTACATTTTTAGCTCACAGAGACTCAGGAGCTGCTGCTGCTGTCTCTGGTTTCTCTTAGGGACGGCTTAATATTTTTGTCCAATGTGAGACTGATTTTACAGCTTTGAGTCTCAGTCTGTTAAGTCTTTGGCTCACTGAAATAACTTGGACTTTTCTACAGTAGCCCAGAATGGACAAACCAGCTTACATTTCTGCTACACATGTGGTTATTGTGCTACATTCTACAGACTAATCCTTTAGTGTGATTCTTTCTTTTCTACATTTCTGTCCCTTTATTGTATTTGTCTTTGAACTGATGGAGGCATCAGTGCATCAACAACTCTGTGCTGTGATGTAAAATCACTGATTTTCTCTATGGAATCTGGTTTGCAGAAGAGGTCGGTTTAGAAACTTCAGTTTCCTGTTAAAAAAAAAAAAAAAAGCTTGTTCTCAGCCAAACCTGCTGTTTCTCTGCGCAGAGCATAAATTCTGAATTATCCCTTTAGGGCAACATGGTTGCATAGTGTTGCTTTAAAACTCTCACCGCTGAGTTCCTGCACACCTGTGTCTTAAGATTCTCATGCCACAAACTCATTTCCCCACAGAAACATTATAAAGTTTCATATATTTTCCCCTGTAGAGTCAGACGCTAACTGTCACCCTCTCATTTCCCCTCCTGTCTCTTTCAATCGCTCTGTCATCCATCAGTCCATCTTTGTCTTTAATGACTTTGTCACCTCCTGTCCCTCGTCTCACTGTCACTCTCCTCTCTCCGTGGGATCACGCCAGCGTCCATCTCCTCTCATCTACCAGCCCGTCACTTCTCCCTCCCCTCCTCACCACTTTTAATCATCCCATCTTCTTCCTCTCTCCGTCTGTTGCCAGGGAAACAGGAGGGATCCGTTCCGTATCTGTTATCACTGTCTCTCTATTACCTGTGGGTCAGATGCCTGCTGAAGAGGACGGAGCGTGGGAAGCCAGAGGAGGAGTGACTCTCTTTAAATGTTTCTGAAAATCTTGGTTCTGCTTCATTGGGACCAGGTTTTGGTCTCCGTGAGGACTACTGGTTCTGGCGGTCCCGAAGAGGTAACGAATACAAGCACTCGCACGCACAGGGTTTGTGACACTCTGTCAACCGCTCACTCCCCCCAAACCAAACTCCATAGAGAAAATAAACGATTTTAGAATCGCGGCACACACGGCACACGGCAGCTGTTGATCCAAGTTAAAATAATGCGATTTTGATGTTTGGTGCACTAAAAACGCTGATTTTCTATGGACTTTGGTGTGGCAGAGTGAGCGGAACTTTTCTTCCTTGAACACAATTTTACCACAAAAAAGGGGCGTGGCCTAAAATATCAGTTCTAAAAATTGGTTGTTGGTACCTGAAGAGGTCGCTGTTGTTCAACAAATGTCACATAGTGTTGCTTTCATGTTTAAACTCCAAGGACGGAGCATTAACATCAAAAATGTTATAAGTTATACACCAATTTTACAAATTTAACGCTAATAATCATAATCCAGAACTTTAGACACATTTACGTACATAAAATCAATTCATTTAAATTTACATTATTGAAGCATTTATTTCCTGTTCAAATCCCAAAATGTAAAATTGAGTGGTTGTGTTGAGTGTGTTTGTAGTAAAGAAAACATAAGAGGAGGATCAGCTGTACATGGATAAGACCATTGTGATTTCTTTATTGACTTTTTTTTTTTTTAGTCTTTTATACATAGAGTGGAACAACATCAATTCTCCAAATATCTCCTTCACGTTTGATCATTGTTTTATTCCACACCACAAGTTTTCAGTCACGTCTCTTTTTTCTGTTCCAACCAAATGTAAAAAAATAAAAATGCATAATTTGATTTTTTAATTATTTTTCTTTTTTTTTTTTGATCACCGTATCACGACTATGAACGAAATTGTGAGAACAAAAAAAAACAAAAAACAAAAAAAAACAACAGTAAACAGAAAGGAAGTAACTACTGATGAGGTGTTGGTGGGAAATGTGTGTGTGTGTGTTTGAGTTCATTTGGTCAAAGTTGATGGAAAAAAATGACGACATGAAGCTGCAGAGAATGAAAACGAATGAAAGTGATTCTGTTCACACGGTCTGCCACGTTCACCTTTGACCTGCCACCGTTGTTATTGCTGAAGTTCAAATCAGTTTTGTTTTCTCGCTGCTTCTGCTCTGGGATCACGAGTCGCTCGATGCTTGCAAGTCGATCACAGATGGAAGACGAATATGATCGCAAAGTCTCTTTTCCTTTTAACTAACACTGTAGTCGAACACTGATGTGAACACTGATGTGACTCTGTTACCGCGGTAACTCGAATCCTAGATGCGAAAAATCTTTTGCTATCTTGTCTTTTGTTCGTTAGCCATTAGCTTTTGTTCACTCACTCTTGTTATATTGTACAAATATGCATATTTTTGTTTGAGCAACGTTCCATGAATATTTGCGTGCTTAATATAGACGGCTGCACACAATGTTGCTTTATGCCCCCTAGTGGCTAAAACGCTCTCGGTTCATTCTCAAACAACAACCCCCCGATTCACAGACGTTTTGGTATCTGACTCGATAAATTCGTTTTAAAGTCCACCTCATGTCATATTCTCTAAATTGTTCGTTGAAATTTCCTGAAATTTTTAAATTGATGAGTTATGATAACTTCCCTGACGTTTTCATATAGAGTTCGTAGTAGTTCAATTTGTCTTGGGAAAAGTTTCCCAACACGATATTTTTTTTCCCCATAACGTTACAGGATATGCGATGTTCAAAGCTTCACATTAACAAAGTGACCATTTTACGATGCACAACATGGAAAACATCAGCTAGCATGTATGTTAACCTGTACAGCTAACATTAGGAATGTCGGCTTTAAAAACAGCATGTCATAGTTTTTCACTAATTATTCAAAATTTTGCACTGATGTTTTGTTTTTTCATCTTTTATTGTCAATATAGTGAGAGGTGGACGAGACTACGTTAGAAAAACGGGGAATTTTTTTTTTTTTAATCTTGTTGTGACCAGAAAACAAATGAGCGCCACTTTGCCGTTGCTTTAACTTCACTGCACTTTTTGCTACATTGGAACGGCTTCATGGAAATTTCTTTTAAAATCATTTACATTTATTTTACTTTGTTTCCAAATACTGTTTGGGATCTCTTTTTGCATTTTCGCTAGGAAAGATCGTATCTACAGGAGTGAAGCTTGTTAAGCTAGCACGGATGTCGACTAGGCTGTATTAGAATAATTCGTACGTTGTGTTGCACTTACGTTTCCGCGTTGCATGAATGTCATGATCCCTTATTGAGAAACTGGTGTCAAAAGTGAGCGTGTTTTACATCAGCAGGTCAAAATACGCACTAATGTGAAATGCTAACGCAAAGCTGTGTGGTTTAGCGTACAGTATGTGAAATGAAACAAGAGGATGCTAATGATAAGGTTAATAATAAGAGTCACAATGCATTACACGGCTAGCTAATCGTAAATATAGTCATGCATAAAATCTGAGCTATAGCACTGCTGTATGGATAATGTATGTGTTATGCTAATTCAACACAGAAACTAAAAATATGATGAAATGAAATTCAGGTCAAACGTGGTTGGACTCAAATGAATTTGATGGATCGAAGAGCCGGTATTATTCTGGCATCATTCCAACAATATTCCCAATCCCGCCCCCCCAAAAAAGTCCACATGAGGGGACAGTGCCCCCTTCAAAATAAGAGACCCCTCCCAGCAAAGATTTAAAAATCATAAATTCCTCCGTCTTCAACAGGCGGAACAGAGAGAAAACGAGAATACATCGACAAGAAAGAGCACAGAAGAAGACAAGCATTTTTCATTTTTGGTTTTAGCGCACCTTTTAACTATTACAAAAAAAAATTAAAATGTGTAAAGCTTTTCCCCCACATTGGTTTCATTTTTAAGTTACAGTTACCAAAACAAAGAAGAAGAAGAGCAAGTGAATAATTTATGACATATGCTATTATAACATCATCCTACCACTAGTGTCTATGAGGTATATCTGCAACAGTTTGGTAAAGAGAGCACGGTCTGCGCAAACGCTCGCACGTTTGTCTCCACGTCTTTTTCTTAAAGCTTTGCGACCATTTGAGGAAAGCAAACGTATCGAGCTGCGTTTCCACCAGAATTCCACAAAATCACACATTTGTACTAAAATACAAATTAAATGTTTGTTTGGAAGGCCCTGCAGTACCATATAATGATACTCGGCTGTTTTAATTCAGTTTCTGGTTCAGTTTTCAGCTAATGCTGCTTCTTTCTCATCATCTTTTCTGACTAAAACCTGATTTGACTTGGTTTTCTTCCAGAGAGAAGATGATACTCGCAACAAAGTGCTGAAAGGAATTCTTTTCTTTTCTTGTGGAAACGCAGCTCACTATAAAAAGGAAATAGGGGGATAGAAAAAAAAAAAAAGTCAAACAGAAGAGAAAGCCTTTGGTATTCATTTTGGATTTCTTTGCGTTGATTGAAATTGCAAAGCACCAGAGAGCAGAGAAGAAACTCAGACGCTTGAGCCGAGGTATTTACTTTTTCACAGGAACAGAGAAAGATGATGGAACAACAGAAAGGGTTAGACTTCGCTTTGGTTCAAGCAAGGCACTCATCCTAGGTTATCTCATACTTTGCAACAAAAGCACTATGTCTTTGTTTTCAAAGCAGCCTCGCTTTGAAAAAAAAAAAAAGGTGTGGCAGAAGAAAACTGGTGAAACCTTCCGAGAATGAAAGGCTGCCGATTTATCCCCAAGTCATTTGGATTCATTCGGTGATTTTACGGTCAAATGCTTGTCAGTTGGGAAGCAAAATGGCTCAGTTGAATGTTTAGATCCAAATCATCTGATCCTACTTTCACATTACTGCTGGAAAAAAAACAGTTTAAGTAACTGAATCAAAATTAGGACTTTACATGTAAAAATAAGGTGATCATCAGCATAAGGTCGTATCTCACGGTTTTGTTTTGGTGGAGATGTGGTTGCGTTAAACAAGATGAGAATTTTTTGCACTAAACTTGATCATGATTATTGACTTAAATTAAAGGTGTATTTTTCTGCCACATGCCATGCATATTTTGGGCTAATGACCACTGTTTTTTAATTATTACACTTATGTTTTACTGATTAGTTTTCTCAGTCTTTGGCAGCCTTTTATTGTGTGGCATATCACAGATTTTCAAGAAAAAAAATACTAATACTTTGACAGGGTAAAAGGAATTATTTCAAGGCAGATATTCAAACGATAGATTAACTCTAGGCAAAGTAATCAATGATATATGCATTTACCACCATCTGCCTTTCGGGGGAAACGACAGTGGGGAAATAAATGAAAAAGAGGACAAAAAGTGGCATCATCATAAGGAGAGAAAACACAGGAGCGTGGAGCCGAGCGCAGACCGTACTGAAAGGAAAAGGAAAAAAATCTTTGGTTTCTTTGGTTTCATCAACACGATTTAAAAGACAAATGGAAAGTCAGTGAGGTAGCCTCTCTGGTTCTCACTACTGAAATAGAAAGTTTTTTCTTTTTTTTCTTTTTACACACCCTTACAAAGTCAGTCTTGGAAGCAGCTAGCTCTAAGGGACTTCTCAAATCTTCTTAACGAGCGAAACAAGTTGGTGTGTTTGCGTTCTCGCACTCGCACACAAGGGAACGTCAACATCGTGTCCTGTTTGCAGCGACACGGGTAGGTCTAAATACGTAGACTGGATTTGCGATTCGATCTCGTGCTGCATGTTGTCATCTGAAGCTCATTATTTTTTGTTTAAGCGTGTGTCGTCGTAACAAAACGCTTGTAATTTTCTATTTAATGGTCCTAAAAATGTGGGTTACATGGAGTGTATGGACTGTGCACCAGAAACTAGTGAATTGGTTTAAAGAAAGAAATATTCAAAAGTGCATTTTAACATTAACTAAACAAAAAAAATTTTCCTATTATTTAGGGAAATAAAAATATCTTTAATCATGTCCTCTTTGGCCTTCCGTAGATGTTTCTAATAAAGTGTCAGTTAGTTATAATGACGTTTCAGGCACAACATGCAGCTAAAATCTGACTTTCTCTGATATTTTATGGGTGGCATGTTCACACAAGTGTACACTGTACACGATTTAGTGAAGATAAAGGTACGAGTATGACTGTAACCAGTGTCGGAGCTGCGCGGACGTAAACACACACACACAGTTCCTTGGCCTCTCAAGGATTCCAGTTATCTTTGGTGAGTCAGTTTATATCAGTGTGTGGCCCTTACTTCACCTGATCAAGTGTCACTAGAACATCAGTCTGAAATTCATTGCTTGTTCAACAATGGTCAGCAGGATGCAACAAAAAGAATTCTAAAAATTAAAAATGAAAATCCATAAAATCACAAGAAAATGAAACAGATGCAGTGCCCGTATTATGTCATTAAGAGATTGTTTCCATTTTGGAAAAAGAGTAAAAATCATAACCAGGACAGAATACTAGATTGGCTAAAGAGTGAGAGCAAGCGTTGACATTCATTACTATGCGACTCTAATCCAACATTCCTACATTGTTCGGTCTTTAAATCTAAACATTCATAACTCAACATTTCATTGGCTTTTTATAGTAAAGCTAACCGAGAATAAATTAACCGACCTGGCGTAAGCACTGCATCTTTGATGCAACTAACATTCTTAAATACTCATAAATATTCATCGAAAAACAATTACACCTAATAATTAAATAGCATTAAATTATCCTTAAGTACAAAGCTAGTGCCTTCTAAAAACACCTCATAAATAAATACATCATCAAACGGGAAAGAAAAGGGAACTTACAATGTAAACTTTGGCAAAGCTAATCGTCGTCAAAGGGAAAAGGTTCAGAGGGAGATTTGGCAACAAAATTTGTTCACTTAAATTAATTCACAATTAAAAATAAAGCATAAATTATATTAAATAATGAAAAAAAAAAAAAGAACAATCACATATTGCAAAATAACCTAGGAAGAAACATAGTGGTAGTATCAGTTGACACTGAAGTTTTGGCAAATAAAGTTTAAGTACTTCAAAACAAACAAAGTGATCAAAACCTCTTTGGGACGGTTTTACTTTCATTTCCCCTCCTCCCCTCTTTTTTTTCTGCTTTGGCAGATTTAGCCCGTGTTTACGTCCAGACAGAACTGCAAGTGGGAAATGGAAAATGGCCACCACCCCCTGAGCCACAGGCCACGCCCACTCCTTTGGGCGTGGTCACCAGGATGAGAGGATCAAGTGGGTGGAGGGTTTCTTTGGACTAGAAGCTTTACTTACAGAAAGAGACAGAGAGAGAGAGAGAGAGAAAACTAAGGTTAAAGCTATTTGACCGATATTTTAGCAGTTTCTCTCAGCGGGTGTTGACGTCGCATTTATTTGGTTTTGGATTCATTATTGACATTTGTACACATGGAGCAGTGGCTCAGCTCCTTCCCCCCGTGAAGAACAAGTGGGTTTGTTTATTTATTTATTTTTTTCCTCCAACATGACAATGTGATTGATGTTTTCTTTAAAAAAAAAAAAAAAGAGAAAATAAATAAATTTCTCTGCATTTTTAATTTTTTTTTTCATCCAAACCAGTCGTGCTTTGTATCATTAGCTAAAAAATGTCCTTTTTGCAATTTCAAATGAATGAGTTTTACACTTTATAGTATCTAAAATAAGAAAATTAAAGCTTTTGTAATCAGTAACTTTACTTTTGCACTCCCATTAAATACTGTGGTGCAAGTACTTTACAATGGCATGACATTTTTGACAGTACCATTGTATGTACTTTAATACATCTGTTGGACACTATCATAGCGTACCATAGTTTGTACAGATCAGTTCCAAAGACTTTTGGGGGCTGCCAAATATACTGGCAAAATATTAAGATTTATTATATAACTTTGTAAAATTCATTTACCAATCATGGATATCTTGGTATTGTCAGAAACCCAGTTTATATATATATATATATATATATATATATATATATATATATATATGTTGGGTTGTGATAGTTTTGTTATCTTTTAAAAAACCATGGTACGGTCAGAAAGAGTGTACATGTGCCATAGTGTAGATACCACAGTATAGATGTACCATGGTTAACTTTCTCATGGGCTTTTATTTTGTAAACAGCCCTAATTTTGCATATTTTGGTGCGCAGATAATGTTGACTTTGGTTTGGGAGGAAAAAGGCAAAGAAAATCCAAACCGAACGAGTGACTTGATGTAGAATGCAAGCGATTTGAGATGAATCTGTGAAATGAAGGAAAGAGTGGTGTCAGTGTGCTACTGTCTGTACAGCAGAAAATCTTTGGTATGATCTGTACGGTTCACGTAGCTTTACATTGTCACTCTCTTTGCAGTATCAAACTCGCCAGACAATAGCAGACTTAACGTGCAAAGGTGGCAAACTTAAATCTGCAGAAACAATTGGAAGCCTTTTAAGCTAGTTGATGAAAGTTTTGGTTTATTTTCTACAAACTTTTGGCTCACGTGTGAAATGTTAACCCGTCAACCGGGAAAACAATAAATCAACCACACCATTGCTATTGTCTGGCAGCTTTTACGTTAGCGACCACTGCTTGAGATCATCGGAGGTAGACTCTGTTATATGGAGCAGGTGATGACTTGTTGATTTTATGAAACTTTGAAATTATTTTCCTTTTTAAAGCAACAAAAATTCATACAATTATGTCGATGCCACGTTGGAGGAAAAACCCGTTAAATTAGCGGGTTAGGGTTAGTATGTCGATGTACTTTTTTGCGTACATCGAACGTGGAAATGATGGAGACACTAGTAACTTGCTAGTTAGCTGGCTAGCAAGCTATATAGTTGCTATCATGAACTATTTCACCTTGGACTAAATTCTTAGTTAAAAAGTTAACATACAACGTTGAGTTAGCGTGTATGCTAACCTACAAAGGTCGGATTGGTGCAGTGAGGTTGATATTTTTTGGAATAAATTTGAAAACCCACAGTGTAACGCTGCTAGCATGGATTCAAGTTTGTCTTTTCGGGGGGGGGGAGAGGAGCGCGACCACTGGAGTTAACGGTGAATCTTTGGTTTGTTAGCTGATGAGGTTTCTGTTGTTCTCTTAACCATTTTTTTTACTTTGAAAAACTGCATAGGCACACGTTAAAGACACTCTTCAACCGTGAGAGACACATTAATGTTCTGCCTTTGTGGGGGTCGGAGGGAAGGACCTCCTCCATCCGTTCCTTCCCTCCTTCCCATGTGGTTTTACCCTCTTTTTTTTTTCCCCAGTCACCAACTTGCTTCCCCGTAAAGAAGACCTGACGCAGCATCAGGCAGAACAAAGCCACTCCTCCGCTTTTCCGTGATGTCGTCCATCGTTCCTCCTTCTTTCTTTCTCTTCGTCGCTACTTTCCATCCTTGACATCGTTGCCGCCACTCCTTTTTTTTGTTTCTCCTTTTTTTTTTGGTAATAATTCTCTTCCATCTTCAGCTAGTTTTTTTCCGTTTGTTGGAACAGTTAGGTGCAGAACAAGGTTTTCTTTGGTTTCGATTTGTCAATAAATAGAAAAAGTCTCAAGTGTCCATTTTTTATGTTAAATCGTTCTTAAAGCCTTTGGCTTGCCTCTAACCAGGCCAGGACTTGGCCTGGGGTTTTCTACGGAGTAGGGGCTGCTGACTGACGCCTTTCCTTTGGTTTTTGTTTCTCTTTTTTGGTTCGATAGCTTGAGTGTGAAGTGATTAATGAGGTGATTGAGGATGACAAAAGCTGTTAAAATAGAGTAACAGGTGCTGACGCTGAGGTTTTTCTTTTGTTCTGTAGTATTTACATCATATTCAAAGGCTGTACAGTATGAAGTATCACACTTAAGTCAATGGGTAGGGTTTAGTTTTGACGGATGCTTGGTAAAATCTGAACAGACACAAAAGCAGACAGAGAAATTCTGAGCTGCCCGTTCTCTTCACCAAGCGTCCAACTGTCAAACGCTGCAAACAAATCCCACCTGGAGTCTCGTGTCAAAGTTTTGTCCTCAAAATCAGATTTGTCTGCTGCGTTACGACCTGTACTCCTGTTTTCCAGCCTGCTGACCCATTGAAAGAGACGGACCTACCAGGCATCGTCTTTAGATTGTCCTCTTTAACTATTACAAAGGCCCTGATCCGCCTGGACAGTTCGTCCTCCACAGGTTCAGCTTGTTTTGCTGGTTTTTCTGTTGTGTTTAATGTTGATCTGTGACAGCAACTCCAAACAGCATCTTAGTTTTACAGCTGGATTTACTCCAAAAGGTTAAATCTGTTAAAATCAGTTACATGGGAAAGAGTTTGCGATTTGACCCAGACAGAGGGGTTTGGAAGATTGGGTTCATGAAAACAACTGTCAGTTGAGTTTTTACGTCAGAAACGTGGATGTTCTTGATGTTTGAAATCACCTAAACTGGGAGAAGTTACAGATTTAGTTTTTTGAGTAAATCCAGGCAGCATTTGGTGCTTTGTTCCCCAACGAAAATAACAGTTTGTGCATTGAAAATGATGTATTTAAATGTCAACTCTATCGTCAGGTCTCCAACACTTGGGACCGGAGATATGAATGTCATGAAACAGCACCAGTTTTTTGAGTTTTAGCAATGTAAATAAATAGCATCTACGTTCTGGATGAGAACAGGTTGTGCTATTGCTAAAATGCTGAGTGGAGAGCGCTGCCATGGTGAATGTGTGAACACAAACGATGGGCGGGTGACGCCAGGGTGAACTGGTGATTAGCTTAGCTTTGGTTTAGCTGACCAGGTTTCAGCCAGGGGGTGGATTTTTGGAGGACATTTAGGAAACGACTCTTTAAAGTTTTGTGTGTGTGTGTGTGTGTGTTTACATTACAGCATGTGAAGACAGACGCCGAATGGATTTCAGCCGCTGTTTAGAAAAAAATGGCATCCTGAGTTTTCTAAGATGTGAAGACCATTCGGCTTGGCAGAGAGCTCCAGTTCTATTGCAAAGAAAATGTGCTTCAACATTGTGCTCACATACACTTATGTGTGTGTGTATACGTGTATATATATATATATACGTATATATATATATATATAATTCACTATGACAGTTGGGTATGCCGTGTAAGCTTAATTCTACGCATCAAATTATAAGGAAAGTGTCTGTGTTAAGTGTGTGTGTTTGTGTATTTGTGTGTTTGTGCTTGCATATTTTGCCATTTCCTAACTTAACGAATCATCGCTGCTTCCTTCAAAGAGTCGTATTGTTATTAATGTTGGGTTTTTTTCTTTGGTAAAATTTTGAGTTTTGTCCACAAAGTGAGAGAAATCTTGTTTTGTTGGATACAGGTGGCTATGTTTTTAAGATACTTGAGTAATAATAATGATAATATATATATATGTGTGTGTGTATATATATATATATAAATTGATCTCAAGAGGAAAACAGGCTTAGATTTCTGATGGTCAAAAATCTTGGCTACACAGCCATCCAGTCATTATTTATCCAGTTTTTTGAGCAAAACAGTTAAATCTTTGAGTCACCAGCTTTTCTGGTTAGCACATAGCACTAAGTCCCTTTAAGCAATGAAAATGTTTTTTCATACTATTTTTCAATTAGAGTAGAAGTGGTAGTAGTTTCAACCCCGTTTTTCACCTTGTATGTCTTTGGTTTTGGTTTTGTCTAGAGTTCCAACTTTACCCTCGGCTGCACGCGCAGTGTGTTCCAGTCGTACTTGGAAGTAGCGATTCTCCAGTTACTCATAGAAAATTTGAGTAAATCCAAGTTGTCTTCAAATAGGCCACTCCAAACTTAATGCTGTTGTGATTTTGTTTGTCTTTTATGTGTCCAATTTAATGTCAGGTGTCTGCTGACATGTTCCCGTGGTGTTTTTATGTATGAAATGCTGCTTTTGGTGTTTATCAAATAGACTGGATTAAGTTAGCTAGGACATTGTAAGTTGTGGAGTTTTCGTGGGGAAAGTAGAATGCCTTCATCTTGGGCGAGACATCTTTCCCAATTTAAACTTCTAAATCAACTGGAACCCACTACATCGGACCAAACGTGACAATCCTTCGACGTCAGATTGCTACATTTGGCCGCGCCGTCTCTGTAGATAAGATCTCTGCTTCTAACTGACTTCTCACACATTCTGCAGTCATAAAGCTTTCATTGGTTCCTGGTTTGGTTGGTTCCTAGCTTATATTGCATAATAGAAAACATACACTGTCTTCTAGTCTTTGGTATTTTGGGCTAGTGAGTTAGCGAACTGTCCTACAGAGTCTGTGATTCCTGACTCTTCTTTTGGTTTCTTCCTGTGGTGAGGTTTGTGTGTGTTTTACAGACAAGTTTACCCTTCCTCAGCTTCAGCTTCTTCATGGGTTTTTAGAGATGGATTTGTAAAAAAGGCGGTTTGGCTACAAACAAGTCGTCGCAGTGAGCAGCCCCTCTCTCAGTTTATCACCCTCAACAAACGCACAAACAAACAAAGGAAAATGTAAAAAGTTTGGTTTCCCTCCTCGCTTCGACCGAACGAAACGACAACTCTCAACCCCATTGCCCCCCCCCCCCCCCCCCCCCCCCCCCCCCCCCCCCCCCCCCCCCCCCCCCCCCCNCAACTCCCCCCCCCATTCCCCCCCCCCCCCCCCGCCCCGCCCCCCGGCGCTCCCCCAGCGCTCCCCCATCCCCCTCCAACGCCATCCATTATCACGCTTTGGTACAAGTGCTGGACGCAGAAGACTGGGCACCGGGGCTCGCTCCGTCGTCTGTCCATTTGTCCAGGCTCCGACGTCGGGCGTTCATGAAGAAGTTGCTGACGGTGGTGAGTTCGAGGCCCAGCTGCTGCGAGATGGTCAGCTGCATCTCTTTGGACGGCCGCTTGTTCTCCTTGAAGATGGCCAGCAGGGTGCGCCGCTGCAGGTCGGTGAAGACCAGCCGCGACTTCTTTGGTGTGCTGTTGCGCTCCTTCGCCGTGTCCTGCTCCTTCCGTTTGCATGCTACGAGGTGGGAGGAACAGAGGAAACAGAAGTTAGTTAAAGGTAAAACGATTCATCTGTTTGGCCAATTTCTTTGGTTTGTTTTAGGGTGAAGCACTTTTTAAAACATTTTTTGTTTTGACCTCTCCCTCTCTAGGGTCACCACAGCAGTTGATCCACATACTTGATTTGTAAAATGTATTTTTAGAGCCTGAGCACAAAATGATTATTATATAAAATTTTCTTCATAAAGATCGCATTTTTTTAAACTAAGTTGCACCAAATTTTACAAAACTTGGCGAAAACATGTCACAGCCCAAGATGAACTGGAACATCTATTGGGACCATGCCCTCAAGTCAACAGGAAGTTGGCCATTTTGAAGTTGTTTTGAAGACCTTTGAAGTTCTGACAAACTGGTCTGAGCGTGTTAATCGTACCAACGTAAAAAAATGTGTCAGTTTGTACTAGACACAACGAAAGAGGAAAATATATCAAAGGGTCTTGCAGATTCAAACGGCCATAACCACGGCAACCATTGGAATTTTTGAGAATTTCGAACTTTCGCCATGAAACAGGAAGTGGCCTGTCACTTTGCAGCACACTGACCGATCTGCTTGAAACTTCATACATGACACAGAAGACCAACCCTACCTCTATGAACATAATTATTTTAATTAAGATTATTTAATCATTCTTGAAAATTTATGATTTTATTGCACATTTACTTATTTTAAACACCAAAGTCACAAAAAAGATCATTTTTTTACTTTAGTAATCATCAACATCAAGGTTATTATTTAATTAATTGGCTGATTGTGATTTCTATAACATTACTCTTTTTTTTTTTTAACCCAAAAGATGTGTATTTCATATCTACTTTAGTTTTCAGATTATTTTTATTATTATTAAAAATACCATATTCGTGTACTGTGTTGCAGGCACATAATACATATAATAATCAAATTTGGAGAGTGTTTTTCAATAGATGTAAATTAATATTAAGGAACTTTACAAAACACTTGTTAGACAGTAATATTATTTCAATTAAATATTTTAAATATTAAACAGTTATATTTTATCAGATGGAGGTAAAAAAAAAAAAAAAGATAGCCTAAGCTATAGCTACACTATCGGTCAAAAGTTTGGGTACACTTTCTCATTAAATTCAGTGAGGAGGTGTACCCAAACTTTTGACCGGTAGTGTATATAAAAACATAACCATATTTATAAAAATTGGTATCCTATGTCAGTAACCCTGGTTTATAAAGATTGTCATTGACCACAGAAAAATCTATATTGGTCAAGTGTTAGTGTTTTTATTTGAACTACAGGTAAATATTGGAGGAGAATTTAACAGCATGTCTCATATGAAACACAAACAGGGGGTTCCGTCGAAAGTTCATATTCTTGTGTGCGTCTGATATTTGTTTTCCTGCTCTCTGTTTGTCTCACCTGAACTGATCGCTGCTCATCGATCTTTAAACAATAACACCCACAACTTAATCACAGAAAATGTCCAACAGTGTCTCTCTGTCTCTTTGTCTCTACAACAACAAATGTCTCCTTTAAATGATCTTTCCACGCAACTAAACTGCATTTTCAGTCATGAAACAACGCGTCTGCACAGTTCATACCATGTAACTAACAGATTAATAGGTTAGTTTTTATGTTTGTATAACAACAGAACAAATCAGGAAATAACTCTAACCAGGTTTTTTTTCCAGTTAATTAATAAAAACGGGCCTATATCATTTTAATTACCACAGTTTAGCTGAACAAACACATAAAATCTAGACGTAAAATCATCTCGTGTGACCACAAAATTCAAAAAAAGTGGATTTCAGATATAATTCCAAGAAACATATTACAAATTCCTGCTACCATATTTGGTACAGATTAGACAAATGGGTGCTTCAGGGGGCACTGTTGAGCCTGTTTTTGACTTGGACATAGACCAAAACAGAATACAAAAAAGTTTCTGAAATTTTGGGCAAAGTTTCATGACGTCATGTTCAAAGTGCAAAAAATTAGACCATTTAGAGACACATATGTATTACATATATTCAGCAAAATCAATATGTGGCTCCAGCCACAATATACTGTGTTGAATATAGTCATAAATACATGGCAAAAAAAATTACAGACTGACCCTTTTTAAACATTTGCTCATGGAAATCAACTTTAATTCATCTCTTTGTCTGTTATCATGGGTAATTAAGGTGTGATTTATGTTTTCTTTGACAACTTAGGACCAAAAATAAATATACAGAGCAACAACAACAACACCTCATATGTGTTTGTAGTTCAAACTCTGCCAGTTACAATATAACGGGAGGAGGAGGCGTGGGTGCGTTTGATTTGATTACCTCCGTGAATTAAGTATGCACGAGTCGGAGTCTGATCAATACAAATTCATTTAACGACTCAATTCAGTGACAAAACTATTGTGTAAGTGGAAACTGTCTTCGCTGTAAACACACGAACACACACACACACACACACACTGGTTTCCATGACTTCGGAGGACATTGCATTGACTTCCATTCATTTCCTGGAGACTTACTCTAACCATAATTACTAGTGCCCTAACCCTAACCCTGACCTTAACCTAATCCTAACCTCAGCCTAACTTTAAAACATGTCTTCACCTTAAAATGTATTAATTTACTTTATGGGGACTTGATTTTTGTCCCCATAAGGAAGACAAGTCCCCATAATGTGAGTGTGGAGACAGATTTAGGTCCCCACAATATAAGGAAGACCAGGTACACACACACACCTCTCCTTCTGTCTCCTCTCGGCATCTTAACAGTGTTTAACAGCGTAAAACATTCAAAATATAGACCTGTTTGTTTTGTTGACGTTCCACTAAATCACTAGGGATGATTCGGTTAAAACAGATCATCAAACACAAAATTATCAAGAAGCATAATACTTTTTATTTTAGGGATAAATAACCTTTTTTTTTAAAAAAACTCAAATTAATTAATCATTTTCGCTCAGTCTCTCTGCACCAAACCCCATAGAGAAAATCATCATTTTTAGCTCACAAGGACACAGGCGCTGCTAGTCTACTGCTGCCTTGTTTGGTAAATCAGTGTCAATGAGGTGAATCAGACTGAAGGAATGAAGTAACAAAATACCACGTTTAAACTTACTAACGGAGGCAGCAGTGGATCAACAACTCCTGTGTGCTGTGATGTAAAATCGCTGATTTTCTCTGTGGACTTTGGTGCAGAGGAGTGACTGATTTACAACACAACTTAAACAAGTTCAACGCCAAGATAAAGCAGCAAAACATATTCTGAAGATATCATAGACATTAGCTAATGTGGATTTTATGGGGTGAGCCGTTTGTTAAGTGGCCCTAAAATACTCCAAAATAAAATATGATGATGACTCTGACAGGAGGACTCATCCGAAAAAGAATCTTTAAAATGTAGATTAGTTTTTCTTTAAATCATACAAAATAAATTATTTAAATATACACTATATAACAGTCCTTGTTGTTCAAGAATTGATTCTCCTCTGTCTATTCTCTTACTGATGTGATATTGAAGAGAATATTAATCCTCCATGTGCTCAGGAGGTGGCACTATTGATCTGTGAGTATGAACACTGGGCCACACAGCATGTGTTTACATGTGTGTACCTGGTGTTCCTTATGTTGTGGGGACCTAAATCTGTTTACACGGTCACATTATGTATTAATGTTATGTTTTAAGGTGACAACATGTTTTAAAGTTAGGCTGAGGTTGGGGTTAGGTTAAAGTTAGGGTTAGGGTTAGGACACTAGTAATTATGGTTAAGGTTAGAGTAAGTCTCTAACCTTGGTTTCTTAAATGTGGATAATTTCTGGTTACGTTGCTCCGTGGAATAAAGAAATCATTAAAATGGAATCATTTTAGTTTGTGGATGAAAACAAGACATTTGAGGAACTCTGATTAACATTTTTTTCAGCATTTTCTGACATTATGGACCAAATGATTACTCCAATAATTGAAAAAATAATCAATAGTTGCAGCCCTAAAGATATATATATATATATATATATATAGAACATGAGCCCAGAAAATGTGTCCTGGTCCTCTTTTTGTTTGCTCAAGAGTTGAATCCTGGACTCTGGACTTCAATATTTACTGGAGGGTCTTTGTGATGAAACATGGAGGGTGTAAGTAACTTTCCGACTCTTTGGTTTGAGTCACCTCACAGAAGCATGACCTGGCTGACTGTAAATGTGAAGCTATTACGCCGTGTTTCTTGACATGCCGATGATGTAACGATGATGCAGTAACCGAAAACGGTGACACGTGAATCACACGAGCGAGAAATCAGCTCTCCGTGTTTTCTGCTGATCTCGTTTGCAGTTAGAGACGTGTCAAGCAGGAAGACGCACAGAGGGAGCCGATGAAAGACGCGGGGAACTGTGCCGTATCGATCCCATTGATTCGAGCCGTACCTTTACAGAAGCAGCTGCCCCTCCCCCCTCTCCTCACACCGGTAAAACCCCCCCTTTTGAATAATATAATTGTGTGTTTGATCCTCACTGTAACCCCGACCGGAGAGAAAAAGGCCTGATTGAATCATTGGTTTGTGTGTGGCTCGTTCTGATTGCTTCCTTTTTACTCACAGATGTGTCTGCACTTTCCTTTTCCTTAAAAAAAAAAAACCCTTGCCTTCTTGTGAACTGCTGCCGAGCTGCTTTTCATTAAGCCACAGTAAGCAGAAAACGGGAAGGAGAGTGATAAAGGTGTACATTTACAACACAGGGTGCAGTACATTTTAGTCCTTTTTTTTGCTGGCCTTCATTTAAGTTTTCTTTTTTTTTTTTTTTGGTTCTTGTTTTTTTTAATTTATTCTTTCTTTTTGGAAAATAAAAAACTTAAAATACAAACTGTGGCCCACAGTACCACATGTGGGCTAAGAAAGGTCATTTAATTTAAATAAGTCTACAATATCTTAAATATCATTTCACCGGTTTACCTCACTGTTTTCCAACAGGAAACTGAAATCTGTGCTGCTCTACAAACCACTCACTACCACACACCAAAGTCCATTGAGGAAAATCATCCTGGGTAAGTTCAAATGTGTCATTTAAAGACTTCAGAGTTCAAAAACTTTTGTTTGGATTAATATCAGGGACACAAACTGACCACACGAGGCAGCAGTATATCAGCAGCTCCTGCGTCCCTGTGGGCTTAAAACGCTGATTTTCTTTATGGACTTTGGTGTGGGAGAGTGAGCAGAGATATAAGTAAGAATGTTAGCTGAAAACGCTGATTTGTAATATTGATCATTTAAGAGTCCCTGTGCCACAGTTAGAGAGTTACTAGTGTTATTAACTCCAGCTTCTAAATCATCTTCATCACTGTTGTCATTTATTCTGCCCATTTAACGCTCATTGTCTTGTCCAGTCTTCATCACAGTGCCATCAAAATCAACCACAAATCTCTATCATCTCTTATAATTATAGATAAAATAATTATTTTGTAGTATTTCAACAACAATGTAACCTACTTTGAGTAAGTTATTTCCTGCGTGACCTGAACGCAGCATGATTCTGCTCAAAACATAATAACGAGAATAGTAACAGTCAGATGCTTCACTTAGCAACAACAACAACAACAAAAAATATGTGTTAATAGTGACTTCATTTCAACAGAATATGGACATATACACCTTAGTCAACACCTACATCTCTACTAGGCTGTGGCTGCCTGGACAACACAGAAGTTAATCAAGCACAAGGGCTTTATTTTAAAAACACAATCAGCTGTTCACAGCCATGGCTGACCTGGAGGTCAAGTCTTCCAATATGGTGAACGAGAGGCATTATTGTAGCATGAAATCTGTCCTCTACTCACTCAGGTGGAGGGTTAAGTCAAGTGCTGAGTCTCAAGAGCTGGTAACACTCACTGCAAACACATCGACGCATTATACACAGGTTTTAAGAGAGTCCAGGCCCGAGGAACATCCATAGAAACACCGGAGGAATGTTTTATTGAAACAGCTATCACTTTATAAGGAACAAGAGCGCAGCAATGCAACACTATGGGTACATACAACTGTTAAGTAAACACGAATAAACATTTTTTGTTTTGTCTTTTACTCCGGTCTTTAATGTTGTCTTTTAACTTAACTTATGATATATCTGTCATATTTGTTCTGTTTGTCTTATTCTGTTTATAGGGTTAGGGTCATTTTTAGCATCTGCCCAGGGACTACAGATGAAAAATAGCCTATTGGCTAATTCTGGCACATTTACAGTAACGTTTATTAATGTGCACTGTCCCTGTCAACTAAACAGTTTCAAGTTGACTTAAGTTAAATTGGGGCTTAAAATGTTTAAGATCATTCACATTGTCATTGTAATAAATAGAAATATCAAGTTAGAGATGATGACAGATGACATCTGTTACCATGCTAACCAGCTAGCTTGTAATATCTCCTTCTACCTCAAGAGGCAAATTTGCATCCAGTTTGCCCTCAGAACAACAAAGGTTTATCACAATTTGTTGCTTGACAGTTATAGCCTAACTAGTTAACCAGATTCTTAATGTATGGTGTCCCTCAGGGTTCTATTTTAGGCCCAATTTTACCCAAATATTTGAAATTGTGATTTTTTTTTTCAGTTCCTTCATGTTTATAAATTTTAAGCATTAAATGTCGTGTTTATTCAGTGGCTGTTATAGACGAATAAAGTTTAAAGTTTGAAGACAGGAAGTGAGTGAGCCAACAAGCACTGGTTTCATTTTACAGACAGACAGAAAGAGAGAAAGCGGGGGGGAGAAAGAGGAGATGAGCAGAGTCATTACAGACTGTTTTCACCCTCACCACAAAGATATATCATGGCCTGGTAACTTGGCCATGACAGCCTCCGTCTCCACAGGGCTGTACATGCGTCCTGTTGCTGTTGGACAATGTGATATTACATAACACAATGCTTCTCGGAAAAAAATAGCAATAAAACTGCATTAAGTGACAGCTCAAAAAATTCACATATGCCATATAACATGTTTATTTTTTCCTTAAATTAGGAAACACCACTTAGATAAGTTAACAAAAAATAAGAGCCCTTACACCACAAATGCTACAGGTTGACACTCATATAGTACTTGAGTTTAGTGCAAACCCTATTGCTATATAGCATACTGCTAATAGAAAATCTATTATACATGAATTTTCTTTTGTTTCTTAAGTAGAAATTTTACCTGTGTAAGAATTTTATATGCTACACAGCATGGTGATAATTCGATCGATTTAATGCATGATACATAAATGTTAGCATTTATTTTAGCCCTTCAATGACAATGTTTAGCTACCACGTTTACAAGATTAAATCCATTTGAAAGTTGCATCAGAAACGTAACGTTCCAGAAAACTGGATGGTACATTTAAAACGTATCATTTTAACACATATTTTATTGTGTCTGTAAATAGGACTAGTTGACTTTTTATTTGCGACGTTAGACGCTGCGCTCAAGTGCTAAAGTCAGGAGAATACAGAAAACGACAACAGCAGTGCTAGTTAGCACGCGGTGGTGAACATTTCCGAAGATGAATTAAACAAACGTGAGCTCAACATGGCCATTTTTTTTGAAAACATGGTTTGAAAAACCTGTGAGCTTTCAGAAACTTTCCACTCAACAATTTCATGAATGCTACATTGGCGAGGGCGTTCAAAATTAGACTAATTTTGTAAAGACGGCGCCATTTCTGTCCGAATACTTACAGCTTTTCTCGGACTAAGGGAGGTTTCCTTGTCTTGGTTTCCTTTGTTTTGTGGCACAGATGGAGTTTAAGAAGAGGAGGTGGAGAGTGAGAAGTAAAGACGCAGAGAAAGTAGAAGAGACGACAGAAAGTTTTGGCGGATCAATAAAGCTGAATATCAGCCCTCAGATGTGTCGCAGCTTCACACGGTGACACAGACAATCTTCATTCTGTAAAAACGACGTGTGGCACAAAGAGCTGCTGAAAACTCGGCGTCTCTTTACTCTCTCTCATTTCTCTCTGTCTCACACTTTCTTTGTGCCACATTTTGAATTTCACAGTTTTTCCCCCCCCCTTCTTTAATCATCTGCTTCTTTTCTTCTCGTTCCTTTGTCGCTCCTGTCATCTATTTCTCTTCCCTACGTGGTCTTTTCATCATCCATCTTTTGTCTCTTCCTCGTTTTCTCTTTGTCTCCTTCCTTCTCTTCTACTTCCTTCCTTCCTTCCTTCCTTCCTGTCTCCTTCCCTCCGCCTCTCCTTCATCTTCCATCTCCTCCTACCTTTCCGTCTCTCTCCTCTCTGCCTCTTCCTCCATTCCTTCTGTCTGTTTCTGTTTTTTTTTTATTACACCATTACCACTTAAGCCTTGGTATCCATTACACAGAGGGCATATAAGTGCAGGGTAAGTAGTAAAGTCACCCTTTAACATACATTTCACTGTTTGCGTGTGGCGCCACATTTGGCTTGCGTCGACTCTCAGTCATGAGTCGGGCGGATTGAGCGTCGTTTGGGTCCAGCCGCTTGTCGGACGAGATGTCCGTTCGCGTGTGGTGTCACCATCTTTATTTTACTTTTCAGCAAACCACGAGAAAATATTACGTTTGTGAAGAAACATCTTTAAACTTAAAGCTCATGGATGTATGAAATTAATCATATTTAGGCATAAAATGGCCATGATGTGTCGTCAGAAGTTAAAATCCTGGCTTTACAGATTATAATGGCCACTATATTCACAAAAAATTGGAATCCGCATTATCATTAAATAGTTTAATAAAAATAAAATAGATAGCAGAACAGTAAAATGTATTGTCTTATTTACGTGTTGTGGTCTGATGATCATGTTCAGTCAATGTTTTCATTTGGGATTGCAACTTCATTTTATATATAGTATATCTCAGGGTTTCTCAGTCCCACTGCCCTGCATGTTTTAGATGTTTCCTTGATCCAACACACCTGAACCAAATGAATGGGTCGTTCTGACCATTTGATTCATGTGTGTTGGAAGCATCTACGACATGCAGGGCTATGGTCAACTCTGGCACATATTACCTTAATGTTAAGTACGTGGCAGAAGTCGCGAGGAACTGTTATTACGATCTTCGAAATGTTATCGCGAACTTCGAACTGTGGAGGGCAGCATTACGCCTCTTTTCCATTATACGGTTCTAACTCTACTTGACTCGTCTCTACTCGGTTTGGTATCAGACACATTGTTTTCCATTACTATAGTATCTCACGGCTGCTGTGATGTTTTGTTTTTAACGTAACACAAACACACAAACTAGTGACGGTCAAAGCAGTTGTTTTCTTTGTACAGAATCATTAGAATCGGTTGATTAAAAAGATGTGTTCACTGAATGGTTCAGTACTTTCTGCATGACCGGAGTCACTGAACTGAAATACGGCTGAACGGGTCGTGATCGGGCTCACCATCTCCGTCTTTCAGCAGTGCTGTCGCTAAACACACCAGACTCCTCTGTTAAATATGGAGATTTTAGAAATGTCCTTGTTAAATGTTGGAGATTAACGCATGTTTTCAGGATTTTGAAGTCTTTTTAGTTTTTGCATTGTTCGCTTTGATTCTTGTGTCGGACGTCGCGCTCGTGACTCTTCCAGTGACGACTCTCTCTGACCAATCAGTGGCCGGCAGTCTGTCCACGTCACATTTTAGTATTAGCTCAGTTTGGAACGTCGCTAGAGCAGGAACTAAAAAAAAAAAAAGTTCAGCCAACCAGAACTGACTGGAAGAAGAAGAAGACGGAGAAGTTGAGAAATGATCGACTTTCCAAACAACAGCTCAAGCGCCGGCCCTTTAAATCGCATTATGCAAACATTCAAGCGCACACAGGTGCTAACCAATCAAACCATGTTTACGCCGAAACGTCCAATCTGAGCTCTTGTACAAGACCGTTCTTCCCGTTGCTAACGTCTTTGTCAGACGGAGAGCAAACAACAATGGCAGACAACACTGTGTCGCCATGGTTTAGCAATAACGGCAACTCTTGCTACGAAGTCGGCCATGACAGAAGGTGCTCTGCTAACTTGCAAAAAAGCCACCTCCAGCACTCGAGTAAAGAGAAACAATCATCTTTTCCTAGCGCTGGTGTTTTTTGGTGCTAACGCTAACCACATTCATAACCAGGAAACGACTTTGTTTACGCCGAAAACAAAGTTGTTTGATGTGTTTTCCTGGTCATGATGATGAACGGCGACAACAAAACCTCAGGAGATTACGTGACTTCCCCGGAATACTGCAGCACTGTAGTATATTACCCAGTGTACTACAGTACTACACTATTAGCGCGGGCGGACGCAGTTGATGCATCACATCTCAGCACTTAAACTCACACACACACACACACAGAGCATCGTAGCACTTAGCAATCAGTGCTCCACTGTGTGTGTGTGTGTGTGGTTGTGCTTAATGCACCACCATGCTTTGCTTCTTCCGTTTGAGAAGATAACTGGAAATGGAACAACAGACAAACACACACACAAACTGTAGTAACTGACTACATGAATGAGTCCATAAAAATATTTATCTTTTATCGATACGGCATTAGTGTGTGTGTGTGTGTCTATGTTTATCCTTCTATTCATTTTTTTTTTCTTCCCCATAATTAACCAATTTTCAAGTAATATTTTCTTTTTTTTTGTCATTTTTGGGACAGATAGACAGATAGACAGACAGATCCAGTTGTCACCGGTAAAAAGAAGTCATACTATAAAATGAACTGAACAAAAAAATAAAATACTATAAAAGCAAGAAGCTTTAAAGAGTGTGAGAAATAATTGCCAAGATAAAAAGGTTTTAAGAAGATGAATAAAGAATATTTGGAGGTTGCAGTGTCCTTAGCTCCTGTGTCAGGCTGTTCCCGCTGAAGTTTCCAGTGAAAACACAAGTTTGTGTTGTTTTTCTGACATTTCCAGTCCTGAAAAAAATGCAATTACGCAGCGGTATATTAATAATCTGTTTTAAAAACAGGGCGTGTGTTACGCCCTCCGTGTCAGGACCTGTATATTTGACACCGGCAGTTAAATTAAGTGTTAAAATGAAGGGTCAGCTGGTCATTGTCAGTTCGACAAAATGGAGGCCGTCTATGTGTGGACCCAGGATGATGGAGAAATCTGTGTGTGTGAGGAACAAAGAGACACACACACAGTGACTCTGTGTGTGTGTGTGTGTGAATAAGAGAGAGAATGAGATGGTTTATCTGTGTATAATCTGTATGTCCACAAGGTCTGTGATGACATCAACGGACAAAGGTCTCTCTCTCTCCCTCTCTCTCTCAGTGTGCTCACACACACACACACGCACACACGCACACATGCACACACGCACACATGCACACATGCACTGTAATGTATCGCCACTTGTTTACCAGGAGAAAATGGCTGACCAATCAGAGCCTCTGGAGGCCCAGTGATGTCATGGAGCTGATGAAGAAATGGCCTCGAAGGGGTTTGATATCATCCACCTCTCTCTCTCTCTCTCTCTCTCTCTCACACACATATTGTATGTCTCTTTACCGTTTTTTTTATTCAAATAAAAACAATAACGACACAAACATCGACTGCTAACTGAGCTCCACCTTTGTAAACATCCTGTCTCTCATATATTGATACGCTGAATTTAACCACATCCTTAAAGCCGTGACATTTGACCTCATTGGCTTGCTATAAAATTCAATTTAGAGCGGATGTGATTTTAACTTTCCTTTTCTGTCCTTTTTCAGCAGAAGCACACGTTTCCTTTGCTCCCCTGAGATTCTCACCTCGCTCAGGTTTGTACCTCATCCCCGTGAACGTCCAGAATGCACTGTTTTTGTTTAAAAAATCTCTTCTGGATACGTCAGCCGTCTTCTCGAAACCCGGCTTGGGTCCCGAAAACGGCGACGTTTGAAAACCCCGTGGCTGGATTTTAGTCTGATTGGGCAAAAAATCAAGAGCTTTGGAAACGATGATGCTTTCATTATCTGCCACGACTCCCTTCGTACCTAAAATCTACTTCAGTCCAGTTTACCCGAATGGTTGTGTGCAGGTGTGGCATCGTCTGAGGTCAACTAGTGAATTTTTTCCTCTGTAACTGAATTCCCAAAACATCATATCTCCATTAGGCAAAGCCTGTTTTTTTTCCCCCAACTATTCAATCTTGTACAAAAATGGCAAATTAAAGAGATGTGTTGGTTTTAAAAGGTAACTTGAATTTGCAACAGACGGAATAAAAGACACTGAATTCGCCATGATTTGTGCACTAGCCTGAACCTTTTTGATCATTTGTACTGTGTGAGTCTACAGCGTTTCATGCTCAGTTATACTTTATTAGCAGTGTTTTGTCACCAGTAGTTCACACTCATTTGGACCCTAATGTGGACACACGGATGCAGAAAGTATGACATGGCCCTTCGTGTGGACACAGATTACTTTTCATATAAAAAAAAAAACACTGGTTTTAATGTAATTTTCAAAGAAAATAAAAACAAAGTCACATGATTGTAGCCTGTTTTCTCTACATCTGGTCTGAGGCGCACAGGGTTTTGCAGAGATCAGCTCCCTGTCCCGGACGCAGCAGGTTCTACGCAGCACTGAGGAAACACAGAACTCGGCGCCACTAAAGCCTCTTTCCTACTGGTGAAAAACCCACTAGCTCCTTTTAACATGTGGCTTTTTTCTGCAACAGGAACAGATGGATTCAGCGCTCACTCCTGGGTCACATGACAGAGGTTTTTACCAACTTCGGTTCCAAACGGCAGTGACTTGATGACAGGAAACGCAGGCGAGTGAACTCATCTCATCGTCTTCTGCTTTATTTTTGCCGTCTGAAGTGAACGATATATAAGCGTAACCATGGTAACCTGCACATTTTTGTGTAAAACATTTGTAGCTCGCTTACTTACAGATTTATTTTGAAGTAAAAGAAGGGGGATCTCGGGATTTATGACAATCTTATTTAAAGGTTCTGTACGTAAAAAACGGAGGGTTTATTGGCAGAAATTGAATATATAAAAAAATGTATTGTGTAAATGTGTATTTTATTTAAAAATTTGGTTTGGTTTTCATGGACTAAAAAAAAAGCCTTTTATGTACTTTAAATAAAGGGCCATCCAGCTAACTAGCTACAAGGTTACAACACCAAATGAATTAAAAAGGGCATCCTTTCTGGTAGAGACACCACAATACGATATTTAAGTCACAATATGATATTATCACAATATTGCAAAATACCAAGCATTTGTGAAATCATATTGCGGTATACTCATACACAAAAACTCTTGTGAGAGAGTATTTGGCGCCATCTAATGGACTGAAACTTCAATAGATTTTTTTTTTTTATGCTAAACCACAAAATGTTTAATGTTTATTTGTAACGTCAGTTGAAAATGATATGCTAAAATTTAAAATTGATACTTGTTGTCTCAAAGGCGATATGCAATATCCTCCATTTGTTACAATCTAAAGTTTCACCATTAGATGTCACTAATTCTCACACACTGGACCTTTAACATTCTTGGGGTTTTTTTTTTTTTTTTTTTTACTTTATTTGTTTCCTGTCTGCAATGCTAAAAAGAGTAAGTTGAACTGAATTTATTGTGTTTTTGCGAGCCTTTAACTGAAGTTCAAAGCGGATTTTTACAGTTATGGTGATAATATCGTGAACCTCCACTCGTCACCTGACGTGAGATTTTCGTATAATCCCACAAGTTCACGTGATATGGTTTAAATTTATATACATATAAAAAGTGGCATCAGAGTTTGACGTTAAAAGACTCTGGAGAGAAAGTTTGAAACTGCAGAGTAAACATCACTGACCTTTGACCTGGTGAATGTTGACAGTCAGAGGGAAGCTATGTTTGGACATCAAGCACACACACACACACACAGTAATAGTTGATGAGTTAACCAGCCTCTCCGTACCTTTTTCTTATCAGCCACATGTTTTTTTTTGCCCCACTCTGTCTCACTGCGCTCTGCTCCAACGGAGAACAAACACAGCTACAGAGATAATACTCACTGATCAATAGGTTCTATTGTAATTGGTGATTGATCCAAAAAAGGAGGCTGGGCATCTATAAACAGACATAAAACCGCTCACTGCTCAACTGTGTGACATCAGACAAACTGATTCCTTACTCAGACATGAAGATGAAAGGTGTGACCTCATACTTTTGGTCCCATTTATTTATTTATTCCTGCCCTTATTTCCTCTCTTTAGCTTCGGTTTTGCCTCCGTCCTGTCCCTGCCCCCCTCTGTCCTGCTAAACCTGTCTCCATTAAAGGCTGTAATATCTACAATTGGATCCCATCCATCCAATATGAAACGTAATCCAATAACAGACAGATTCAGCTTAATAAATCCAGTTACGGGGGCCCAATCAAATAGAAGGAGGATTCCCTTCAAACCCATCTGTCTGATACACATCAATCTGGCTGCTCTTGGAGCTTTTAGCACCAAACCATCAGCAGGTGGAGCACAGTGGAAAACAAGACCAACAGATTCTTAAACCCACGGTCGTCACAGTCGCTATAGAAACAGACGATTGCTGAGTCTTAACACCAGGTGGTAAAAATGATAGTTTAGGTATTTTCTTTTTATGTGTGGTTGTATGCAGTTGTGAGTGACATGAGGAAAACCAGATTTTAGCCACTTAACAAAAGAGTCACATGATAAAATCCACACTAGATGAAGTCTGCGATACAAACTGGCTACAAACTGAAAACTTCGTAAACCGTTGCTTCAGCCACACCAAAGTCCATAGAGAAAATCGGCGATTTTGTTTGCCTGTTTGCTGTGATTGCATCACAGATAACAGGAGCTGTTGATCCACTGCTGCCTCCATCAGTAAGTTAAATCGTGTCATTCTGTGTTTGAAATCCTTTGTTCACGTAATCACAGTGATGCAAACGTATCATAAAGAGGCAGCAGTATGACCAGTAGCTTCTGTGTCCACACAAGTTAAAAATGCAGCTTTTCTCAATGGACTTTGGTGTGGGAAAGTAATAAAGGGACACAAGCTTCAGTTTTCAGTGGGGAAAAGGCTGGCTTATGGTGAAATAAAGCAGTGAACGTAATCTTAAGATATCCTAGACTGAAGCTGGTGTGGATTCTGGCTCCCATGCCACAGACAGCGCTGACTATGTGTCAATACCTCATACAAATACACTTAAAAGAAGTTGAACTATCCCTTTCAGTAACCCACTTTTCAGAATTGTTTGTGTAAACTGAAACATGTGAGCTCACATTTGTAAACCAAAAATTATGGTATTTATTTACATGTTCTTAGATGTTTAACCATAAATGCGTAAAGGTGGTTGATGACAGCTATTGGTTAGTTTAGGCACAAAAAGACAAAAAAAACATCATAGTTTTTCCTCGTAACATCAACACACTTGCCATAAAAACACACCAGAATATCCTAAATACGCCACAGAATTCTCAGATACTCCCAATACACTCAATCATACACTTTTATGAATTGGAATAAGTGCATCTGTATGTGTAAACAGCTGTGGGGTAAATGTCTAAACACAAACAAAGCCGTTGACTGAGTAGAAAACGACGTCTGCTGACAGACAGCAGCTTCAGCAGCAACTGACACCACAACACCAGAGGAAATATAAATACCAGCACATAAACAACAATCAATAACGTCTATAAAGACTCTTTTCATCTTGTTACAAGAAACCTACGTTTTTATTGGACGCCGGCGTGCATCACAAATCTCCAGGCGACAGCGCACTAACGTCTTTCGCTTACTAAGCTATTGATCTGCATCTATTTTTATTATTAGTATTATTTGTTAATATTATTCAGTGCAAACCAATAAAAAAACAGCTCCCTCCCCTCCCCCCGTCTCTCTCTCTCTCTCTCTCTCCCCTCCTGACAGCTTTCTCTCTCCCCCTCTCTCCCCTCCTCCCCTCCTCTCCTCTCCATCTCTTCCAGGAACAGGTCTGGATCAGGTTCCTGCAGATCAATGGAGATCTGGGTCTGCACCGTTTACGTTATCATTGCCAGTATTAATGCTCTTTTAATCTGCTCGGGATTACAGCCATCGATCCACATCATCCCTCCGCACACAAAAACACACACACAGCTGCTGATTCACACGCTGACACGCACCGTCAGAAAGGCAAAATAAGCGAGAACAACAGGAAAAGGGACAAGGAAAAAGAAAAAATACATATTTGCTTTTACTGTAATGTGGTTATATGGGGTTATGTGCGTCCATTACACATTTTAAGAATATGATCTCCACTTTATTTTAGCCTTTTCCATCTAGAAAATTAAGTTGGTGTCACTTTGTAAACCGCTCGCTCTCCCACACCAAACTCCATAAAGAAAATCAGTTTTTTTTAGCTTACACTGCCACGGGAGTTGCTGCTCCTCTGCTGCCTAATCTGCTAAATTTCCGCCACTAAGGTAAACCTAAACAAATGATTTGACACACATACGTCACAAAATAACACATTTAAACTTAGTGATGGAGGCAGCAGTGGATCAGCAACTCCTGTGTGCTGTGACCTAAAATCCCAGATTTTCTCTATGGAGTTTGGTGTGGGCGAGTCCGCGGTGACTTCGGTTTCCTGCTGGAAAAGACCGTCTAACTGCAAGATACAGTGGCAAACATGTTCTTAAGATATTGTAGACTTGATTTGATACAGTACGTGTCTGTTGGCAGCCATGTTTTCACTGAGATTGAGGCTGCCGCGGTCTTGGCCCGCGGTGTGTAAACCTGAACTATCCCGTTAAATAAAATAATAAGTGTAAGTAGTTCATTTATTAGTTTGTCATTCTCGTACACTGCAGGTAAATATATGATTTTGGCCAATTAACTCTCCAACCTCATGTTTATTTTCCTTTTTTTTTTTTTTTAAACACTGTCTTGAAATGCTGGCTGCGTCGCGTCGCGTCGCTCCTGCCTGTCGTCGCACATTACAACTCTGGACAGACTTATTTCAGCCGCGCGGTGACACCAATACTAATGAACCTGAGGGAGGGGGAGGAGGGGAGAGGACGAGAGGGGAGGATGGAAGTGAGGAAGGAAGGATTCAAATGGGTAGAGATGTCCATGGGCCTGGTCTATTTAAAGGTGCTCTATGTGCCTCATATAAACATCTGTAAATCAATCCTACATAATGTTTGGGATACACTGTAAATAATTGATCAGCCAGTGCTCGCCCACTCCGGCTAAAACACAAGTAAGATCCACATTTTATTTTCCACATCCCTTCCAGATACTACAGTATGTTTCTGCAGGTTTACAGTATTGATTGGACCTTTAAGATAGGACTCGACGTTGTCCCGTGTTGTTTTCAACGTGATCCTGGCAACAAAAAAACATTTCACGGACGATTCGACGTGACTCGAAAAATGAAGTTGGACCGACGTTCAAAGGAAACTGTGACGCAGAAATGGTACGTGCAGTCAGGGCTGTTGTGATTAGGATGGAAAGAGAAGCCCAAGTTCTGTAGGTTATTTCTGAACCTACAGAACTTGTGATATCCCAGTGTGATGCTAACAGCTGTAGCATGGAGCTAATGCTGGTGGCACTCAAACATTAGACAGACGGGCAGGCAGACAGACAGAGAGACAGACAAACATTAGACAGACAGAGAGAGGGGGAGAGAGAGAGAGAGAGAGAGACATTAGACAGACAGACAGACAGGCAGGCAGAGAGACAGACAAACATTAGACAGACAGAGAGAGACAGACAGACAGACAGAGAGACAGATAGTGAGTGAGACAGACAGACATTAGACAGACAGAGAGACAGACAGACATTAGACAGACAGAGAGAGAGGGGGAGAGAGAGACAGGCATTAGACAGAGAGAGAGACAGAGAGACACATTAGACAGACAGACAGGCAGACAGAGAGACAGACATTAGACAGAGAGAGAGAGAGAGAGAGAGACATTAGACAGACAGGCAGGTAGACAGAGAGACAGACAAACATTAGACAGACAGAGAGAGAGGGGGAGAGAGAGAGAGAGAGACAGACAGAGAGACAGACAAACATTAGAGAGAGAGAGAGAGATAAACAGACAGAGACAGATAATTAGTGAGACAGACAGACAGACCGACAGAGAGGCCGACATAGAAAGACAGAGACAGACAGAGACAGACAGACATAGAAAGACAGAAAGACAGAGACAGATAGACAAATAGACAGTCAGATAAACAGACAGAGACAGACACAAACAGACAGACAGTGGGACAGAAAGACAGAAAGAGAGAGAAAGACAGACAAATAGATAAACAGTCAGAGAGACAGACAGATAGACAGACAGTGGGACAGAAAGCGAGGATAGATAGATAGATAGATAGATAGATAGATAGATAGATAGATAGATAGATAGATAGATAGATAGATATTATCCCATCAACAAGGACTGATGGGAAATGTAGTCTTTAATCTCCTCACCACTGTTCAGAACCAAACAAACAAACAAACAAACTGTATGTGTGATTCAGAGGCGTGTCCACGCTGCTGCTGCTGCTGCGTATGTTTGTGTGTTGTGAGCCAGAGCTTTGGCTGATTGTTCGCCGCCTCCATTAGCTCAAAGTCCATGTGTCACATTCGATTTGACCGGCGCAATAAAGCGGCGACAGGACCATTTTCTCCTCTCAAAGCCAAGCCGCCCAGTCTGCCCGGGCAGTGATTCCACTGCTCCAACAAAGCTGCCGCACCGTAATCAGTGCAGACAGACTTAACCAAAAATCACTACACTATTCCTCTGATATTCTTATTGGGTGCTACAGTGAAGGTTGTAGAGACTCTGAGGTTCACCCAGTGGGGGTTTAGGCAGCTACGGTGGAAGCATCAAGGAGAGAGAGACAGAGAGAGAGAGCGACAAAGGTCAGGGAAGCTGGCTGCTCTCTGCCTCCACACCCTCCGCTTTTTAAGGCTTGTAGTCCACCTCGTTGTTCCACAACAGCCCGCTAACGGTTTCTGTCAAATCTTCTCACGCTGACACACAAACAAACATCAAAAGTCTGCGCTCAGCAGTCTGAAATCCATTAATACAGATCAATAGCAGCCTGTGAATATGCAGCAGGTCAGAGCCGAAACCCTGAAAACGGACAAACTGTATTCCCACAGTCTGTGAGACACACACACACACACACAGAGAGAGTAACTGCTGGTAATCGGTGTCATAAAGCAGAGTCCTGCTCATTAATAATGTACTACATGTCTGCTTGCAGCAGGATGCGTAAAATGGAAAATATTTAGGCTCGTCATTCAGATTTTCAGACCAATCTGACTCTAAGTGGACATTATAGGAAACAAAGAACTGATCCCACCAATGCACATCTGTTGCTGTCAGAACACTATCGAAATAGCCCTAATACAGTAAAAGCTCTCCACTAGATTTAAATGGATAGTTTGGGATTTTGTGTATGAGCTGCTGTATTTCTATATACATCTGTGGGTTATACCCACAACGGAAAAATATAGAATCGGCAGTATCCCAAGAACATGCTAACTGCTTAATTTCACCAGTAAACCAATACATTTTTTTCAAAAGGAAACAGAAATTTCTGTCACAGTGAGATCCACTCAGCCTCCTGCACCAAACTCCATACAGAAAATCAGTGATTTTTACATTATAGCAAACTGGAGTTTTAAATCCACTGCTGCCTCTAACAGTAACTTCAGATGTATTATTTTGTGATTTCAGTGTTTGAAATCCTTCATTTGGATTTACCCGAGTGACACAAACTTTCCGAATGAGGCAGTAGTGAATCCGCACCTGCTTTGTATCTGTGAGGTAAAAACACTGATTTTTTTCTATGGAGTTTGGTGTGGTGTGTCTAACAGTGATTTTTAATTGGTAAACATATTGTTAGACTATTATAGACTTAAGCTAGTTTAGATTTTCTTTAGATGAGCTTTATCTTAGCGAGCTAAATTTATTTATTTTTTTCATTTGAATCAAAACAAAACAAAAAAAAACAAAACAAAAAAAACAAAAAAAGAGGAGCTGAGAGCAGCAGTTTTACATCCACCGCGTTTGTTTAAACGTGTGAGCTGGTCCATGCTAACGCTGATTTAACCGTCGTTTGCCTTTCATCCATAATTCACCTGCAGCCGCAGCCGCGCACCAACCTCCAACCTCCAACCTCCAACCTCCAACCAAACAATGGACTCTCTCCTTCTCTCTCTCTCTCTGCCCCCCGTCCTCCATTTTGCCTGGTTAACCCGACTGCGAGGTGAAGAAGAAGTGAAGCGAGCAGACCGAGGCGGGTCACGCCGAGATTCCCATCAATAATTCATCGGGCCGCTGCTGCCTCTGCTCTTGTGTTCAATTCCCTCGACAATCACATAATACCTCCCCCCAAAAGAGAGAGAGAGAGAGAGAGAGAGAGATTGCGAGGCAAAGAAACAGATTGATTTCAAAACCCAGAAAAAGCTCCATCCAGATGTTAAGACCATCTGTTGTCATCGCGATAATGAGGCCCGTTTCATCAATATCGCGCTTCAAACGTCTGTGGACACGTGACCGTTACGCCACAGCACGAATCGTGCTGCGCGATGGATGAAGCGGTGGAACGTTCCCGAGGCGCCGATGTTAATCTGCTGTTGTTCACCGGGGTTTTGTTGAAGGCCCTTCGTCTGCAGGAGCTTTAGCCGTGACGCGGGGAAACATCCTCACAACGGCAAAACTACCGGACCTGCGTTTAGACGCTTGGTCGTGTTGAAAAATGAGAATGGGACGAACGCTAACTGGTCGCCGCCACAGCGTTTTAGCTAAATGCTGAGTCAACATTCACTGTTTTCAACTGTTTTCCATTCTTTACAGTTTCCGCCATAATTCTCCGCTCTTATGTTTCCTTTTGGTTTCACTAACTAACAGCGTTTTAGCCCATTGATTGTTAGTGTGAATGCAGAGTCAGCATCTACACAACAGTTTGTTTCTATTCTTTACACAGTTATTCTTAGTTTTTAATGAGTGTTCCCTTTTTCGGTCACTAACTCCTCCCACTTTTCTCAGCTGATTTAAACCACTCTTGGACCAAAACGTTCACCATTGTCGCAGCCGCAATGTTTTAGCCCATTGATTGTTAGTGTGAATGCTGAGTCAGCGTCTACACAACACTTTGTTCTATTCTTTACACAATTATTCTTAGTTTTTATGAGTGTTCTGTTTTTTTGGTCACTAACTCCTCCCACTTTTCTCCGCTGATTTAAACCACTCTTGGACCAAAACGTTCACCGTTGTCGCAGCCGCAATGTTTTTGCCCATTGATTGTTAGTGTGAATGCTGAGTCAGCATCTACACAACACTTTTCTCTATTCTTTACACAATTATTCTTAGTTTTTTTTGAGTGTTTCCTTTTTCGGTCACTAACTCCTCCCACTTTTCTCGCCCCATTTCACTCAGCCGTGAATAAAAACGGTTAGTTAGATACGTAAACATCAAAAGCAGCAACATTTTCTGCCGTCAGGGAAAATGCACAGTTGCAAAAACATTTCCAACAAATTAGTCCATGTTAGTTTGTTTTGGTTTGAAAACACAATTCTCTGCCAGTTTTTTATTAAAGCTACGTAGCTACGTGATGATTACGATTAAACTAATACAAAAAATAATTGAGATTTGTCCGACAGAAGTTGCATTTTTTTTTTTTTAATCTCAATATTTAAAAAGAGAGACATAATTAAGAGTTTTATCTTTAAGGACTTTAAACTCTCTCTCTCTCGTTAATATCTTGATTTTGGTACCAATTACTACATTTTCCTGGAATCCAATGATGAATATCGTCCCCCACAACCAACATTTTGCCCATATACATGAACGGGTGAGTCCAAACACTTTTGTCTACTTAGGTCAAAACTTCACCCAATGTTTTAAAAAAATAATTTAACACGACACCCTGACATTTAAGTGCGTCCTTAGCTACGAGACCTCTCTAATGTATCTGTGGAATCTTTTGTTGATAAATCAATGAAACGAATCGATCAGAAGAGTCTTTCGTTTCAGAGAGAGGAGAAAATGTGAGATATAATGAAGTGAATAAGAGACGTAATTGTGTGATTCACCACATCGATACTATTAACGCAGTACAATGGTCCACGTGCAGTAATGTGTATAATTACGCTCCTATAAAATAATTATATTTTATTGCAATTGAATTCAATTAATTTGCAGTTTTTCCTGTGTTTTGATCATCTTGTGTCTTATTTTTCTGTTCCTGAGTCCGATTTTGTTTCTGAAGGAGCAAAAGAAACACCTGAATTATTTTATTTTATTATTATTATTTTCACTCGTACCTACAGTAAATGCAGAGACACGGAGACAAAGAGCAGAAATAATCTGCTCTCTCTCTCTGTTTGGGGTCAAGGGAATATTTGCTCCATCTATTGTCTGAGCGTTGCAGCGCCGACCTTTGACCTCAGCTCTATTGGTTTGCTTGCAGCGTTGCAGGCTCCCTTTTGCTCCATGTTGATATGAAACATTCACCTCAGCGCTGACTCTCTTAACATGCTGCCATATTGAATACTACCCATAATTCTTATGGTTGAACAGGACGTTGCAACAAACCTCATACCTGCGTCTGCTGGATGATATTCTCTCTGATATTTAATCCCAAACCTGATCCCGAGGAGATGAATCTCTGCTGATTTGGGGCTAAAATGACACGGACGGTGTTGTTTCATGGTCCTTCACGGCCCGATCGTGTTCCTGCTCTTCTTTTCTCTGTCTCTGCTCAGTCTGAGCTTCCTGCTTACGTCTGCACTCACCGTCACGCGGAGGCAAAAATAACAGTTTGTCTTTCAGGTTCAAAGATTGAAAATGAAATTTTAACACTTGCTTTATGGTATTTTGGCCATTTTTGGTGTTTGTTTACGTGGTCTTTACAGTCATTGTGGTTCGTTTATCTGATGATAAATCAAAATCAAACCTCGTTACTTAGTCACCCGTGCACATCACTAACTCAGTTTCGTAATGTTTTTGAACTAATTTCAAATTCTTTGGCTCATTAGTGTGAATTATTCTGTACAGAACTGAACTGAAAAACTAAACAAAGAAAAATGTAAACAAATTATTTCAGGAACATAATTTCACATACAGTAACTTCCTTCCTTAACTTTGTATCTGTGTTGAATTAGAATTGTTCCTTTTTAGTGTACATTATCAATTACCAGAATGTTGTATGCTGACTCTCTTTTGCGATCAAGCGATTAAATCAGTTGACATAATTTTCTCTACATAAAGTATGATCCATCTACACCGGGCATGTTTTTTCCAAAATGTATTAGATTTATTGATGTAAATGTGTCCTAATTTTATAAATTGCTCTGTGCTGGAAACTGACTTTCACTGTTTATATAGAACTAGTCATCGGATCAACCAGAGAAAAAGTATCTAATTCAGCAAGTTATGATAGTATAGTATATATATCCAAGTATATTTCATATTAGGCACAGCAATATCACGATTATCTTCAATAAAATAATTATGATTAATGATATTAATTCATTATTTATTTTGTTAGAGTCTTCTTTGTGAATAGCTGGAGCCTTCTGTCCATAATCTACTTTAACTTGCTTTGTAATTGTTGTTAACAAAAATGTGACAAAATGTTGGAATTTTACAAGAAAAAAAGTTAAACTTTTTTTTTTTTTTTTTAAAAAAAAAAGGAACTTTTGTAATTTTACAAAAACATGACGCTAACATAACAAGAATGACTTACATTGCCAAGAAATCTTGCAAAATGTTGCATTTTAAAGTCGCTCACTTGAAATATTAACAATTTTCTCCTGATAATGTAAATTCACCAGGATGGACTTATTGCAAGTTCTTTTTTTATGTAGCATGTGACGATGTCGTACATTTTCTCGGTTAGCTACATATATGTATATGAAGAAAACTTTTTGACTCTAAAGTTTGGAAACGGTGACTCTGTGACTCGGTGACTCGTCTTAATGATGACACAAACATTAGTGATAAATTGAGAAATGTACCAAAGTTACTGCGAAAAAAAAAACTGGCTCGTCGTTTTGTGACGGCGTCACAAAACGATGGATAAACACAGTTTGACTGATTCGGTACATGGTGACATTTCACAAACGCACAGTAGGGGGCGCACGGATTACACGAGCAGCTCCTGCAGCTCCGCCCCCTCCCCCCCCCTACTACTCTGTATCATCAAACTGCAGCTCTGGCGATCAAAGGAGCTTCAATGACAAACCTCTAATGTCCTGCAGAGATAATCCACTCATCGCATTCAAAATATCAACACATTCTACCTCAGTTTTCTCACAATCAGCTGCCAAATACCCATCACCGAAACCAGAGTAAATCAGTTTGTATTTCTCAGCTTCTAAAAACCAATTTACATTCAATCCTACACATAAATGGTACACATAAACAGTTAGAATGAACAAAGTCAATGTTTAAAAAACAGGCTTTAGGTGAAATAATAAAAAAATGATTATAATTACAGTGAGGTCAGTTTTAAAAAAAAAAAAAAAAAGTCTAATGTATGTTGTAAATGTTTTATTCACTAAATTTTAAAAAACAAATGCCATCACTGACTATTTTAAATTACGCTATGTAAATATTACACGTCACTTTTATCAGTCATGCAACGGATCCACTAAAAATGAACAGACTTTTTAAATTATGCTGTATTTTCTTATTCGGCTTTACTCTTCATACACTTTTCCTGTTGCACTGTTTCCTGTGCTGTTGTGTGGCTAACTTCCTTTGCTGGAGATCAATAATGTTTTAACACACAGGAGCAAAAATGTTGATACTTTGTTGAATAATGTTAAGAACTCTAGGTTAAAGTCTATGCTAAAAGTCTACATTTATATCATTTTATTTTGACAGCTTATGCTCACAGTATCTGTGGGTTCAATGACACAATTAAAAATGTAAGCATTTTAATATAACAAAGCTTAAAACCATGAAAATGCAGCTTAAGCTTGAAACACAAGAGTGTGAACAAATGAGTTAACAAATGTAAAAATAAAGACCTTTAGATGAAACTGAAATAAAGCAAATTACACATGTTGTTTCCTGTATATGATCTGTTAATTATCTGTCTTTTATAAGATCAATAATTAGTTTGATTGTCCTTTTTTTAAAAGAAAAAAATCCACATAATTTTAACAAATTTTTCTCCAATTCTAGTCTTTAGTTTTTGTTGTTTTCCTCTAAGATGCTGAACAAATTAGTTAATTAAATTCACATTTTAACTGTATCTATCTTAGATAAATTATATTTGTAATATATACATATTATATGACAATTACATGAAGGAAACTGGATAAATAACCTGACTAAAATTTAAAAGATCATAATGTATCTATTGTAACAGATGCTGCAGCTTGATTTAAATGTGCAGTGTGTTTTAAATAAAAAGAGAAAACCACAAAAGGGTCAGTGAAACCGTCACTGCACAAACTGGAAACATTTAGACTTGGAGCAAAATTTTTGACCCTGTTTAACTTTTTATGCTCCACAAAATAAAGAACACATAAAACCAACAAACTAAACTAAACTCCAGGTTGATTCATTAACTTAATTCATTATTAGTTACAGTCACAATAGTCAGATTATGGAATCATTTCAACAATGAACTGAAAACATGGACATGATTGGAACAGGATGAATATTTACAGTTGGACTGATGCAGAAAATGTGGAATTTTTCTCTTTAAAAACATTGTACATACATTAGTTAATTTACTGACATACATACAATGTGGTTTCATTTTCAAACTAAAAAAAGTTTTTAAAAGTCAGAGGAGCATTTAATTTTCAAAATCAGGTTTTTAAAAAATGTCATATATAAAAAGTAATTGTTTTAAACGCATTTCATATTTTTACATTTCATATAAGTTGGACTCTTAAAGTAAGAATTTAATTGCATGGTCTAGAAAAAGCTGCTGTTTGTTTTTAAACTTTGCATATATGACGATTAACTTTTTTTTCTATGTTTCTGGATAAAAACCACAATTTTTTTCACTCAGAAACAAAAATAAATCGATTTTTAGGTGACAGACATTTATTGTGATAATTATTAAAATCGACTTAGCAGTAAATTTTTGTTTTGTTTTAATATTTTTGTCCATATCACCCAAAACTAAATAGTCAGTTTTTTTTGCGATTTTGCAATCATTTGCTATTCGTTTAATTATCTATTCTTATCTTATATTTACACATTCAATATATTTATTTATTTATTTATATTTTTTTAATGAACGCCTATTTTTTTTTTTCCCATCTTTTCACATTTGCTGGGAAACAAAAACATCTGATTATTAATCTGCATGTTTAAAATTCACCATTAAAACTCTATCATATGTGGTTTTATTTTTGTATAAATTCTCCAATGTTGAATATTTTAAAATAATCCGACAAAACTGGATCAAACTCGTCTCTGTGCCATCTTTAAAAATCTCGTGCTGGTTATTTTTGTGTTGCTCCATGCTCAGACTCTTTCTCTCCCTGCAGACAATAGAAGCTCCATGTCGGGACACAAACCGGGTTCCTCACTAGAGGGGGCACCAGACCCACCGTGCTTCGTGACCATAAAGTCCCTGCAGCCCCGCACATCTGCCCCTCACTCCCCTCCCCCTCTCTGTGTCCTTAAAAGCAGCAAAATAAGAAATAAAACAGCAGCCTGATCAATAAATCTGAGCGTAAACACGTGTAATCCAGTGAGAAATAACAATAAAAGCCCCCAAAATCAACTGTATTATGATGAATGCGTGAATTTTGCATTAAATGCACACATTTAAATGACATTTTCTCCCCTTTTCAATGTTTTTGAATATGTGAGTTTAAAATTGAGCCACACTGATGAAAACATTATTTAAATATATCAAAATGCAAAAAATATGACAGATTAGATGAACAAATAATAATAATAATAATAATAATAATAGTAAACAGTAAGAGAGGGAGAGGTGAGTGTTGGGGGGGAAATCCCATGACCTTGTCATTTCGTATCGATCTCTTTTTGTTATTGATCAATGATGGTCATCATAACAACAGTGATTCTGAATAAATGTCCCTCCGTGGAAACAGTCACGAGCAGGAAAAAACAGCTGCGAAATCAAAGCAACTTTGTGGCGATTTAAATGTTTACATTTGATTAAAAATGTATTATGTTTATGTATCGAGTTTGTGCAGACTAATTTTCTTTTTCTTTTTTTAGGAAGGATTTTCATGTTTATGTTTTCGCCTCAATGAATAAATAATTCTAATAATTAGAATCTGTAATAAAGCCTGTGTGTGTTTTTACGCACAGTCAGCTCTTACCTGCGAGTCTGAGCGCCGACATCCTCTGAAACTCGGGCTCCTGCAGCCACTTCCACATCCTCCGGAACGTTTCCCGGCCGGACTTTAGTTTACTCCAGGGTTTGGGGTTCCTCAGCAGGTCGGACAGCGTCCCCTGGGAGCGGCACAGCACCCGCTGGGCGAAGATGGCCTGCGGGATGCTGTACCTCTTCAGCTCCGCCGTGATCCTCTGCGCCACCTCCTTGGTGTTGATCTCCTCCAGCTGCCCCGCACCGTTGCCCCCCTGCGGCCCCGACGAGGAGGAGGGCGGTCTTTCCCGGCTGGAAGCCAACACCGGCCCGTGGGATGGAGACTGGAGATGGGGGTGCGGGTGGTGACCCGCCGTGGAGGCGCCCGGGTGTCCCGGGTGGTGCATCCCGTTCAAGTGCGGCATCATCCCGGCCGCGGGGCCACCGAGGCCCCGGTGCTGGTGGTGGTCTCCCCTGGCCAGCATGGAGGCAGTGTGGTGCGCGTCGAAGTTCAGCATCTTGTCGTGGCCCCCGTGCGTCGCCGTGCCGTAGTTGTGGAGCCCCTGCTGGGTGTTGTGTATGGAGCCCAGGCCGTTGCCCAGCACCGGGGACAGACTCTGACCCATCCCGGACATGTGGTCCTTGTGGTAGGGGCTGTAGAGGTTGTTCATGCCCGGTAGCCCCCGCTCGTCCCGCATCAGGGTGAAGCTCCCGCTCACGTTCCCGGAGAGCCGCTGGTGGTGGTGGTGGTGGTGATGGTGGTGGTGGAACTTGTCGGACACGGTGGAGATGGGCGGCAGCGGCTGCAGCGGGGTGAGGGTGGTGTAGGTGCCGCTCATCCCCATCCCGGGAGAGGAGCTGTCGCACGGGACACTCATGGCGTGGTGCAGCGGCAGCGACAGCTCGGGCCGGTACTCCCCGCTGCCGTCCAGGATCGTGGCCATACCGGAGACCATGGCGGAGCGGGAGGAGGCGGCGGCGGCGGCCAGGTCCTGGTGTATCCGCAGGGTGGACGCAGCCGCCGCCGCTGCCGCCGCCGCCGCTGCCGCCGCCCCGGGTCCCCCTCCTCCTCCTCCTCCTCCCCCCGCTGAGCTCCCGCGGACGTGGTGCGGGCTGTGGCCACTCATCAGCTCCGCGTCAGGGGCCACGGAGCTGACCGCCACCCCGCCATGCAGGCTGCCAATGCCGTCCATTGTCATGTCCGTGTTCATGGCGTAAGCGTCCAGGTCCTTGGCCAGGCATCGATAGGCGTTAGTGTAGGCAGTCTTCATTCATCTGTCCTCTCAGTCCATCAGGTCAGGAATTGTCTCTCCTTCTCCTCCTTTCTTCTCACTGATGCTCCGGGATGGGTCAGTGTCCGCGTCCCCGCGCTTCCCTTCACTCCCTCGGATGTCTCCTCGTCCCCCCCCGCGGTCTCTCCAGCTCCGTGTCTTCGTGTGTCTCCCACCGGTGCGCGCACATTAAAATTAAAAAAGGAAATAAAAACAAAATAAAATAAAGCCCAGTTTTTATGTGGATGTTGCGGGCCTGTGCGGTGGCTCCCCCATATCCAGCCCTCTCCTCCTCCTGCGCTGCTCTGCTCCTCACACTGGAGCTGTCCACGGTCCCCACAGTCACCGCGCAACCCACCCTGCTGCTGCTGCTGCTGCTGCTGCTGCTGGAGGTGGAGGAGGAGCCATCCTCATGACTGATACCCACACTGGCCAATCAGAGACGAGATAGAATGTGGAGGACGGGGCGAAGGCACCGAGCTGCCAATCACTGTGTTTGATGTACGCAGCGCTGAGAACAGTGACGCTACTGTGAGTGAGATTTAAACGATTTTCTCATATATATATATATATATTCTGTACAATCAACTCTGTTGGAATTAACGTGATATTACAACAGAAATATTGACTAGTGCACTAAAATCAACAAAAATGCAATAAATAATCAAATATTAATTTCATAAATCATAATGAGAAACCAATAATAACGCTAATCGTCAATAGGGAAATCGCTTTAATAATTCATCCCAAAATAACATTATACTCAATTGAAAAACAAAACAAAACATTACTATCTGTAATACTAATCAATACAAAAACTAACACCAATCATTGATAGTAAATTGGCATGAATGACTAATACAAAACCAATAAAAGTCATCAATTACATTTTCATCAAATTTAATCATCAATTTAATGCAAAAAATAATACTAATCATCCACAATACATCATCAATTGGAAAATTGATCATCAATCTAAAAAAAATCATCAATAGAAAAATGTCATGTCATGATTGACGACATGTTACAACATGTTATGACACTCTGTTATGTCACACACAATCATGACACAACATACTATAATATAACCTTTCCATAGAAGGCAACGTGACACAGAATCATGACCTGTTACAACATGTTATCATAGTCACACACACACAAACATGACACAACAGATTGTAACATAACAGAACATAACATAACATAACAACAGCAAACTGATATTACCACAGTAGGCAGCATGGCACAGAATCGTGACATGTGATGACATGTCATCACCTCTGTTAAGTCACACACAATTACACAGCATGACATAACATAACATAACAAACACAGGAAACAGTGAAACTCCACAACAGGCAACATGACACAGAATCATGACATGTGATGACATGTCACAGTTTTTTTTTGGTCTCACACACACAACCATGACACAGCATATTAACATAACATAATGTAACATAAGGTAACATAACGTAACATAACGTAACATAAGGTAACATAACGTAACATAACGTAACATAACATAATGTAAAATAACAACATAACGTAATGTAAAATAACATAACGTAACATAATGTAACATAACCTAACGTAACATAAGTTATCATAACATAACATAACGTAACAGAAGGTAACATAACATAACATAATGTAAAATAACAACATAACGTAATGTTACATAACATAACGTAACATAACATAATGTAAAATAACAACATAACGTAATGTTACATAACATAATGTAACATAACATAACATAACATAATGTAAAATAACAACATAACGTAATGTTACATAACATAACGTAACATAACATAATGTAAAATAACAACATAACGTAATGTAAAATAACATAACGTAACATAATGTAACATAACCTAACGTAACATAACCTAACGTAACATAAGTTATCATAACATAACATAACGTAACAGAAGGTAACATAACATAACATAATGTAAAATAACAACATAACGTAATGTAAAATAACATAACGTAACATAATGTAACATAACCTAACGTAACATAACCTAACGTAACATAAGTTATCATAACATAACATAACGTAACAGAAGGTAACATAACATAACATAATGTAAAATAACAACATAACGTAATGTAAAATAACATAACGTAACATAATGTAACATAACCTAACGTAACATAACCTAACGTAACATAAGTTATCATAACATAACATAACGTAACAGAAGGTAACATAACATAACATAATGTAAAATAACAACATAACGTAATGTAAAATAACATAACGTAACATAATGTAACATAACCTAACGTAACATAACCTAACGTAACATAAGTTATCATAACATAACATAACGTAACAGAAGGTAACATAACATAACATAATGTAAAATAACAACATAAAGTAATGTTACATAACATAACATAATGTAAAATAACAACATAAAGTAATGTTACATAACATAACATAATGTAAAATAACAACATAACGTAATGTTACATAACATAACGTAACATAACATAACATAACATAACATAACATAATGTAAAATAACAACATAAAGTAATGTTACATAACATAACATAATGTAAAATAACAACATAAAGTAATGTTACATAACATAACATAATGTAAAATAACAACATAAAGTAATGTTACATAACATAACATAATGTAAAATAACAACATAAAGTAATGTTACATAACATAACATAATGTAAAATAACAACATAAAGTAATGTTACATAACATAACATAATGTAAAATAACAACATAACGTAATGTTACATAACATAACGTAACATAACATAATGTAAAATAACAACATAACGTAATGTTACATAACATAACGTAACATAAGGTAACATAACGTAACATAAGGTAACATAACATAATGTAAAATAACAACATAAAGTAATGTTACATAACATAACATAATGTAAAATAACAACATAACGTAACATAACGTAACATAACATAATGTAAAATAACAACATAACGTAATGTTACATAACGTAACATAAGGTAACATAACTTAATGTAACGTAACGTAACGTAACACAGCCAACAGAGATGACGCTCTTTTTTGTCACCGTGATAAAGTCGCAGTCACACGTGTTTCCCGTGTGATCATCGCAGTTTGGACTCTGCTTTCTCACATGTTTGTTTTCGGCTGACGTGCAGCTCACAGTCGACCCAGAGCGGCGACTGCAGCAGAGTGAATGATGTGTTGGCGCGGGACGCTGCGACGCTATCGACAGTCTCCGGGTGGAGTGATGAGCGTGGGAGCTGCACTGAAAAGAGCATTATGGCCTGTAGCCTGTTCACTTTACAATTCATTACACTTCCAAGGACAAATGGCTGCCAAATAACTCTGTCTGCTGCGCTCGCTCTGTCTCCCTTTCACTCTCTGATCCATCATCGTAAAAATAATAACAAGACTCACAGACAACAACACAAACAACAAGTCACTTATTTTCTATTTAATTACCAGTAATTGCACACACACACACACGACAACAACATCAGGACTGACTGATGTCTTCAAGTCAAAGACTGTCTCTCTTTCATACAATAAAACAGGATGTTTCTTCACTTTAATAATAAAATAAATAAAAATAAAGAGGTAATTTTTTTCTGATCTATTTTGTGATTAAGAGATTGAGAGTGTAAATGTCTTTTGGTGTGACTGACACAAAACTTACATTTATTTAAAAAAAAAAAAAAAAAATCACATTTCAGTTTGAAAACCTCTCTCTTCATTCTTCACTCTGTCATTTTGTGACCAGAACCACACTCAAACATTTGAAACGCTGACTTTAATTAAATTTATTAAATTAAACAGGTTCCACATAACTGCATTTTTAGTTCATCTGAAGTTAAATGTTAATTTCATCTAACTTAATTGTGTGTATCACACGAAAAGCATGTTTTATCTCAACAATTACATGTAGTTAGGTAAACTGAACATAGAAAATACAAATAAAGTGAACAACCCCTCTAGTTCAGTGTGTGAAGAAAAGTTATGCCTGTCTGTAAAACAGTAGCACAAAATTATGAAAACCTTCATTAAGTAAAATATACCAGAACATGTTAGTGACGTTCATCTCTGTTTATTTAAATATCTAGTTCATATTAAAATAACAAAAAATGCGGACTTATGTTCCTCAATATTTACACTGATGATTTGAACTTCATTTTATTTGGCGTCCTGTTTTATTACGCTGTTCCTCCGGGACACAAACGTGACAAGAAGTCAGTGAAAATATATTAAACATTAACGAAAAAATTTGACCCATTTTGATGGTTATTGTTCTTCTTCTCCTTCTTCTTTCAGGTTCTCCCTTTAGGGGGCGTCACAGCATCGTCTGCCTTGTTTAACAAGGAAAAATACAAACTCTAGACACAAGAAACAACCACTTGGCTCTTGTAAGAACGAGTGGTTGTCTGTGGGCCATAACCATGAGTTGGACAGACGATCTAAACAGAGAACCGGCATCTTGCAACCAGAACCAGCACGGTCTCAGGCCTCAGGTTGTCTGTGTCCTCTGTCCCGTTTCTGTGAAGACACTATGTCCAGAAAGTCTTGACGAGACCATTTGAAAATGTCCCGTCTCTGCACTAGACGTTTGAGCTCATCAGAGAACGTTATGGAAGTTTCCAATTAACTTATACGTGTTAAACAGTTTGCTGAGTCTGAGTGAAGAGGAGGAGGAGGAGGAGGGATAGAGGGGAAAAGAAGGGAGAAGGTGGAGGAGATGGAGGAGGAAGAGCAAGAGGAGGAGGAGGAGGAGGAGGACAGGGAGTTTGGGCAGATGTTGCTTTGTTAAGAAGCTGTTGTGTAATTAAGGGCAGAAGAACTGAAGCCTGACCCATTTTTTCCCCCCGTCCCGTCTTTTGATCATCTGTGAGAGAGACAGGCAGGGGGTCTGCCTGTCTGTCTGTCTGTCCATCCGTCCATACGCCTGTTTGTCCTGTCTCAAAACTTTGAGCTGGAAAAGACGAAAAGGAAATGATAGAAAGAGATGGAGGGAGGTGGTCGAAACATCTGTTAAGTAAAGTGCTGTATAAATAAAGTTCATTATTATTATAGAGGTAGATGTTTAACGTAAAGTGAGTAAGGAGGCAGGAATGCCAAGAAGAAGAAGAAGAAGAAGAAGAAGAAGAAAAATAGGTAATGCAACATAACGAATGTCAACTGTCCATTGAACACCACAGAGGAAGTAGAAGAACAAGAACAGGAAGCAGAGATAAAAGTTAAAGGAGGAAGCTGCAAGACTTTATGGAAGCCAACTGTCACAAAACATGAAAGATGAAGGAGAAGAGGAGGAGGAGGAGGAGATGGACACCAGTGGGGAGGAGAAGATCAGGATGGAAGAGTTTGAGGGAAGGAGCGATGAGGATGAGGAGAATGGGAGGAATGTTCAGAAGACGAAGGGTGGGAGGGGACCGTAAAGGAGCAGCTGCCAAGGGAGGAGGAGGAGGAGGAGGAGGAGGAGGAGGAGCCACACGAGGGAAGTGACAGACTTTAGAGTCAATATGGAGGTGACAACCAAACGCTGACATCACGGTCAGGCGGTGACCAAAGCTCCGCCCCCTTCTGTCTCTGTGAGTATACATTTTATTATGATTGTAGGAATCATTTTTATTTTATTTATTTTTGTCTTTAAAAACATAACAAAAACAAGTGTCTGATTTGATCAAAGAATAAAAAAACAAACAAACAGAAAGAAGTGTTTCGGTGAGCAACTACATCTCCCATGAGCCTTTGCTACAAGTTTGTTATCCAGGCCTCGAGGTTTATTAGAGGTCAATTTTCAACGGCTGAGTGACTGACAGAGTGTAGATTAATCAATACACACACACACACACAGAGGTTTCCATGACTTCAGAGGACATTACATTGACTTCCATTCATTTCCTGCAGACTTACACTAACCTTAACCATAATTACTAGTGTTCTAACCCTGACCTTAACCTAACCCTAACCTCAGCCTAACTTTAAAACATGATCTTCACCTTAAAATGGAGTCATTTACGTTATGGGGACTTAATTTTTGTTCCCATAATGTGATTGTGTGAACAGATTTATGTCCCCACAACATAAGGAATACCAGATACAGACACACACACACACATGAATAAAGCTTTGTAATCTAGAACCTATTTTATTTTATTTTATTTAAGAAAAGATCCATACATTTTCCAAAACAGTCAAAAAATAACAATAATGACACATCAATAATTTGAATGATAATAACAATAAAACAAAATACACGTATAGAGCTTAGTCAGGTTATGCAAGTTGGAAATAAACAAACTACAACAACAACCAAAATGAATCCACGTGTTAAGCCTCTGTGTTTGACTTAAAAACAGTGTCTGGTGTTTTTAAAGGCTGAAAACATTGGGGGGAAAAATTAGTATTAAAAATCTGTGAAGTTAGTATCTATTTAGAAAATAATTTAAATAAAAGTGATGGGTTTGATATGCACATCACATTTATTTTCATAAAGTATACAACCTTTGTTTCACTGTTAACAAGTTAACAAACAAGTTTGTGTCATTTTGTAACCCACTCACCCTCCCACACCAAAGTCTATGGAGAAAATCTGTGATTTTACCTCCAAGGGTCACAGCAGCTGCTGGTCTACTGCTGCCTCTTTTAGCAGGGTTTTGTCACCGAGGTGATTCTAAATGAAGGATTTCAAACACCGAAGTCACAGAATAACCCATGTGAACATAGCGACGGAGGCAGCAGCTCATCAGCAGCTCATCAGCAGCTCCTGTGTGCTGCGATGTCAAAAATCGTGGGTTTTCTCTATGGAGTTTGGTGTGGGAGACGCGGCAGGTTACATAAAGGACACAAACTTCAGTTTCCTGTAGGAAAAGGCAGTTTAACTGTGAGATAAAGCAGTGTTACATATTTGTAAGATACCATGGACTCCTATTTGGTGAGTCTTTTGTCAAGTGGCTAAAATGAGCATTTCATACGACCAGACTTCAGAAAACCCGAACTATCCATTTAATAAAATAAAATAATAAAAAATGATAAATTAAATAAATAAATGTAGAGAGAGAGAGAGAATGAAAGACCTGATCCTTTCCATTTGGAGTCTGATAATACAAGAACACGGAGGGAAACGTTTGCACACACAGATAATCATTAGCCTGTGAATCCACACCGTGTGCTGAGTCATGACTTCGTGTCACTGTCGGCATGATTGGAATTTATATTATCATGTTATATCTTTAACCCTGTGTTTTTATTTTTTAGGAATATATTTTAAAATCTGGGTGAAATAAACATAACGATTAGCGTGAAATGAATGTGGATGTATTCAACGTTTTTAAATGTGAAACAGTGAAAAAGGGAAATGATTGGACAAACGTGAAGAAATACCGTTGGTAACACGCACATTATGTTTATTCAAGCTAAATTTTGTTTCATTTATCATTTAATCACTGTTTTATTCTCGTTCAGAACTTTGAAACTGTAGTTTAGATTATTTACAGTAAATTCATTTTAAAAACAATGTTTTGTCTGTGTCTGTCTCCCTCTCTGTCTCCCTCTCTGTCTCCCTCTCTGTCTCCCTCTCTGTCTCTCTCTGTCTCTCTCTGTCTCCCTCTCTGTCTCTCTCTGTCTCTCTCTGTCTCCCTCTCTGTCTCCCTCTGTGTCTCCCTCTCTGTCTCTCTCTGTCTCTGTGTCTCCCTCTCTGTCTCCCTCTCTGTCTCCCTCTCTGTCTCCCTCTCTGTCTCCCTCTGTGTCTCCCTCTCTGTCTCCCTCTGTCTCCCCCTTTCTCCCTCTCTGTCTCCCTCTGTCTCCCTCTCTGTCTCCCTCTATGTCTCTGTCTTCCTCTCTGTCTCTGTCTCCCTCTCTGTGTCTCCGTCTCCCTCTCTGTCTCCCTCTGTCTCCCTCTGTGTCTCCCTCTCTGTGTCTCTGTCTCCCTCTCTGTCTCCCTCTGTCTCCCTCTCTGTGTCTCCCTCTCCCTCTCTGTCTCCCTCTCTGTGTCTCCCTCTGTGTCTCCCTCTCTGTCTCCCTCTGTCTCCCTCTCTGTCTCCCTCTGTCTCCCCCTTTCTCCCTCTCTGTCTCCCTCTATGTCTCTGTCTCCCTCTCTGTGTCTCTGTCTCCCTCTCTGTCTCTGTGTCTCCCTCTGTGTCTCCCTCTCTGTCTCCCTCTGTGTCTCCCTCTCTGTCTCCCTCTCTGTCTCCCTCTGTGTCTCCCTCTGTGTCTCTGTCTCTCCCTCTGTCTCCCTCTCTCTCTCTGTCTCTGTCTCCCTCTGTCTCCC